>JAGFBZ010000826.1:0-347500 GCA_018398805.1 Hirundichthys speculiger | reverse complement strand
GGACAGTGATGGCGGTTGTCCATCTACTTCACTGAGGTCGCAGAAAACTACGGAGTCCGTTGCCTACTTTATTAGTCAGGATGTGAGACCGTATTCAGTGGTGGAAAACTCCGGCTTTAGGCGCATGGTGAACGCGATGGAGCCCCGCTATCCTGTTGCCTTTACAGTGATCCCTTAGTTATCGCGGTTAATGGGGACCGGCGCCCCCCCGCAATAATCAAAATCCGCGAAAATGGAGCCGGAGCCCCCCGAGCCTAAATAATGTGTTTAAAATATGTTTAAACACCGCAAAAAAGTAGCGAGACACTGCAGTGACACAAGACAAAGGCTCAACTGTGATCTTTCTGTTTCCCTCACAGCCTCTGGTCTCCGAACTGTCAATCAATCAATAACTTTTTTTGTCCCCAAAGGGGCGATTAGTTTCACGACAGCAGGAGCACATCAAACATAAAATATGCATAATAGTTACAAAATTAAATTACACATAAAAATTCATAATACAGACCTAAGCTATAGTCAGGAGGGAGGGCTTTTCACCCGCTATCTTCTCCATCCGGTATTTAAAAGAACAACAGCAGAGGGAACAAAAGTATCTGTTTGTTTTGCAAAAGGGAGTCTAATCAGTGAACAACTTAAATTGGTACAAAGTCTCTCTCTTACTAAACAGTTTTACACCAACCTCATTTTGTAAACACATACTCCACCTCATGATTTCCCAGTTGTTGCAGACCCTCTTGTGGAGCGGAACCAGAACCCGTCTATGTCCAGATCACCGTCAAGTATCTTTCCCCGAGCTCAGAGACCAGGATGCAGGCTTCTTTGAACACATGCTGGTGACAACAGCCTGTAGTTCCTGTTTATTGCGGAAGTGCGGACGTTGGACAGGATAACTGAAGGGAGGGGGATGATGCCCAACAGGTGTTGCCGTTCAACGCCGCCTCTGCCTCGCCTCTCGGTTTTCGGGAGGTACAAGTTGTCGCCTTCCCCGTCTCTGGAGGTCTCTGCTGATCCGGATCTGAGAATTTTAACAGATAGTCTCATGAATATTGAACGGAGCTGTCAGCAACCCCAGGTGACATGAGGACGCAGCACCGCCAATAAAAAGATCAGAGTCAGATCCACGTCACTGAATCACGACACTCTTAATCACACAAAAGTGAGGTTGATCAATTCAAAGTGCACAGAGAGTTTAAAAGTTTAAGCATAAAATAACAAACTTAAAACTGACAAGACAGACATGCTTCCCACTGCTGCCGGTCGCTGCGTCGTGCATGCGCCCAGTAAATGTAGTAAATGTAGTAAATGTAGTAAATGCGTCTCGGCCAAACAGCGCCAGATTCTAGATTTCTCTGTTGCTTACAGGAGGCTGGGAGTCATTGTTTGATGTTTTTCTGGCAGCTGTGGCCTCTTGTCTGCTGTTGGCTGGATTTTCGCAGAATTTCAGCAATTATTTCTTGATTTTTTTTAAATTATAATATATTTCTGAAAAAAATCCGTAAAGTACTAAAACCGCGTTACTCAAATCTCAAGCAATGTTTATATATCTATGCGATGCCACCATTCACTGGCGCAGTGCGTCGAGCATAATCAGTAATTAGATATCCTCGTTCAGAGGGAAGCCATGTCACAGTCGCGCACACGTTGCGTAAAGCTCATACGGGATCGGATCGAACACACCGAGGCCATTTTGGTTCTGTGTTTTTTGTTTTTCACAACAGGGCGATGTTACGTATTTGATACAATGAAAGAAAAAAAAGAATCATAAGTTGGAAACCATGTCCACCTCTGGCACCAGTTCCCTTTGTTGCATTTAATACAACTGTTTGAAAGATACAAATCCCAAGAGCAGCCTGAGCACCAGCATCCCCATAACTCCTGATTTCAGCAGTTTCCCGCTGTAAATCCTACATTTATACACTTTATTGTTTGCATTAAATCATAGTTTTCAGCAAAAGGGTGCTTGTAAATATAAACTCCGTTGTTTTATTGATATTGACACGTGTGCCTCAGCCTCTCCGTACGTTTCGGGCCGCTGTATATTTTGCTTCACGCAGACATGGATGTTTTCTGCGTGTACTGTGTACGTCATTAGTCGAGGTGTTGACCTCTTATTCCCTGCTGACTTTCCATGTTGAAAGCGAGTTGCCAGCCTCTTATTGGTGCCACATGCTGAAAATGGCTCTTTTTCAGGCATCTTTCTAAAGTTTCGAATCTCAGCATGTCCCGTTTGCTTCGGTGCGGCCCAGTCGGGCCCGTTAGCCTGAACTCCTCTGGAGTAGCAGTGTTTTAGGTTGCTGCCTGTGAGGCCATTTTGCAGAAGTGCAGAGTGCACATGGATGGTCACACGCAGAATCAATCCACCCCTGTTGAATGGGCTCATTCCATTATTATAAACATACAAAATTAGTAATTAGTGCTTGTGGGTGCTCCAGGCCAAGTGGTAGCTGCGTTTAAGCTAATCTCTCTATTCATCTCCATTGACTTCCACAATGCTCCAGGTCTAACTGGTAGGATATTTCCTCAAATTAGTTCTAATGGTCTCCTCTAGTGTCAGAGCGATGAGAAGTCGTCGGGCTGATGAGCTCGGGCGTCAGCTTATTCCACCGTTCTCTGCCAAAATAGGCAATGGAACTGGCTGCATAATGAGAAAGATTCATTGCATTAACATTTACATCCAATTAACAATAGCCAGATAACACTGCCGTGGCTCTTTTTTTCCTCTAACCAACCGAGTGTGAAGCGATATGAGGTCAACATGCTATCAACATAATTGTTCAACCCCCCCACGCACTTCTTGTGCTCTTGCTACTTGCCCTTTGGGACAGCGTCCTGTACGCCACCAACAACAACAATCCAGCTGCTCTTGGAGTGTCACCTTCCATTTGTTTGCTTTGCGCCCAGAGAGCGACTCTTCACGTCCCGTTTCTCAGCATGTGTCTCCTTGGCGGCCTCCTCCTCTCCTCTCCTGTTTCCTCCGGGGCCTGGCAGCAGCGCTGAGAAAGTGATCCAGGACAAAGACTTGATTTGACCTTAGGATGAATTACCGCGCAGCCATAAGTTCCTTGTCCACGTGGCTCTGGCTGAGCGTGCACACAAGGACGATAGACATTCATTACACATTCTGCTACACTGCAAATCTGCATCATAAAACAGGATGGCAATCCGGACAAAATTTGACTTTTTGAGAAGAACCATTAAAGTGGGAAAAGTGTCTCTCGAGCTGATTATGTCTCCAGAAGGTTGGCGCGAGACACAGAGGTGGCATTACTTGATTGACAGGCCGTGATCTCCAGTCTCATGGCTCTATATTGGATGACCGAGGCTGATTAAAAATGCAGTTTGAACGGAAAGGGAATAGGAAGGGGTAGGGCTGGGGTCAAGCCAGACCGGAGCCTCCAGGATGGGAAAGATAAAAGGCAGCGGTGGCGCCACTTCATGGTCAGTATCTCCACCTGTCCATCTGCAGAAGCTACTGGCAGCACTCAGCCCTGCAGAGGACGGCGAGGCACAGCACATCTTCGGAGAGATAAGGAACACATATTACAGCATAGACTGCAGTCTGGCAGTCACAAGCCAGAGTCTGGTGTTAAAGGATTCATTACCTTCATGGCTTTTTTTTTTTTTTTGCTCATTAGCTGTGCTGTGACGACCTTCTTCTTCTTCTTCGTTGGCCAAAGGTGTTAAAACTGCGTAAGAACGGAAAGACATTCAAAAAAAAATGTACATGTGAAACTTGCAACATTTAGTCAAGACTTTCTTTTAATGTGCGGTTAGATTTTTCCATAAAACTATATTATAGATGGATATTTTTACTTGGCAAAAACATGTGTTCTGACAACTTTCCCCACTTACCACAGAGTTGCACTGAAAAAACAAGAAAGTGAATAATTTACCACCTGGATTTGTGGCGAGCTCCTTTGAGCCCGATGATGGTGACAGCCCCCCCCCCCCCCCCCCCCCCCCGTACCTGTCACATAATGTAGTGATTGTGGAGATGGACTGACTGACTGGCTTGGAAGCTCTTTTGGGACTTTGAGGCCCAAGACAGGCCCGGCCACATTTGTCTCATCAATAGATCTAATTGCTCTGAGAAAGAGGCCAGAGCGAAGGCTTCGCAGCGTCAGGCGTTGGGTAAAGAGAAACCGTGGCGCCATGACCGGGTCAGTAATCAAAGGAAGGCAGAGAAAGGATTGGGTGAGTGTCGTCCTCGCTGAATGCCGGATCTGTCAGTCAAATGCGTCTTGAATGATATATAATGACTTAGCTATCCCGCTCTGTCATCACGCCAGAATCTATCCGCCAGAGCGCGACTCAAAAGAGGAAAGTGAGAAGACAGACGGAGCAGTTGAGAGGAAGCAGCGGCGGTGACGTCTGCCAACCTCGTACAGTTCTTCAAAGTGGAAAGAAGAACATTAAAAGACAAAAAAAAATGAATCTTTGAAAAGTGTTAATGAAAGTGACAGAGCAGAATACCTAAACTAGACAGATGTCCTCTGTGCTGCCAGTGTCTTCACATCTATTAGATATGTGCTTCTTATCTATCCCTGGAGATCAGCCTGGCCCCCCAGCCCCCCCCCGGCCCCCCGAGGTCGGGCTACATCAGTACCTAAGCAGCCTTTGTTCTTGTTCTGACTACCTGCTTCACTGCCCCGGCTAAGAGGCCGCTGGCCGCCAGCCTTCCCAACGCCCTCACGCCACTCGTTCCACAGTTAACGAAGACCGTCCCAGACGTCTCCATTCTTTGCCAGTAAATTAAAGTTGTTTTTTTTTAATTTTTTTTCCATCTGCTTATATGATATGCAAATCCATAATCCATTCACCGAAAGACAAGTATAAATCCAAGCAACAAGACAGCTACTGTTGGCTTTCTTTTCAGTCCAGCTACCATCACTAAATCCCCTGCGTTGTGACTAATGACTGATTAAGTTGTCATGTTGTTATGTGACTCTTCAGTTTGCTTTCTTTGTTTCTTTTTTGTTCCCCCACAACATGTTTGCATGCAGGAATGCACCACAAGCCACAATTTATGGTCACTGTATTTTAGTGGAGGCAGAAATATACTCATTGATTTTATGTGAACTGCTCTGCCGCAGCCCATAGAGCTAATGCAGTATAAAGGTATGTAAGAGATAAGACATATATATGAGTATATACGGACATAAACCTTGGTCATACTTATTGTGCTAAAGAACTTTTTACCCTCCGCCAAGGAGGTTATGTTTTTGCCGGCGTTTATCTGTCTGTGTTCAAGATAACTCAAAAAGTTATGGATGGATTTTGATGTAATTTTCAGGAGTTGTCAGAATTGTGAAAAAGAAGAACTGATTTCATTTTGGGTGTGATCCGGAAGAAATCCTGGATTCTTGATCACTTTCAAATTTTTTATAACATTGCGCTCAATGGGGCCAAAAATTTTGTTTCTCAATATCTCCGTTAATTATTGCCCAAAACTCGTGAAATTTGACTCAGGGATTGACAACGGGAACCTCTATCAAATTTCAAAGGCTGATCCGGACCTGATCCAGAAGGCGGATTTTATCACAATCTGTAAATCGCTATATGGGAGGACTGTTGTGCTTCGCGGAGGTCTGCGCTCTCCGAGTGCTTTTCTAGTTTTATTTTGTAATTATTATGTAAATAAGGTTTGGCTCACGAGGGCTTCGGGAGTAAAAGTCAAGTCCAGAAATCACCTTTGGAGGCATGAAATCATTATGGCCTATCTAGGTTCTTACTTTTGGACTGATGGGCTTCCGTTTTTCTTTGATGACTTTAAAACGGTAAGTTGTTCATCACTTGCCGGCGTCTCTTTCTGTCCGTCAGTATCCAAACACAGCCATTCCTACTACACCTACTGCTGAGCACACAAACTCCCTTCTTGAACCTGGTGCTATTTATTATTGCTGTCTGTGGAAACGCATTGATGTTTCAGCAGAGAGGCTGACCGGCTGGACGCTAAGATGGATGAACATATAATGTCTGCTGCTGGTGTCAGACTGGCTCCCAGCATGCACGCCAACACACAAGGCTGTCTCTCTCCTTGATCCATGGAGATGACCAATAGCTCCCCACAACGGAGCCTGGCTGTGGTTCTGGACTTTGAAAGTCCCCCCCACACACACCCACCTACTGGAAACCTGATCCAACCAGTCCACCAAATGCTTCAGAACATCAATAATTAATTAGGGAACAGCTATTGGCCCCAAGGGTCATAGAGCAAGGGGAGAGAGGGGGAGGGAGGGGGAGGAAATCAGGGAGTCGTGATTTTGTTTAATAAGTAACACAATGCCGACTTTGTTCTTCTCTTTTCAATTTTAAAAGAACACCAAGAGAATATCTGCCTGGCTCCGACACATCGTAGCCCACGCTCGCTTCCCTCCGCATGGAGACTTCAGGTCATGAAAAGGTCACTTCCGCCAAATAACGATAACGAACATCAGATTTAATGTACGATCAGGTACCTGTCGTGTCATTAGTTGTACTTTTAACCGCCCAAGAGTATAGACTTTTTTGTCTGCCTCCACTCAAATGTAGTGACCATGAACATGTGGGGAAAGAAAAAAATAAAGTTACAGCAGAAGTTTTTAATCCAGCCAGGAGCACAGTTAAGTTCAAATAATTACTGTGATATCTTAAAGAAAAATGCCATATAGACGAGCCGTAAGACAGCATGTGACTTTAACCACCATGAATACTTGACACCAATCATGTTTAATTATTTTAATCATTTAATGAAAATTGGTAATTAAAGTCAAGTTCATAATTGATCGTGCAAATGTTACCATTTGGGCAAAAGATCATAGTAGTGTAACGTTTATGTTAGACATCATCAAGACGTCATATTAGAAACACTACACACACCATACAGTTTACCGTTTTTAAATTCATAAATTAAACTGTCTCTGATCCAAGGTTATTATCGCTAACGAAAATGAACGAAATAACAAAAAATAGAACTGAAAAAACATTTTCGTTAACTGAAATAAAATAAAAAACTTAACATAACATAACTAACTGAAACTGTATTATGTGTTTATAAAACAAACTAAAATTAACTATAATAATATCAAGAACGTCCTTCGTTTTCGTATTTTTTTCTCATAAACTTTTGAAATCTATTAACTTCACTCCGCCATACAACAAAAATCACAAAAAAAAAAAAAAAAGTGATCAGCAGTGATGGCTGTGGCAAAAGTTGGGAGAAAGCGTCTCAGTCCTATTTGGGATTTCTTTGACTATGACTGTGTTAACGATAAAAATAAGTGTCTTGTTGTAGAAGCAGGTGATACAATGTGTGGAATACTTCTGAAGGAGAAAAAAAACCACGAATCTGAAAGTCCATTTGAAAAGCTCACACAAGAAGGCTAACCAAGACTAGCTGGATAAGCTAGCCTAAGCTAGCCCCCTGGAAAGAAGGCTAACCAAGACTACCTGGATAAGCTAGCCTAAGCTAGCCCCCTGGAAAGAAGGCTAACCAAGACTACCTGGATAAGCTAGCCTAAGCTAGCCCCCTGGAAAGAAGGCTAACCAAGACTAGCTGGATAAACTAGCCTAAGATAGCCCCCTGGAAAGAAGGCTAACCAAGACTAGCTGGACAAGCTAGCCTAAGATAGCCCCCTGGAAAGAGAAGCTACAGCTGCAGGCCAATCAGCGTTGGGAACTAAAAAGTTCAGTGCTTCATTCGAACCAAAATAACAACCCTAATTTACAAAATAAAACTAAAACGAATAAAAGCTAAACTAAAACTAAGTATTTTAAAAAATAAAAATGAATTAAAACTAGCAAAACTGCTCTAAAAACGAATTAAAACTAACTGAATTTGAAAAACTAAATAAAAACTAAAACTAATGGAAATTCCAAAACTATTATAACCCTGCTCTGATCCCACTTTATTCATTGAAAACATAATTGTTTTTATAATCGTAGCCATAGCAATGGGAGTTGTTTTCAAGCGGGAGCAGCTGATTGAGATTTAAAGAGCCCGAATAACACCCAAACTGAAGGCCCGACTCCCCCACGAGTTGAAGAGGAGACACTGTGGATGTGGAGCTGTAGCAAAGCAAAGGGAGAGAAAGAGGAAGTTTAAAGCATCTCTTCCCTCCATCGCAATGAGGAATGTGAGATCTCTCGCGAATAAGACGGACGAGCTTGGAGCTCTGACGAGGACACATCTGGAGTTTGGGCAGTGCAGCCTCATGTCTTTCACTGAGGCCCATATTCCTTACTCCACGTCTCTCTACCTCCAGACCATACGGGATTTTAAGAGCAGTAGCAAACACAAGGGCGGAGGAAATGCTGCGCTGTCAACAACAGATGGTGTCATTCAGGACAAGCTACTGTGAAACGGTGTTTCTGCAGCTCGATATTGAACTGTTGGCTGTGAGTTTTCATCCCTGTTATCTCCTGAGAAAGTTCACCGGTGGTTTTGCAGCGACAGTTTACATCCCACCATCAGCTGGTGCCGATGCTACGTGTTACATCGTTGGCTCAGTTTTCACTAAGCTCCAGACGCAACGACGTAGAGCATTTGTGGCGATATCTCTGTCTTTGCCAGATTTCCAGCTTCGGCTGAAGAAACTCTGCAGGAGTGTTTTCAGGCTGCAAACTGGGATGCAGTGTGTGAACCGCGAAGAGATGACGCCCATGACTGTAGCAGTGAGTCGCTTCTCCAGTAACAAATCCTGGATCACCAGGGACTTCAAAGAACAGCTTAATAAAAATAAAGAAAAGTGCCCTCAGGGAAGGAGGCAGGGATTTATGGAGGTCAGGACAGAAAGGACTTAAAGTCAGTATTAGAGACAGCAAGGAGGTGAACAGGAAGAAGCTGGAGAGCGTATGTGATGTGTGATGTCACAGGCTTCAACCCAAGGTTATTATCATTAACGAAAACGAATGAAATAATGAAAACTAGAATTGAAAAAACATTTTCGTTAACTGAAATAAAATAAAAACGAGAATTAAAAAAAAAAAGATAACTAACTGAAACTGTGTTTATTAAATGAACTAAAATTAACTATAATAATATCAAGAACGTCCTTCGTTTTCGTATTTGTAATTTTTTTCTCATAAACATTTGAAATCTATTAACTTCGCTCTGCCATACAACAACAACCGCCAAAAAAAAAAAAAAAGTGATTAGCAGTGATGGCTGCGGCAAAAGTTGGGAGAAAGCGTCTCAGTCCTATTTGGGATTTCTTTGACTATGACTGTGTTAACGATAAAAATAAGTGCCTTGTTGTAGAAGCAGGTGATACAATGTGTGGAATACTTCTGAAGGAGAAAAAAACCACGAATCTGAAAGTCCATTTGAAAAGCTCACACAAGAAGGCTAACCAAGACTAGCTGGATAAGCTAGCCTAAGCTAGCCCCCTGGAAAGAAGGCTAACCAAGACTAGCTGGATAAGCTAGCCTAAGCTATCCCCCTGGAAAGAAGGCTAACCAAGACTAGCTGGATAAGCTAGCCTAAGCTAGCCCCCTGGAAAGAAGGCTAACCAAGACTAGCTGGATAAGCTAGCCTAAGCTAGCCCCCTGGAAAGAGAAGCTACAGCTGCAGGCCAGTCAGCGTTGGGAAGGAACGGGAGAAAACAGCAACTATAATGGACTGTTTCCATGGAGACCAGATAGCTGCTGATCAGTAAATATGAAGGAACACCACAAGAGGGAAGACGCATTGATAAATATGTTTATTGAGACCAGAATGTAAACACGACTATGTGATTCGATAGCCTTCAAAAAATTCAGTGCTTCACTCAAACCAAAATTACAACCCTAATATACAAAATAAAACTAACACTGAAACTAATAAAAACTAAACTTAAACTAAGTATTTCAATACAAAAACGAATAAAAACTAGCAAAACTGCTCTTAAAAATGAATTAAAACTCACTGAATTTGAAAAACTAAACTAAAAACTAAATAAAAACTAAAACCAATGCCCTATTCAGGAGGTCCAGAATAGATTAGGTTTGTAGATGGGACTGTTAAATATGTGCGCAGTTCTTCTGAACATATTCTTGTTTAAATTATTCACACAGCGAGTGCCATTTCATGCACAGGTTTAGATAGGCCTCATAATTCAAAAGGGAAATGTGTGTGTATGTTTGTGTGTGTGGGGACAGGGGATGACGTGAGATTCACTGCAGAGGTGTCAAGCACCTCCATCGAGGGTGTCTGAACACCTGGTACACGTGTGTGGAAAAGACAGGCGTGCCTCCTGCGCTCCAGATGTGGGCTTGACAAGTTTATTAGCCATTCTGGTGTTAAAGCCCATCCCTGAGCAGGACGACAGAGAGAGGACTGATTCAACACATTAGGGCTCATTCTCCACGGCTGCTTATTCAAGCTTGCAGGAGCCCCATCTGTCTCCGAGTCTCTCTGTCACTGTCTCTCTCTCTGCTTTACCTCCTCTTACACTTTACTGTACACTTTCGTTGTCACACACACACATGCGCACACACAAACACTGGCGTGCACTCATATGCCCATAAAAGAGGAAGACAAGTATGTGATTGTACTTTTCCTGTCTTCCCTTCTTCTTTGTCTCGCTTCAAACTCAGTTCTGTGTCAATTTGGAGCTCTAATGATGTTAATATGTTTGGAATAAATAGATAAATAAATCTGATTTATGTGAATGGATAACGTTTTAGTTTTTCCGTTCATGGAAAATGTTTCTGCTTTATTGGGTAAATGTTAACGTGTTGTGTAGCCGTGTTAGTTGAATTATTTTTTTTCCCCCCTCAGGAATGTCTCCAGGAAGCCCGGGACCGATCACACGTCACGAGTCGTCAGACAGCCTGGCGTCGGACCACAGCGGCCAGGATGATGAGGAGTGGCTCTCCCAGGTCGGACCTGCCTTAACCCCAACATAACCTTTATATAAAAACTAGGGCTGGGCAAGTTAACGCATTATTATCACGTTAATTCGTTAATTTATTAACGCCGACATTTATTTCATCGCACGTTAACGCATGTTGCTCACATGCTTTTGTTTTGGAAAAATCTATTACTGGCTGCTGTGGAACCGGAATAGAATTGACTGAAAACCATGGGGTAAAGCCAAAACAGACATGGAGAACGGTAAAAATCTGTGAACTTTACAGTTCAGGTAGCAACTCAGGTAGGAATATTAACAATTCTGTCTGAAAAAAAAATTCTAGACTGCAACAAAACTTTGGCGTCATTCCTCCATGTTCCATCAGATCTGCTCCATGTGTTCACTGTCCTGCTGTTCTCTAGCTGGTTACTGCAGTGCAGCTCCATCTAGTGGCACAGATGTGTAATGACAACAGAAAGTCCAGTCCTCAATTATAAAACTAATTCAGTTCTGTGGCCCATTTTTTCACTTTGTATTTTTGATCCAAGTCTAAAACTGAAATATTAAAAAAAACAGGTTTTCTTTTTTCATTTTTTTGTGTTAGATTAAAAAACTAAAAACGTCTGCCGCAATCATTTTGTTGGATTTTGTTTGTAGACTTTTTTTTTTTTTTTTAATAAAAACAGGATGACATTATTAGCAGTGGCATTAAGCTTTATTTTATTTTACATTTTTTAAGATGAGATTTACACTAAATATGTGCTACTGACAAGTGCTGATGTTAAAAGTGTTTGAACAACAAATGTTATGACACTTTAGTTCATATGGCAGCAGAACATTTAAATGAAAGTGCATTTTACACTACTTTTGAATACATTATTTGATTTTGCGTATGCAATGCGATTAATCGTGATTAATCAGGGAAATAATGCGATTAATCGTGATAAATAATTGTAATCGTTGCCCAGCCCTAATAAAAACGTACGTTTGCTTTACTACGCCTGCCCATCAGTGATGCGCCGTCGACTCTTGGATTGTTCTGGTAGATTTGTTTCTCCATGTCTGTCGGTGACCGTCTTTGATTTCGTCAGATTTCGTTTTTTCAGCCATGTGACTGCTCGTTTACCTCTTTGTACACCTCTGCCCTCCACCTGATTACAGAAGTGTACCAAACTGTTCTCAGTATTACCCGAAAGCATGACATATTCAGTACGCTCATCCTGGTCTTTTCAGCTTGGTTAACCTTCACATCACTGATCTCTGGTGCAGGCAGGTAACCCACTACATTTTCACCATCAATAATTCCAGTCCATGCATAATTGATTGTTTAAAAAGCAACCCACTTAGCTTGCAGAGGTTCTTGTTCGTATCTGTCATGATAGTTTGCCGGGAGCATAACTATCCGTTGCACTAACCTGCGACGTCCTGTCACGAGCTGTAGTGTTGTCAGTGTTAGGAGATGTAACCGTGCAACTCTTCACACCTTTGTAAGTGCGAGGGAGGATTTGTAAGTACCTGCTTGGAACATTTTGTTAGTTTAGGATGAATGGAGTTTCCTTCAAGATGGGTGATAAATGGCGACTTATTCTTATTCCAGTTCCTCCCTGTGGAGAGAAATAAAGTTACTGAGGACAACAGTTTGGTTGAGAAATTCTAAATTTATCGAGACATAATAAATCAGACCCCCGTGGATTTCATTATATCATATCAGTGGTCTTCATTAGATTATCAGCGTGGATTTCGGCGTTTGGTCGGGATTTTTTTCTAATGAAATGTGAGGTTTGTGACCCTCCATGTCAGAGCTTCAGCTCGCTGCTATGCATTGCCTTTTTTTCTGCCTTTCATTGTCAGTTGCTCTTAAGGCAGCTGTCAGCGGGCAACAAAACGTCCCGTCTTGACAGCGCCCACCCCAGGTCCTTGCATATCTGTCAGACCCAGTGTGATGGAAAGGATGTGGCGAACAGAAGGTTGCAACAGCTGATAGATGGCCAAACTCTGAAACACTTGGATGAATCCGTTATAGACCAGAATACTTCATATGTCAGTAATGGGGGTCAGACCACAACAAATACATGATTGGGTGTTATCAGAGAAATAAATATTATCTACTAGATACCTCTACTAGCCTGACATCGTCAGATACATGCACATATATGACTGAGTCTGGAACAAGGGTCATCACGAACCGTGTTGTGCTTCTACCTGGATGCCTGACGCGAGTCCGGAGCAGGGATTTTCTGTACACGTATATCTGCTGAAATCTGTCACCGGCTCGTTCTGACCGACGTCTGGGAGGGGGGCGGGACAAATGGCACACTGGATGATAACATCTGGGCGCTACGCTGCACAGGGAGCAAAGTGGCAGCTGTTTGGCTCTGAGATGGGGCGTGACATTGATGGTGTTAACTGGCAAATATGCACACTCACGCAAAGCGACAATCCTGCTCTCCTTCTGTGGCCTAATTTCCGTAGCTGTGATAGTCCACATGGAACTGAACATGTACGGCGCCGGGCAGCGACGTTCCTTTAACAACATACAGTGAATCGACTCTAAACACCCAGAAAATGTAATGTGGTGGTTAGCTCCATCACAGAAAGCATCGATACTAAACAAGAGCAGGTTTCAGGTGATTTCAAAGTTTTGATTGACTTCTTTCTCGTGAAACTAACTTGGATGGCAGTTGCTTGTTCAGCTATGCCCTGTGGTAACTCTCTGTCAGACACAGCAGCCTCGTTGTATTACCGTATTTTCTGGACTATAAAGCGCACCTGAATATAAGCCGCACCCATTAAAATATAAACAAAATATATATTTTGTCACACCGGACTATAAGCCGCCGGTATCCAGGCTGAGAAACAAGATATTTACATCTATAGATTTTGTACCATAAGTGTTTATTCACATACCTGAACTGATTGTTTCTGAACAGAACCTGTAACACGGCAGTAAAATTGCTGATCAAACAAAACAGAAAAGTCATTGATGTTTTTATTCATTTTCCTCCTGCAAACTAAAACCAAGTTGATTTATTTTTCCTCCTCCTGTGTACTGAACTCCCCCCACACAGCAAAGACATCCGGAACGGACCCGCGAAACGGACCCGTATTAGGGTCCACTTGCACTCAGTGCCGGATCCGCTTTGGAGCCGGATCGCGGACCTGCTGGCTCCATGCTGCGTCCGGTCCGCATCTGTGATTAAAACCTTACCTCTGCGGCGGGTCCACTCAGAACCCTGAAATCCACTCAGAACCAACAAACTGACTGGACAAACTGATGAATCCAGGTGTGTCTGAATAGCTACAATGTTCAGACACACCTGGATTTATCAGTTTGTCCAATAATAACAGGTATTGATGCTCACAAAATGAATGTAGAATAGCATAGCCAACATAGGCTAGTTAATAAAAACAGAATAGCCTTTAACTACTTGGTTTGTTTTTGGTTTTTGTACTTCCTGCTAGAGCGCCCCCTGAGGGTTGAAGAAAAATTCATAGAAAAGCCGCATCTCTGTATAAACCTCATGGTTAAAGCGTGGGACAAAAGTAGCGGCTTATAGTCTGGAAAATACGGTAACATTTTTGTGAAATCCCAAAATAAAAGGCTGAATAGAAAGAATCTGGACTGCTTCATTTTTGTTAACCAAGAAAAGAGTTGATTTGTGTCCGGCTGAGGTTGTTTAGTATGATGACGACCTCGGCGCACCAGCAGATCCGTCTGATTAAAGTCCCTCAGCAGTTAATTAGAAGGGCTGATGCAGTAGTGAATATAAATGCTCTCATTCTTGTAATCCTCAGAAGGAACTGCAGTTATGTTTAATGACACCACCAGAACTAAATTAAAATTGGTTTCAATCTTATGATTCACTCTTCATTAGCAAATACAGGCTAAGCCAACTCGTGTCCCATTTTAAACTGTCGTAAACATCAATTTTAAGAACCAGTGTTGTTAGTGTGACTTTTGGTTTTTGTTTGAATGCCTTTGAAATTGATTAGAAAAACAATTTTTATTGCAGCTCAACTGTATTATTGGCTCTTCCCAGCAGCGAAATTTAACGGACTGAAATGTGACAGACATGGAGGGACTTTGACCTGCCGAACGTCCTCACGTCAGCAGCGTCCTGATCTCTCCGTTCTGTCGCTTCTCGCACCTGCTCAGGTGGAGATCGTCACCCACACCGGCCCCCACCGGCGCCTGTGGATGGGCCCCCAGTTTCAGTTCAAGACCATTCACCCGTCCGGCCAGACCACGGTCATCTCGTCCTCGTCGTCTGTCCTCCAGTCCCAGGGCCCCACCGACGTACAACAGCCCCTCCTGGACTTCGACACAGACGACCTGGATCTGCACAGCCTCCGGTACTATCGAACACGATGCAGCCCGAGAACAAAAATCATTGCTCCGAGCTGCATTGGGTTACATTTTCATGTTGGATTACTGTAATTTGGTGCCGTAACTATGCCTCTAGAGTAGGCAGCATTACCCCTAATCACTAATTACTATCTTTAGTCAAGAGTGGGCTCCTTCGATTTGTGACAATGATTTTTAGTTTTCATGGGGTTTCATGTTCTGAAGTTTTAAAGATCTTGACCAGGAATTTGTCCTTGCTGTGCATGTCTGCAGTTAGACGGTTACATTTACAAGCTGCTGCTCTGCAGACAAATATAAATCAAGTGAAAGGGTTTCCAGGAGACATCTCTTATTTATTTATTTATTTGTTTTGCTTTGCACATGCAGTGATGTTTAGGTTATCATTGTTATAAATCTAATATATTGACATGTGTGTGCAGAATCCAGCCGGTACGTTCAGAGCCAGTTAGCATGCCCAGTTCATCACGGTTGGTCGCCGATCGCCGAGGACAGTCCAACATCATGGACGCTGGGTCAGGTAGGGGGCTTAATGTGTTTCATCTATACCAGTAGCTCTTCTTCTTCTCTGTTTTACTCCTTGTTGGTCATTTTTTTTCACCACCCTCATCGTTGTTGTAGTCCATCTACTTCTACTAGTTGAGTATTTCTTTCTCTCTCATTGATAATCCATGATAGTGTCAGTGTGCTCATCTTTAGTTACTGCATTCAGACTTAGACTTGAAGAAGAGGCATTCAGGTGTTCGTCAAGTCTCAGACACAATAGCAGTCTGCTGTTTTTTTTTTTTCCTCTCTGGGGCTGCACAAAAAAAAAAAAAAAAAATCTTTCTTCAATCAAAATGGTATAACATCCCTGATGGGATGGAAGTTACAGCGTGAAGCACCGGGCCCAAAAGTGCCTTGGATTTTAAAGGAACACATGTTTTTGAAGATTGGTTTCAATTTGTACATGTAGCCTGAAAAATGAAAATATACAGTGAAGGTCAAACACACGATGACTTCTGTGAATCTTCATCTCTCCTGCTCCACGTAGCCTTTCTACGTCGGAGCCAGTTAGGTGAGGCGGGGTTGGGCTGAACACACTTTAAACGCTGAGGCCTTTCCAAAGCTTCGTAAAAACACGCAGTGACTTTCTGCTGCGTTGTACAGTAAATCAATACTTCCTTCTATAACAATCCAGATTATAATTCAGGTCTCCGATGCAGTATAGTGTGCAGATTATTGCAGGCTCCTCCTTTACACGCCTCTAAATATTCTGTGGCAGCTGACTGTAGAAAAGCAATTATTTTAATGAAAAAAGAGCATTCCTGCAGTGTCATCTGACACCTGAACACTTTAGTTAAATAAAAGCAGTCAGGTCACGCGCTTCAGCTGTTCCCCTCCTCGTTATGTCCTGCCACGCAGGGCGCTGGGTGCTGGATTACATTACCATTGTATTCCCCTCATATCTTTGTGTGTAGTGAGGACTACATTTGTCTGAATAGGCCTGTGAGGGGTATCAGCCACTTGACAGGACTGATGTGGTTCCAAGTGATTCTCATAGTCTGGCTGCTTTAATGTGGTCGTACTGGTTCGGCTAATCCAGCCACACTCAGGAGGGAGGATTTCCCTTTAGAAATAGCCCTTCTACACTTAAACTATTGTGCCGTTCATATGGATATGGAGAATGTGTGTACGTGCGCGCACGCCTGACTGTGTGTTTGCACATTATTCTCGGTATTTGCTGCCACTGCGGGTGTGGGGATCATCACTTACTGCGTGACATTGTATCCTGCTGCCTTGTGTTTGATAAAGGAGATAAAGAAGCAACTGTGGCGTCTGTGGCATTATCTGCTGTGTCTTGTGACACAGGCTTCACTCATCTGATATATAGCTGCTGCCGCTGGCTTCTTAGCTCCAGCATCAACGATATTAACAGCTTATTGTCATAAATAAGTGGCCCCACACAGTTTTACACATCATATACACTCTTTTCTGTCTTTCCTCCTTCCTTGTCTGTTTGAGAAAACATTTCCAGCCTATTTTGGGCTCAAAAGGTCTTTTTGTTTGGTGATGTGAGGATGAATCTGGCCTTGCTGAAGATGCATCAGAGGAGAGATGCTCCATCTGATTTATTAAGCAGCAGAGCTGAGATAAAGGCTACCTGTTTGCCACCTTCACCCGTTAATCTACAGCTCCTCTGTCCGATCCTAACCCCAACTGTTGTTTCTTTCTCACCTCCGTCCGTCTCCCTCCGTCAGCCGTCCATCTGTGTTTCCTCTGTTTTCTAAGCCAGTGCTCTGTGTCTTTTTAATTTCCTCACTCCAGTTTAGAGCAAAGAGAGACAAGAGGACAGAGGCAGGCCAAGAGATGGAGGTGATGGTTATCAGTGTGTGTGTGCATGTGCAGAGGGAGGGTTCTGTGTTTTGTCCTGCCACTGCCATGGCGCCGGCTCTTATCACCCACACACATCACTATTGTCTTACCCCGGACAACATGCCCGTGTGTGGCACAACATTATGCATCGACGGTGCAAATGGTTGATACATTTTTAATCTTCACACTCAGATAAAGCATCTGGAAACATTTCAGTGATGCTAATGTGGATGCAGGAAAAGCTGAGAAGTGACACGAGGCTGCAGAATTCAGACGTAATGAATGAGTCCAGGCGGGCCGGTGCCCTTTGTGTTCAACATGCAGTGTGTTCTGAAGGGAAAAAGCAGCAGCAATTTTTTTTGGGTTTACGCCAACAAACTGACATATTTCCCACCGGTACGTGTTCAGATGTGTTCGTTTAGTTGAACCGCACCGACAGAACTGGACTGTCAATGTGAATTGTCATTTTAGCTGCGCTTGTTTTGAACTTGTTCCCTGGTTAGGAGCTGGCTCCAAACAAATGAACAAATGAACGGGCCGATAACAGGAAATGATGACGTCATCCCGATAACTCCGATATCACGACCAAAAGCCCCGATAACGTATATATTTTTGTCAACACGGCAGTGCCTCGCTCCCTCTGAGCCTTGAATGACTGGCAGTGAATGTTATGTTCAAGTGACGTCGGCATAATCAGAAAAATGATTACTCAATAAGGAAAATCAAGAATACCCCCTCATGCCAGAAAACAACTCGTTAACTCGGTCATAATTTTAGTAGTTGCTGACTTGAATTGATATTCGCAGTATTTTCCCACATGTTACACATAAAAAAAGAAAAAAATAGAAAAGGCTGAAAGAACGACTAGCAAACGAGGGAACGTGGGAATTTACGTTACACCTTGAATGCAGCCTGCATTGCGCTGATCACAACAAACATGGCGGCGTGGAACTTCGTTAAAGTTTCAGAAGAAGATAGTTTGATGTTTATTTGTGACGAATCCTCCGAGTGAATTCTACGAGGAGGGAAGCACAAGCTTTAATACGTAAAACCTGATCAGCCACCTACAACATAACAATCGCTTCCATGGAGTTTTGAAATCGTGCTAATGTGAGCTAACGGAAGCTAATGCTAACGTGCGCAAGCCAGCAGCAGTCTCCCCTCCTCTCCCTCATTCCTCTCATCTAAAGCTTCCATGAGATTAAATAATAAAAAACAAAAACTACTGAACCTCATTTCCTTAATTAAAGGTATTAATTTAAATGGAACCACAAGTCTAAATCCTTTAAATGTTAATCTTTTTCAGTTAGTAATTCTGATGCATGTATTTCCATCAGTTCAAGGAGCCTTTATTTTTTATATCAGTCAGTAATGAACCTTATTTAAGTTAATGTGAGATATCAAATAGGTTTGTTTGATAGCTTTACGAAAATGTTTGAGAGGCTTGACAATAGTTTTTCATTGGAAAAAATAAATATCTGTTCATTTAAAAAGTCAAAACTATTTTTGATTTTGTTCATAGTATTGATGTAATGATCTTAGGTATATTTGTGTGTTATCAGTTATCGGTATCGACCTTTAAGAGCTGAAAGTTATCAGTTATCGTTTTTAAAAAACAATTATCGTGCATCCCTAAAATGAACCAAACTAAAAATAAATGTAATCAGATGCCATTTCTGTCACAATGTCGCACTGAAATGTGCTCATAAAACTCACATGTGCTTTTGGAGACGTTTCTGTGCTCTTATTATTAACAGCCGTTCCTTAAAATACACTGGTAAGTTCATGTAGTGTTGCTCTCTACTCTGAACATTTGGTGATATGAGCGCCTCTGGCAGGCTCGTGTTTTCTAGTTATTTCTATGAGACTTAAAAGTGTTTGTCTCAGAATCCTCGGGCCCAATGAGGCCATAAAAGTCCAGCTCTCCCCACAGTGACTCACTTACAGTCAGTCAGTCTCCCCAGTGTCTGCTCCCATCTTATCTCAGCCCATGCTCTCTGCTTATCTCTGCCTTCCCCGAGGTGACGGGACGCCGTCTGCATGGGACACACACATGCACGCACTCAGACGCTCTGTGCTGTACAGTACTTCCAGTTGTGACATCTTGACTCAGCATATCTGTCTTTATGGGGCGGACAGACGGGCGTAACATCAATGCTGCTGTGTTGCTTTCCACTTGCTGCAATGCAGCGGATCAATGTGGAGCCGTTATCAATACTCCCTATCTGCATTTTAAGCCTTTGCTGTGTGGGGTGTGTGTGTTTATGTACGTGTGTGTGTGTGTGCGCAGAGGCAGGTCCAATCAAAGCTAGACTACACAGTGACATTCTGCGGCCCGGCAGGTCATATCACGAGAGAAAGAAAAGGAGACAGACCCGAAAGAGAGATAACACGGCAAGACTGAAATAAAGAGCTTTTATCTCACACATGCTTGCTTGTGTATGTGTGTGTGTGTGTGTGTGTGTGTGTGTGTGTGCACGCACTGCCTAAACCTTCCACTTGCCCCCTGCACACCGCTGTAGTTGTGTTTTGACTCTGTGAAGAAAGCCACCCTGCTCCACAACAGGAAACAACATAAACCGTCTGCAGCGCCAGCCATTTTGTTGTTTTTGTTGTTGTCATCTCGGCGCGTGTGCACGCAGGTCCCTCTCTTTGTCGCCACATCTCTTCCTCGCCGCTTGTCTCCGTTTGTGTGCGTATGTGTGTGATTTATCTCTGGCAGGGAATCGCTGATAGTGTGTTAACTGGCATCAGAGCAAAGCAGGCCGGACAAGATGAAGCTGACTTATCGCAGAGCACTGAGGACTCCTCAGACAGCTGTTGGACTCAGGCGTGTGCGTGTGCGTGAGTGCACGTGCCCTTGTGTATGTTTGTGTGTCTCTCTATGATATCTATGACCGAAACATACCTAAAATTAATTTGAAATGGTAAAACTTTTCTTATGAAGCTTCCAAGTGTCAGAGAGGGATGGTGTCATTTCCAAACGTGAACCAGGTGTTTTCTGTTTGTGTGCGGACACGTATGTTCATGCCGTGTGCTTAATCAGTGGAATTCATACACTTGTGTCTATGATGTGCATCAGTCCATTAGCAACATCCTGCACAGCAGTGAGTTAATCAGTGTGGGATCAGCAGCTATCAGCCATTAGCCACATCCACCCCACATTATCACAGCTCAGTTACCACCCCTGCGTCTGGGTGTGTGTGTGTGTGTGTGTGTGCACAGAGGTGTCAGTTTCACATTAAAAATAAAAAAATATCACATGTCTCACTAACCTGAGCTAAGTGCTCAAAACTCCTAATCTAGATTACATCCAGATTTTCAGAAAAATCTGCAAAAGCAAATGTTAATTAACTCTGTTTTCATCAGCTGTCTAGATCAGACAGATATATCCAGATATCCAGGTCTCGTCCTGGTTGTCAGGCATGAACCCGGCGGTGCTCAGAGGTTCTAGATGTGAGGATGCACATGTCCGCTCCTGCAGAGCTTTTCCACACAGACCCCCAGTTAAATGTCCTAAAGGTCGGCAGGTAAGAAACCACGTGAAAGCAGCAGCTGCTGTAGTCGTCCGGAGAAGTTTCCGGAGTGAGCTAACGTGCATGCTTTCTATTCTCTTCTGACCCGTAAGCTTCCTTTCACTCGCCTCGCAGCGCAGTGGATGCATCCTAATACATGTGGTATTGTTATCAACACCAAAACAGTCATCAAGCAGTCTCAACGTGCTGTTAAGGAAGCACAGAGATTTCCACGCCACGCTTTTTTGGATCCTGGACCTGCCTCCTGGGAGCTCTAAACCGGCGCGCCCGCCTTTGTATTTCACACTTGGAGACTGTATCTCCAGCAGTAAATTTCCATCTTTGTGTAAATAATAAGTCCGGGCCAAACTGACGACACGTCCTCCTGAACGGCTCTGGTGTCGATGCGTGAAAAACAACTCAAGGCTTCGGCGCCAGTAAACTCGTTACTGGGTTGAAGGCCAAGTCAAGTGTTCTGCATCTGTTGTGCAGGAACCAGATGGAACGTTGCTGATGAGCACATGGACAGCTCACAGATGCAGCGACATTAAATAACACTGCGAGTAAGCAACAGCAAAAAGAGGAAATTCTAGGTCCAGGTGAAACAATGGATCACCTGTCTGTGTTTTAATGGATTAAGCCTTTATGAAAGAAGTTACAACGAGACAAGGTCATTGAAAGAACGTTTAGAGTGTTTCCGCTGCACTGTAGAAGATGTTCATTTTATTGATGAACTTACCTCAGCGAATATACAACACGATGGTGAAGCTGTACGGTGTTTCTCTGGAGCAGCAGGAGCTCAGTCCAAAATTACAGGAACCAAAACTTGTATTTTACCCCTTCAGAAGTTGGTTCTTCAGGAACACCAGTTATATCGATACTGGTCTAATACCTTTTTTTGTGGACAGGCCTTGCAGCCAAAAACGTTTTGGAGAAAAAACTTGGCAATCTAAAGTTCAACCCGTTAGGGTTAGGGTTAATCCTAACCCTAACCCGACCCTGGAAGTGTGGCTGGAAGGGTGAAGACGCACTCGAGGAAGCGTTTCGATGCCTAAATGACACGAGACTGCCCCGGGACTGATGTGCAGGAAAAACAGTGGCTCGGTGGGAGGCTTGCACAGGTGAGCTGAGCGTGTTTTACCGCGTCATGTACCAGGAAATGCTGTGCAGCAAACTGGAACATGTCATAAGCACAGTGGCTGAGTTTACTGCCAGCTTCAGTCCCCCCTGGATGTGATACACTCTGAATTTGGTAATGCGCCGCATCACACGGAGGTGCGACGACTCAGCGGAGAAGAAGAGCTCAGCAGATTTTTCCAGCTGCACGAGGGAATCTATCAGTTCTTTGAAAGGAAAGGAAAAGATGAAGCACGATGAAGAGCTGTGTGAGTTAGTTGACGGGACCGTGCGGTCGCAGACATGTACGACGCCGTGAAAGCTTTTCAGGGCTGGCTGCTGTGGCGCAGAAAGGGAGCTTAAAATCACACCCCATGTTGCAAAAAGATCACAAACCATCAACATTTTTCCATCTGCGTACGGCGGAAGAACTTAATCTTCATCAGTATGTTATCAAGTGACCTTTTTTTGAATACCATATTTTCTGGACTATAAAGCGCACCTGAATATAAGCCGCACCCATTAAAATATAAATGAAATGGGGATATTGATCCAAGATGGCGGCGCGCACGGACGCAGAGGCACACGGCTCTCCACTCTCTTAATCTCATTGTACCTATGTACAGTGACAATAAAGGATTCTATTTTATTCTATTCTGAAATATATATATATATTTGTCACATATTAGCCGCACTGGACTATAAGCCGCCGGTATGCAGGCTGAGAAATAAGATGGACCCGTATCTGGGTCCACTTGCATCTCAGTGCCGGATCTGCTTTGGAGCCGGATCGTGGACCTGCTGGACTCCACGCTGTGTCCGGTCCGCATCTGCAAATAAAACCTTACCTCTGTTGTGGGTCCGCTCAGAACCCTGAAATCCACTGAAGAACCATCAAACTGACTGAACAAACTGATAAATCCAGGTGTATCTGAGTAGCTACAATGGTCAGACACACCTGGATTAATCAGTTTGTCCAATAATAACAAGTATTGATGCTCACAAAATGAATGTAGAGTAGCATAGCCAACATAGGCTACTGAACAAAAACAGAGTAGCCTTTAACTACTTGATTTGTTTTTTGGTTTTTACACTTCCTGCTAGAGCGCCCCCTGAGGGCTGAAGAAAAAGCCGCATCTCTGTATAAACCTCATGGTTTAAAGCGTGGGACAAAAGTAGCGGTTTATAGTCCAGGAAAATACGGTATATATTTTTTGTCTTATAATTGTCTAATAGATGTTGGAAAGAAAAACGGTATTTTAGTTTCATGCTGTGATTTGCTATGAAAGGAAGTGACTGTGTGAGCTTCATGGTGGCTAGATGGTTAGCATAGTCGCCTCATAGCAAGAAGGTTTCTGCATTCTACTGACACATTTATTCTTGTAGCGCTACCTTTTACCAAAGACTGCTGGGATAACGGCAAACATCAATTTGCCATCCAGTTAACTGATTTCATATCGTATCGAGAAGTAACTTTTGATTTAGCTGCTAATGAACATCACTTTGATCCAGTCACACGCGGTCCATGATGGGCCGTCTCAAGCCTACTGTAGCCTTGTTTTCAGGAGAAAATGATGGTTTATGTTTATGAAGTCTAGCCTTCATGACTGAATATAAAACTCACGCAGGTCAGATGGTCTGTTGGACTACAGACAGCGACTCTGAGGGAGTTGAGAAGGAGCTTGTGCCGTGTCATTGTCCTCACCGAAGCACGCACACATGCACACACTTATACAAAGACACACTTTGCCTGCCATTATTCCCTCCCCCTTATCTCTTTCCATTTATACCAAAGCAGCCATGTAAGAGTAGGCACCTGTGCAGTGGCATTCTTCTCTTTTACCTTTTTCTAATGCACTCATACTCCAGTAACCTATACCCAATAATTACCTCCCAGCCTCATAAAGGGCCCTTGTATTTTTGCGCTATAGCAGTCACTCAGACAACAGCGAGCACACAGGCCAGAGAGATGGCGTGCCATTTGATCTCCTCCTTTAAGACAAATACCCTCATTTCCCGGGAACCCCCCTCAGTCCTCCCAACAAATGCGCGCATACACAAATACGCTCTGGCGTGACCCTGTTCTCCAGATTGTATTTTCATCAATAGACACCTTTGTCACCTCGTCGCCACGCTGCCCCCTCCACACATCCTGCCCGTCGCCTCGGGGTGTGTTTGGTGACCCGGCGGCCAGCGGCAGGACACAACGGTCGGTCATCGCTGCTCCTTTTTTGTTTTTGTCATCACCCGCAATCAGGCTTTCTGGAAACACTGAGCCCTTATCAGGAGAGTAAAAGGGGAGAAAAATGATCTGCTACAAAATCTGAAATAAGAGTAAGCCGAGTAAAGACATGCAACGTGAGTGGCATATTAGAATCTTTCTTTCTTTCTTTTTTTTTTTACCTGCTGGTCGTGAAATCTCTCAAAGCTTGCTATATAAGTAGTCCCAAGAGAGATCAATTCCCTCTCAATGTCACGTATTGTTGCGCCTCCAGCTGAGGGAAGCAGTAGGATGCTCACATTCAATATCTGATGTTGTACTATTTATGACTATGTAGGAAAGCCATGCCATATGTTGATTTGATTTGCACGAAGTGAATTGAATTGATCCCTTAATTACTGACGTAATTACTCGTGAAATGTATGAAACTTTTAAATATCTGGAACAGGAACTTAAAAGATTAGCTGCCAACATCCCAGTGCCAGATGGCAGCAGACACTGGCAGCTAATGTGTCAGTGCCGCAGCGTTATTAGTCAGCTTGTTCCATTCTGCTTTAGCTGTTCAGTTAAGTGATTTCACGCTGACATTGAGGGACATTTTTAATACATACACGTTTTATCCGACTGATAAAAATGGCCTTAAATGGTCCTAAAGTAGTAGAAAGGTTGAAGTGACTGTCGTTTGCTCAATAGATCACTCAGAAAACTGTACCAACACTCGTGTAAAAGAGGCCGGAAAGTCAAACTCGTCGTAAACGTATCGTCTTATTTTCCCCTCTCCACATCATTTTTTTTTTTTTTTTTTTTTGTTCCATTTTCTATCTCCGGTCCTTCTCTGAGATTTCATTTTCCGTGCGAGAGGCTTTGGGGACTACAGGGTGGGAATGGTTTAGCCACATGTAACGATTTATGGTGCGAGTGTCTGTGCGACTGAGGGAGATCAGGGTGTGACATGAATTGTTGTGGGTGAGGGCTGATCAGGTTTTTGTGCTGCTCTTATCTCCGTGTGTGCGTGCGGTTGTGTCGCTGCACTTTTAATCTGCCAGAGATGGACTGTCCTCCAGCATTAGAGCCGCGCGGCAAGTGCATGTGTGCCTGTGCATCCATGTGACCGTGTGTGTGTGAGTTTGTGCACGGTGCCAGAGGGCAGTGAAGACTGAGCAGCTGCTCTTTATAGTGACTGAGCGGACACCGATGTGTCGGGCATCTGCCACGCGTTCAGCCTGCTGCCTGGCCATCGGAGTATGTGAGTGTATCTGGGTGAAAGTGAGAGAAGCCGTGTTGGTGTGTGTCATCATGTCATTCTCCTTCTCAGTGAGTTCGTAACCGTCTGCAGGAATGAGGCTGTTGTAGAGAAATACAGATCTGCGTACTTTATAGCATGTAGCAGCTACTGCGACACAGGAGCGTGTAGATTATTTTCATCCATGTTGCAAAGCAGTGGTGTGATGTTGCTGTCAGTGCCATCCTGTTCATCCCCACAACCTTCAACATGTGAGGGGGGAGTGATGGAAAAGCCAAAGTAGTGACCTCACGTCGACTCTGAAGGTCAAGCGCTGCAGGACGTGGAACAGCCGTGATGCTCCTCACGCTCCGTCATCGCCGCAGGGAACGTTTTAAACGTGCTGCCTCCTCAGTAGGGATGGGAATTGATAAGATTTTTTCCGATTCCGATTATTATGATTCTTTATCGATTCTCTTATCGATTCCAATTTGGGCAAAAAGGAGAACAAACAGTTTTATTAGCATCAATTTTTTTTTAACTTAGAAGCCACGACCTTACAAACTCAACAGCGAGGTCAAAAGAGGCCCAAAGCCTGGATAACGTGTTAACTGTTGTAATATGTAACTGTGCAAATACGCAAGAATGTGTAATGTTTTACTAAGAGATTTTTAGAAATTAAAAAAAAATCCTTTTAAAAGGATATAAGAGCTCGCTAAGCACTCAAAAATAATAATAAAGAAAGATAAATACTATCAAATACAACGGAACAGTGCATAGTACAAATCTGCAAATACTATGAAGAATTAACAATTCTTTTGCAGAAAAATAAGCATGTCTGCTTTTTCAGGAAGGATATGGTCACGGTCATCTTCTAAATGTAATGCAGAAGACATTAGTTTAATAGCACAGCGTTAATGTTATAGCGTGTTTTACAAAGAAGCACATAGGCAGTGGGATAGCTACTTACCAGAGTTACCAGAGGTGATCTTAGCTTGGCTACTGCTGCTGGGTTGAGATCCATCAGTCTGAAGCGTCAAAAACACGACACTCGTTAGCGCATGTTGTGTGTTCAAATGTTTCTGCATGTTAGCCGTGTTCCCTCCCGACGCTGTTATCTCCACTTTACAATGACTGCTAGTTGCCTTGTTGCCATCTTTCTTTGGTGAAGTGAAGCCAAACTTTGGAGCGTTTGAACCTGGTGGGCGCCATTGTTGTTTACAACTGCAATGCTAACGTGCTAAACCGACGTAACTTAATCACGTAAGTGCTTTCTGGAATTGACTGTGCGTAACTTGCGTAAATTACGTGAGATTCGTGCTGGTTGGAATCGTTAAGAGAATCGCTGGATAAACTGCCAAACGATTCCATGGAATTGAAACACACGGAACCGGTTCTCTACAGGAACAGGTTCTCTACAGGAACCGGTTCTCTACAGGAACCGGTTCTCTACAGGAACCAGTTCTCTACAGGAACCGGTCCTGTAGAGAACCGGTTTCCTGTAGAGAACCGGTTCTCTACAGGAACAGGTTCTCTACAGGAACCGGTTCTCTACAGGAACCGGTTCTCTACAGGAACCGGTTCTCTACAGGAACCGGTTCTCTACAGGAACCGGTTCTCTACAGGAACCAGTTCTCTACAGGAACTGGTTCTCTACAGGAACTGGTTCTCTACAGGAACCGGTTCTCTACAGGAACCGGTTCTCTACAAGTCAAAGTCAGACTTGTTAATTTAAGGGGGAACTGAGTACAGATAAGAAAGAAGTGAAGATATTTTCTCCTGATCCGGATTCTGGTAGAAGTGCACAGATGCGTGAAAAACACGCTGCCGTTGTTTTAAGTCACTCGCCGTCAAACGAATTGTTGATTTTCTTTCTTCTTCTTCTTTTTTGACCTCGAGTTCCTGGCTGCTTGACGGTGACTGCAGCTGACGAGTCATTCTGGGTCACATCATCGATCAGCGTTTTGCCAGAATATACCGAACTGTTTTTTATTTCCTTTTGTTGGTTGGTTTTCCGTGGATACCTGGCACTTCTCCGTCTGCTTGTTGGTAGCAGACGCTTGAAGCGGGTGGAGGCACTAAGCTCCGCCCCCCCCAGCACCCCATCTGTGGAGCAGGCTCTCACACACAGAAAATGCTTTTTGTTTTTGTTTTTTTGTTTTCCACAACGTGTCCTTTAAGGTCAGGAATTAAATTAGGCGGTTTGGACATTTTTTCTCGACTACTTCAGAAGATTCTCACCTTAATCATTTCTGTCTGGTTAATGGGCCCGGCTGAGCTCGTTTGGTGCCCAGCAGAGCTCTGCCCTTCACTTATAACTGAAAACACACGTGTCGTGTGTCTGTGAGCCCTAAATTAGTAACTTAGAGCCATACATGAGGAAAAAACTCCTCAGTCACACCTACATATCTCTGCTCGTCTCTGAAGAGTGAATAAGTTCTTTCATTCCCCCTAATCTATTTTTATTCTTTTCCTACAACTCTCACTCCATCCAGAATCACTGGAGACGAGCACAACACATTGTCATCGGGAGTGACACATCTCTCTTTGTTTTCTCTCTCCATCTGTTCATCTGTTCCTGTTTCCAGTCCCCCCTCTTTCAAATGTTCTCCCTGTACGCCCTCCTCTCCCTCTTTTTCCTCTTCCTGACACTAACCCTTCTTGACAGTGTCTCCATGCTGTCGCGCACTAATCCACCTCTGAGAGGTGTTAAAGCTCCTCCACGCGCACACGCGCACGTGCACTCACACACACCATCAGTCCGGATCCCGTAAGGTATCGATCTGCCGTCCCGTTCGCTCTAATGGGATTTTTTACACCTAAGCATGAGAAATGCCTAATGCATCGCACCACGTCTGATGTGGTCAGGCGCACACACTTACATGGACTTGCTGGAAACATGCTGGAAAATGTGGTAAAAAAAATAAATAAATAAATAAAATAAATACAGGACAGAGGAGAGTGCACTCAACAACATATGCATCCGACTCCCAGAGCCCCTAACTCGTGTCACAGATGTTCAGAAAGTCTCTACATCACACACTCTGATAAACACACGAACCAGCGCGTCTGAGCGTGACCGTGAAATGTTGGATCTTTTCTTACTGCTTTCAAAGGCTCACAGAGTACCAGGACCGGACTGGAGATGGTTATTCTCGGTATATCCGGCGTCCGCATCTTCTTTGGAACAAAGCTAGCTTTGCTTTGTGCGCATAAAAGCAAAAAAAAAGAAAGAAAAGAAACGGTGCACTTTTTTAAAATTTAGAAGACAGCTAATCCCAGCTAGCGACCAGCAACCAGCTAGCCGATGACTTCACTCACAGAACTTT
This sequence comes from Hirundichthys speculiger, assembly GCA_018398805.1. Lineage (NCBI taxonomy): Eukaryota > Metazoa > Chordata > Actinopteri > Beloniformes > Exocoetidae > Hirundichthys > Hirundichthys speculiger. Next base: position 318,568 of record JAGFBZ010000826.1, on the reverse strand, counting down.
AACCATTAAGTCTCTGCTTCAAATCGGTGTCCGTGATGCTAATCCAGCTAACGTAACAATACGTCATCCTTTGTGCATTTTAGTTGGCAGGTCTACTGTTTTGAGCACATACACGAACAGGAAGGTGAAGCTGTGACCTGCAGGACTCAATTTAGAAATAATCAAAATTGTTTGTCCCTTTTCTGTGTCACCTCGGGGCCGATTATATGGAGGTCTACTGAGGTCTAATTTCCTCAGCAGGTGTCTGTTTTTTTTATAGCGAATATGTGCTTTTATGTGTGTGTGTGTATGTGGTGTGTGTGCACGCCCTTTGCGTAGATAACATCTGCTCACCTGCTCCTAGCGAGCCACAGAGGCAGCTATTGTGTATTGATGCTAAAGACCAACCTCCTTCAGGTGACAGCAGGTGTTGTGTGTGTGTGTGTGTGTGTGTGTGTGTGTGTGTGTGTGTGAGAAAGGATAATATCAAGGAGGATATTGTTTGTGCTGTGGTGGGGGAAGTTTGAAGGAGAGGGGAAGAGGTTACAGCCTTTCTCTCCTCACCTGGAAATTATGTTGTGCCGCCATTTTACTGGAGTGTGTTTCCAATCACTGCAGGAACGTGAGAAATGTCCGCTTGGGAATTCCTCCCTAACTTCCTGTCTGTCTTTCATTGTGATTGTGTGTGTGTGCCTGTGTGTGTGTGTGTGTGTGTGTGTCTTCACATGTGCGTAGGTAAGAGAAGAGGAGAAAGTGAGTCTGTGAATTTGTATGAAAAGTTGTAATGAAAACGTATTACTCCAAGTTTAGATGGATTCATTGTTCAGTCGTTAGTTTTTGCCTTTTATGAGTATTTCCAGATTATGAAAATGTGAAAGTTTTATGTCCCCAGTTATCCATTTGACTGACAGTGGGAACAAGGTTTTGACTGCATTAGCAGAAAAAAAAGAAAGCCATGCAGTCCTGTCCCCTGAACCAGTTTTAAACATAGTTTGACCCTTTTTCCATTATATTAGGTGATTTTTCTCTGGATATTTTTTGCCAGTTTTGATGCAATAAATAGTAGAAAATCATTTTATTTAATTGAAACCTGACTTTAATTATATGGATTAAATCATGCACGAGTCTTTTATGTTCTGAAAAAGAACAAGTCATTAATTTAAACAGTTGGGACACTGCGAAAAACATAAATACAAACCAAATCTCATGTATCCATATTTTATTCCAGTAGAACATTAAGAACATATCAGATGTTGAAACTGAGGCATTTAACCGTTTCATGGAAAATATCAGCTCTTTTTGACTTTGATGGCAGCGACACATCCCAGTAAAGCTGTTAACAGGGTGATGTTTACCATCATGTAGCATCTCCTCTTCTTTTAACATCTGTCTGTAAACATCTGGGAAGTGAAGACACCAGTTGATCTGGACTGCAGCAGACCAGTTCAGCAGCTGGAACTCCTCCTGTGAAGTCCTGCTGCTGTGATGATCCAGTCTGTGGTTCAGCATCGTCCTGCTGAAATATGGAAGTTCTTCTCTGACAGAGACGTTGTCTGGATGGAGCAGATGTTGCTCTGGAACCTCTATGTTCTCTTCAGCATTGATGGAGCCTTTCCAGATGTTCCAGCTGCCTCCATAGACACTAACCAACCCCAGACCATCAGAGATGCAGCTGTTGAACTGTCTGATAACAGCTGGATGGTTCCTCTCTTCAGTCTGCAGGACACGGCGTCCACGGTTGGTCCATCTGACCTCAGACCAGTCGTCCATTTGTCCTCAGACCATCTTAGATGAGCTCTGGTCCAGAGAAGACGCCGGTGTCTCTGGATGGTGTCCACGTGTGTCTTCTTCTCTGGTGGTCCAGCTCTAACCTGCATCAGATGGTCGGAGGTGAACTGTGTTGACAGACGGTGGTCCATCAGTGATGTCCAGGAGACAATGGAGGAGAAAACCGATGTGTCAGGGGGGACATTCGTGTGTCCTAATAACCAACGAGACCAGCGTCACGCACAAGACGACGCATAATAAAGCAAACCGAAAGCGATTCATCATGCAGTCTGTTGTGACACGTCCACAGTTAGCGAGCAGCTTATGGCAGAATGTGTGTTGACGCAGATTAACTGTGAGGTTCAGATTGGTTCAAACCATTTATGCACGCATCGTTCTGCGTCTGTGCGGCTGGCTGTGACGCCTCACTTTAGCAACGATAAACAGAACACTGAGGGAGCTGTTTTGTTACTTACAGCCAGTGAATGAAATGGTGAAGTCCTGCAAACCAAAAAAAAAAAAACGTTTCAGTGTTATTTGTTGAGCGTATTTGAATTGAATGATGTAAAAGCAGCAGAGGAGCTGTCCCCATAACAGTGTTGAAGTCCTGTCATCGTTCTCAGCAGGAGAAGAAACCCCCCCCCCCCTCTCCTCCGAAGCCTTTTCCATCTCCATGAAGACCTGAAGGAAGCGACTACAGAAGCTCTGAAAAGGTAGAGGGTGAGCAGTTTATGACCCGGCCTGGGAAAGAAGTTCAGCCAGGAGATTTCCTCTTCAGTCCCTGCCGCTGCTCCACCGGTGCTGCAGTACTGATATTATTTCAAGCTACGCTTAATATATAGGATTTCTGGTAAAAGAATGTCATGTTATTGAATTATTCTGTCCTTATTTACATATTATTGGGATTATTTAGCCAGTGTTTCCTCTGGCATCTTGTAAGAAAGCAGCAAAAAAAAAAAAAATCCTGAAGGGTGATTTTGATTTCCACGTTCTCTCCGTACACATCTTTTTTTCATTTGCACTTTCAGTCCACCACATATTGCAAATTTGTCATCTGACTCATATTTTTTTTGTGCATCGTGCTATTTTTAAGTGGAGACACAAAAGACATGAGGACAGCCTTGAAGGGAGGGAGCATCAGCACAGCAGCCATCATCTGCAGAGAATAAAGTGATGGAGGGAAAGAGACTGAAAGCTTGAGGCAGGAAACACATACATTTGTTGCTCTCTCACACAAACACACACATTCAGACAAAGGCAGGGCCTCGCTGATGTGCAGCGGGAGTGGCAGCGCTAACGCACGCTAACGCACGCTGGCATGCTGCGGTTGCAGCGCCTTGCATCTTTTGCCGAAGATCGTGGCAGAGACAAAGTGACAGCTTTCTTCGCAGAGATGCCTCCCTTTGTTCTTTTCTTGCTGTTTCTCCAGTTTGTCAAGCGTGTTTAGACGGAGCGATGGCGCGTTTCCAGGCTGAGCTGGTAGTTCAGTGGATTTCAGACGGCCTGCTTGCCGTTTTGTGTGCACTGCAACTTTCATATGCTTCAGCTGTCCACTGCCATTCTCTTCTTCCTCCTCTTCTTCCTCCCCTGTGCTTTCTTTCATTTCTGCGACTTTGAAAGCCGTCCCTCGTCGTCAGCCGTCTCCCGCTCCCGTTTCGCTCCTTCACCATCTTCTTCTTCCTCCATTTCGCTCCCTGGAAGTTTCTCCATCTCTGTTATCGGCAGCACAGGAAGCTGTTGTTTCTACAACACTGTTAACAGTTAACATTTATCTATCTGATGACAAGAGGAAAGACTCCAGATGTGAATAGCTCTGTGCATCCGTCCCTTACTCTGTCTAGTTTTTTTTTTTTCTTTTCATTAGTGCTCTCCTTCACTCAGAGACCAGTGTTTGAATTACACATCCTGCAGGGCCTAGACATTAGGCTTGATGGTTTGAACCAATTTCTGGCACCACTGCTGGCCTGTTAGCAGAGATTAGATCTTTCCCTGTCAGCTTGATTGATAACGTAGTTTTGGTATCCTTGGTTTCAAGCTTCGTTTGTGTCCACTGGCCTGAGCATGATTTTTGAATTTGATAAGTATACAGTTAGGTACAGTCGACGGTCCTTTCACATCCACGATGTTCTCAGCATGGATGTTTTAGATACCAGTGGGAGATTTTAATATGGGCACAAAAGAATATCACTGTAAAAAAAAAAAAAAAAAAAAAAGCATGAATAAGAATACAACTGCAAATCAGAAAAAGCTGGGAAGACGAGGAAAATGAAAAAAAAGATGAATAATGAATAACAAGATCCTTAAGTTTACTTGGGCTTTTTTTCTTTGCAGAGGCTATGAAGACACGTTTGTAGGCTGCATGCCTGAAAACGACGTGATGCTGATGAGGAAAAAACATGAGATACCCTTTCTTCATACTGCCTGCAAGGAAATGAAACGAAACGAATGAAATGAAAAGTAAATTTGAGAATCAGCCCGTTTGCATCTTCTCCGTGTCTGTAAAAACTGGGTTATTGATGCACAGCTGATCAGCTGAGATAAAACCGTTTTAAAAAAAAAAGCATAACGCATTTATTTATTCCATAATTATTTCTACTTCACGCTGCTATTCAGCCTATGACTGTGCCTCATCTGTTTTTAAATAAAGCTACAAGTTAGAGATGCAAACGCAGGATAACTCGGCTAACTAACTATGTCTTCACGTGGGGAGAATTACTTTGGTAAATCATGGATGAGACGATGTAAATTAACCCTAAATATAGTTACATACTGGTGTCCACTCATTCCAACAGTATCTTTTAGAGACAGTATCTTTGAATTGCTGTCCAGCCTGAATGACTTTTACAATTGATTGAATCCACTCCCTGTTTTACTGTCTGGAGGTCAGCGCATACATGTGAAATAATAAATGTGAATTCAGAACTTGACCGGGCTTCATCCGCTGGGCAGAGTGGATCATATCCAGCCTGATAGGGCAGGAAGGAGTCCAGGCGGAGGCCTGATACGTGTGCGTACGCAGCACATGGCGTCCCTGAGACTCAGTTGAAATGCAAGAGCGGCGTTGAGCTGGAGCCGGAAATGTATTCAGAAGCATAACACGTAGCGGGAGAGCTCGCTGCACACTAAACGCACATAGACACACCGGACATGTGTTTCCAATGAGCAGCAGCGTATGGGAGAGCTGGTCGGCCATACGGTATGAAGTCATCGCGCCGGGCGCATGTGTATGTGCTCTGTGAGGATGCATGTCGGTAGATGTGTTTCTGCTTATGCAGAGCGCTCTGAATTATCATCTCACTTGAAATACCTGCCAGAGTGGCGGCGCATTCAAAACCTTGACTGGGACTTGTTAGGGGTGCACGACAACTATCGGGCCGATAACAGGAAATTATGACGTCATCCCCATAAGTCCGATATCATGACAAACAGCCCCGATAACATATATATTTTTGTCAACACAGCAGTGCCTCGCTCCCTCTGAGTCTTAAATGACCGGCAGTGAATGTGATGTTCAAGTAACGTCGGCATAATCAGAAAAATGATTGCTCAGTAAGAAAAATCAAGAAAACAACTCGTTAACTCGGTCATAATTTTAGTAGTTGCTGACTTGAATTGATATTCGCAGTATTCTCCCACATGTTACACATAAAATAGGAAAAAAACAGAAAAGGCTGAAAGAACGACTAGCAAACGAGGGAACGTGGGAATTTACGTTACATCTTGAATGCAGCCTGCAGCACAGCGCTGATCACAACAAACATGGCGGCGTGGAACTTCGTTAAAGTTTCAGAAGAAGATAGTTTGGTGGTTATTTGTGACGAATCCTCCGAATGAATTCTGAGTGAATTCAATACGTAAAACCTGATCAGCCACCTACAACATAACAATCGCTTCCATGGAGTTTTGAAATCACGCTAACGCTAGCTAATGCTAACGTGCGCAAGCCAGCAGCAGTCTCCCCTCCCCTCTATTCTCCCTCATTCCTCTCATCTAAAGCTTCCATGAGATTTAAAAAACAAAAAAAATCACTGAACCTCATTTACTTTAATTAAAGGTATTAATTTAAATGGAACCACAAGTCAAAATCCTTTAAATGTAAATCCTTTTCAGTTTGTAATTCTGATGCATGTATTTCTATCAGTTCAAGGAGCCTTTATTTTTTATATCAGTCAGTAATAAATCTTATTTAAGTTAATGTGAGATATCAAATAGGTTTGTTTGATAGCTTTATGAAAATGTTTGAGAGGCTTCACAATAGCTTTTCATTGGAAAAAATAAGTATCTGTTCATTTAAAGAGTCCAAACTATTTTTGGTTTTGATCATAGTATTGATGTAATGATCTTAGGTATGTGTGTGTGTTATCGGTTATCGGTATCGGCCTTTAGGAGCTGAAAGTTATTGGTTATCGGTTTTAAAAAACAGTTATTGTGCATCCCTAGGACTTGTGGACATTTTATGTCCACGTCTCTGGACCGAACTGTCACAAGCTCCGTCCTGCGCTTCGGTAGACGTTTCTGCGGCGGTTCACCTTTCTCCTGTTTTAGACGCTCTACCTCGGCCTCTTTGTGTCTGTATATTTTACTCTGTGTCGTCGCCGTCGCGTCTACGTGGACGTGGTCGCTGAGGTTCCCTCAGACGCTGAGCTAACAAACACACTTAATACAATTACCCCTCAGCAGAGACGAGAAAAAGAGACAGGCGGCACCTCAGAAGTTACGCTGTCTGGTGTGTATATGTGTGTGTGTGTGTGTGTGTGATGTGGATGTTGTCACTGGCAGCTAGTTATGGCATTTCCACGCCTGGCCTCCACTGTAGCATTTCCATCCTTCCCTCTAGTACACCCACAATCCCTGTCTTCCTCTTTTTGTAATTGGGGCTTTCCTTGTAATTAGTCGCTCTTGCCTCCCACCTCCTCCCCTCGAGGAGAGGCCTACTAGCATGGCACGTTGGCCTCAGTAACAAGCACCCTTTCCCCCCCTACAGCGGCGGCGCTCCCCCCCTGAGGCGTGAGGAGTGGGAGGTTAGCTCATAGCATCACAGCTAACTAGGCTGTGGAGCCTCAGAGCGGGCCCTGGCGCCGGCCAGCCACATCCCCACTGGTCAGTCTTGTACTAATCCAATAAACGAACTGTGCGGAAGGGCAAGTGTCACGCACACTCACGCGCACACTCACGCACACAAACTGAGATACACACTCAGAGGTCCCGAGTTGTGACAGGCCACTGCTAATTGCGCTCTGTCTGTCCTCGTCTCCTCCTTCGGGCTCACAGAAATTCCTCGACCAGTGGGCTGAACTCAAGTGTGCAATTTGGTCTGTAGGTGTTCATGTATGTTTTCTCATTTGTTCTTTACTTCATACGTGTGATCCGCTGCTCCCTGGAAGGCGCCTCGCGTTCGCCGCCCCGTTGTAGCAAGGAGAGCAAAATGAAAAGAAACCACAGGCTTCTGCAGAGTTGACTGATTGGTTTTTGATCAGTTACCCCCTCTGCTTAATGGGAAACAGCCTGAGATAACACGTGTACGTAGCAGAGGCTTAACTTTAACTCTGCCACAGATGACAAATGCTTGGTCCTGTCATTTCTTATCTGTGTACCGAACTGCTTTTCTTACATTTCTTTCTTTTTCTTTTTCAAGTGCACATAGATGTGTGGCAGCGTGCTAAAGCGAGCGGCCATCGTTTCCGTCTATCCGCTCTATTCTACTTTCAGGCGCTCGAAGTGAAATTTCACGGCTCGTCCAGACGCCGCGGGAAGCCCAACGCTGATGTCTGCTGCCGCTCTCAGTCCTTCCCCATCACGCGAATGGATTTGCTTTGCTGATTTTGCGTACGTTAGCCGTGCTTCCGTCCAACTGTCAAGATGATTTGACACCATTTTGAAAAAAATAATAATAATTTCCTAGAAATGTGCATGAAGCTTGTTTCTGCATGTTTGTTCGGTCTGTGGCAAACCTAAAACAGCGCCGTGAGCTGGCTTTGGACACTTTTACAACACCTGAAGAGAAAAGACATGCGAGTGAAGCGTTCAAAATGTGTTGGCCGTGTTTATTTTACAAACGCAACAAACAGGACTTCTAGTGAGCATCAAATTAGTTCTTGAGAAATTAGGCTATGGACAGTTTGCAGGACTGTTACATAGTTGTAACCGGATATGAGACAAATAACTAGATAACTAGATTCTTTTCTTCTGTAAGGATGAGGTTTGCCTCCAGGTAGGATGGAAGTGTAGATGCAGGATCAGAGCGAAACTAGTCTGGAGAAGGACTACAAGTTCCAGTCAGAGAAGAAAGCAGTCAAGTCAAATCCACTGTCTGGCTTTAATTGAATTAACTGTATAAAAATGTGTAAGACCGATCTTAATCGAAGCGTGAGCTGCCTGCATAATGTGTACATTTTTTTCCATTTTTAACATACATTTTTCCAGCAAACCTCATCCAACACTGACGGCCAGATCAGTTCCAGTAGACGTGACCCCTGAATGAGGACGCTGTCAGGACATCTCACCGCTCATATCGCTGTTTCATACGTCCTTCTTTGTGACGCTTCGGACCTTTTAAAGAACAGCCTTAAAACAAAATCAACCTCCGATAGTTTCTTTGTGTTCCTGGGAGTCAGTCGAGGTCGGGGCTTTGGACTCCAACCAGATATTCATGAAGGAAGCTCCTGCTGATGGACAGCTGAAGCCAAGACTAGATGATCTGGACTTTTCTTTCTCATCAGCAAGAAGTGTTTGTGATTGTATCTAAGCTCTCCAAACATTATCCCCGTTTAACTTTTCATTCAGATCTTTTCTTTTTTCTACCGTAACATTAATGCTCATAGTTGAGGCGTTTTGTGGAACAGCAGCTGCTTTGTACAACGTCAGATAAACAAATATGACTTAATGAAGCAGTAAGCAGTTCAAGTCTTTCTCTGCAAATGAGGACCACATGGTGAATCCACACTCACGAACACACTCCTGTAGTAAACACGCCGACGACACACGCCAACAGGAACACACTCTCTCAGGCGTTTGTCATGTGTGCGAGCACACGCACCCTCGCTGGAGGGATCTTCTCAAGTTTCCCATTCGTTTTCTTACTTCCCGCATGTTTCTTTCCTCTATTCCCGTCCTTGCCCCGATGGCGGCATGTGCGCCCGGACCGACAGGTACCGCCATCCACATCCACGCCTACATGACACACTCTCACCCACAGGAAAAGCCCTGAGCCAGAACAGGCAGGAAAACTCTGGAAAACCAGGATACAATTTGGCACTTATGGAGCCTAAACGATTTCCTCCCGGGCGTTGGGTTCTGTCCTACTGGGAAAAGCCAAAAGACCGGGAGAAAATTACATCCGGGAAAATGTTTATGCAACACGCTCGGCTCCCTCACTTTTTTCGCCCCAGAAATGAGTGATTATTCGTCTACTCTTAACCTCTGAGAGGGGGGGGGGGTTGACGGAGAGAGAGGGAGATTCTTTCCATCATTAGCCTTTGGAAGTGGCAGCTGCTGGCATAACTTACCTCCTTTGTCACGATGTGAGCCTCCTACTTGGCCGTCCTGACTGTATCTGGAGAGCTCTCTTTAAAACGCCGGGCCCTCTGTGTCAGATAGCACTGGTTACACTGGGGCAAAGCTTTCAAAGCTCCCACACGCACACACACACCCCCCCCATTCAGGTTTAATCTGTGTGTACTCCCACTGGGTCAAGTCAAATAGAAACATTATGTTCTTTACCATAATCGTCAGAGCTTCACTCCTACAACCCTCCTGCCTCAAACGGTTTAATGAATGGACTAATAAAGGATATCTTTAGGTTCTTTTTTCTTTTTCTTTCATAAAGGTAAAACATGACAAAAAAAACAAAACCCAAATGAAAACAGCGTGGTTTTACCCTCAGGTAGTGGATCTCCTGTGAAGTGCATCCTGGACCGTGATAGTGTGAAACCTCATTAATTGCCGTCCCAGTAGAAATACCACCCCGGTACTGTTATTCACATCGTGCACGTCCACGTGTAACCTTCCTAAAACACGTATTAATTCACTGGTTCTCAGGGAATTTTTTTCAAAAGCTAAGTGAAACCTGATACTTGCTCGTTTATCCTCCTTTTATAAAATAATTCCTGATATATTTCTCTTACCCATTAATCAAAGTCATTATCTCCACTCTTATCTGCTCTTCATACCTTCCCTCCTCGGTCTTTTTTTTTTATCTCTGACCTCAGATCTGCTCGCTCCACATCACCAACTCACCACCGGCTCGTCTCTCGTACCTGCCGTCTTCATACCATCCATTCCTGTCTCTCTCCCACCACCGTGGCCCTTTGGCCTTTGCTCCGCATTCCTGCCTCGGTGTCACTGTGATGTCACGGCAAAAAGAAACAAAACAAAATGAAAAAAAAAAAAAAAAACGTTGGAAAAGAAGCGTGATTTCCTCAGCAGATATATATAACTACAGTCATGGGGTTCTGTTCACCTGAACCCAACTTTACATTTTGACCACACTCTTTCTGTCAGGAGATAAAATGTCTTTTGTGCACACTTCTGCAACTTTTTTTTTTATTTATTTTTTTTTGGGAACAGCTTTGCCTTTCTAATTGTTTGTCTGAAAAGGATTTTCAGCACAAAATTCCAGGATTTTCAGCCTGGGCAGCTTCAAGGAGCTGTGAAATAAAGACCAAAATCACCTTTCAGTGTCAGAGGCTTTATGGACTGCATGGATTTGTACAAACCAGCTGTGCAGGTTATTAAATCAGGTATGTATATAAACACACTGCCTTAAAAAAAAAATAATTTAAAGTCAGTTAGGAGTTAAAAAAAAAAGGAAGTATTTGTTGAAATAAGTGAGCTTGTGGACCTGCAGTGTGGTTCCACCACTGAGATTTGATTTCCAGTAAAGAAAAAGAAAACTGCCTCCGATAGTGTTCGATGATGTTGTAAAATGAAATGATTCATCGCTGAGCTGTTACCGAATCAGGACACAAACACTTCTTCAGAAGTGGCCGGACTCTCCAGAACCAGTCTGCGTTGCAGTCGAGGGCTAACTGGACTAGTTAGTCCTGGTTTTGGTACACGTTTGACTCATCCCCAGCATTAACTCAACCCAGGAGGCTGGAGGTGTTAGATCACTTACTGTAAGGAGGAGGGAGAGAGTGAGTGATGGATGGGTGCAGAGGACGAAGGAGGACTGGTGGGCTCGGCCAGGAGTCGTGGGAACCAGCAGGCATGACTACGCTTTTGTTTTCTTTTAACAGCTCGTTCGCACATCACGTCTTCATATGCAAGCAAAAGCAATTTGTCCTCTCCGTCTTCCCCGCTCCGTCCTCCCCTCTTCCTCCCTCCTGCCTTTGAATCATTCTCCAGCTGGGCCCAGTTTTGCTCGTTTCGTGTCAGGGTGTCTGTTTGCATGGTTATGTCTATGTCTGCTGTGCGTGCTTGTGTGTGTGTGTCTGTGCGTGTTTGCGGTCCACGCACACACACACACACACACACACACACACACACATGCAGCAGCCTCAGGACCTTGACCAATTCCCAGTGGAAAAGTGTGGCGTCTCTCTCCGTCAGGACATCTGGAAGTGGGCATTTTGCAGTCGGCAGCCGCTGCACTCTGACTTGATTTTATTAACTCGTCGGAGTGTGCGTTTTGTCGGATGCGTGCACGCAAACACACAAACCGCATATTGCAGATGCGTGCGCGCCGACTACACGATAAACTAATAACTTGTGTGTATATGTGACTGTCGAGATCCGTGAGCGTTGTATGTGTGGGTGAGGAAGACCTCTTAGGCTGTGTGTGTGTGCGTGTGCGTATGTGTGCGTGTGTGTGTGAAGGGGTCAAGTGGTGATTGCTGATGTTGTCTGCTTTAAACACATGTTTAGCCAGGGCCCACTCAGACGTTTGGCAACCATTAGACAACTTCCTCTCTATCTTCCGGAGTTAGCTCTCTATGGATTTGTGTGTGCGTGTGTGTGTTTGTGTGTCGGTGAGTGGATGCGATTGCAGGTGTGGACACAAGTTGGATTGTGTTCAGAACAGATTTTATTTGAAGAATGTTTAACTTGCAGTGATGTGTAAAGTTTAACTTCCATGCACTCAGGCCTTGCTGTGCTGACGCTCTACTCGTGACGCTCTGGTTCCAGATCTTCCTCTCAGAGCTTCGTTTCGCTACAGGATCAACAGAACTGTAAACTTTACTTGCAACTGTGCCGCTCACACAGTCCCCAAGGACACGCCGGCGCACACAAACACATACCCATGCGCAGACACCTCAGGGCCTCGGTCGGTCATCAGGAAATGAAAGGATCATTTAGCTTAGGGGGAGATGAGAGGATTGAGGAAGAGATGTGGTGGAGGAAGAGGAGGAGTGTCTGTGGTTTGATGCAGATTCCTGCAACATAGATGGTGTGATTCACCGAGAAGAAAACCCAACTGATTGCACAAAAAGGCTCCTGTAAACACTCCTGCGCTGAGTTTGAGGATTTCAAAGGTGGTGAATTCCAGAGAAGTTAATATTATAACATCGCTGGGTGACTAAAGAAAGCATATTTTCTTAGATTAACACTACGTTAGAGTCATATTTACACATATTTACGATTTGAACACTGGGATGGCAGCTGAAAGCCAGTAATCCTGCCGTTGGTGTAAATATAATACTCGCTTCATGGGAACCTCGTCTGATTCAGGACTGACACTTTCCTAATTACACGTCCTGGACTATAAATATATGGAACAATCAGGCTACATTTTAGTGTCATCGACTGGATCAGCCGTCGTCCCTGGTGCTTAAACACTCACACGTCTGTTGACTCTACGACACTTCTTACCACATGGACATCAGCTCTGCTGCGAGAGCGCGAGCGTGGTGTTTACATGATGTCTGGAGGGGGTTTTTTGTGCATACGCTTATTCGGCCGAACACATGTTCGAGCTGTTCCAGCCGTGTCTTTGCACCTCTGTTCAGAGTAAACAGGGTGTGGCCGACGGGCGATCCGAGGAGCAGCAAACCCTTAAACCACGTTACATCCCGTCAAAGAGCTCGCAGTAATGCAACAGTTGCGTGCACGCTTGCAGACCGGGCTCACGCTACAACAATCCAGAAACAAAAATGCCTCACTGTCTTGTTTTTGACTAATTCATTTATTTGCAGCATACGTTGTTCAGTCGGCACAGATCGTTCTTCTGGGCGTCGCCTCGTCATGAGTCATTCACTGAACTCGTTCAGGGTGTTAAAAGACGTCAGATAGTAACACAACAGCGTGATGGCCACTGATTAAAGAAAGTCAAAATCACGTCGTAATTCTTCCGCTGCATATGGGTTTGATAAAGCCTCTGCATGACTGTCGCTTCTCTTCTCCGTGTTATTTATAAAAATGTACGTGGCTGTTACCTGAACTGCTAAACTTTTACCGATCTTTACAAGTTTATCTTCTCTCATACGTACATAACTGTAAACGCAGCATTAAATGACAAGTGAAAGTTTGGAATTCTGAACTTCTGATGAGGAACAGTCGAAGAAAACGTTAAAGTGGAACTTGGGTCCTCAGATAAGGTTTCTGAGCCCCGAGCCTCGGCACAAAAGGTAACTTACAGGAACGCAGAGCATATTTCTTTCTATTGCTTTATTTTAGGGCTGGGCAACGATTAAAATTTTAATCGCGATTAATCACATTATTTCCTTGATTAATGACGATTAATCGTATTGTATTTGTAAAATCAAATAATGAATTCAAAAGTGCACTTTTATTTAAATGTTCTGCTGCCATATGAACTAAAGTGCCATAACATTTGTTGTTCAAACACTTTTAACATCAGCACTTATTTAGTGTAAATCTCATCTTAAAAAATGTAAAATAAAATAAAGCTTATTGCAACTGCCAGGGCATTAATGTCATCCTGTTTTTATAAAAAATTGAAAAAAAAAGTCTACCAACAAAATCCAACAAAATGATTGTGTCTCAACACAATCAGAACATTAAAACAGATAATTTCTGAGGTAACAGCAGAAACTTTTAACGGGGAGTTCAACTTGTCAGTTGTTACAAATAACCTTGTTTCTGTTGAATCCTCCGTCTGGGAGAACTTTAAAATGAAAATGTCCATGTTAAAGTTCAGTAACTTTACCAATCTGTGTATCATTCATTTTTTTCCAAATTATAATTGTCAATCCAAAATTAAAAAAAAAAATTTAAAAGTGACATTTTATTACGTTTTTTGTTTCTTAATCTAACACAAACAAAGAAAATGAAAAAAAAAAAAAAGCCTGTTTTTTTATATTCTAATTTTAGACTTGGATCAAAAATACGAAATTAAAAAATGGGCCACAGAACTGAATTTGTTTTATAAACGAAGACTGGACTTTCTGTTGTCGTTACACATCTGTGCCACTAGATGGAGCCGCACTGCAGTAACCAGCTAGAGAACAGCAGGACAGTGAACACATGGAGCAGATCTGATGGAACATGGAGGAATGACCACAAAGTTTTGTTGTAGTACAGAATATTTTTTTTAAACAGAATTGTTAATATTGCTACCTGAGTTGCTACCTGAACTGTAAAGTTCACAGATTTTTACCGTTCTCCATGTCTGTTTTAGCTTTACCGCATGTTTACTGTTTTCCCGTTCCGCAGCAGCCAGTAACAGACTTTTCAAAACAAAAGCATGTGAGCAACATGCGTTAACGCGCGATAAAAATAAATGTCGGCGTTAATAAATTAATGCGTTAATAACGCGTTAACTTGCCCAGCCCTACGTTTTAAAAAAAAAATCTAATATGAGCAAAATAGAAGATAAAAATAACATAATTTTTTTTTTTTTTTTTACACTATGTGAACTGATGATGAGAGTTTGCTGTCCACACTGGAGCAAAGAAAGTTCAGAGTTCAGAGAAGTTCAGAAAATAGTTTAAAGAAAAGTCTGGTGGAGATAAAGATGGAGAGAAAACATGGCGAGGTCGCGTCGTGTCATTATGTTACTATATACCAAATAAGTTGTATATTCTCAAGGACAAAAGAAAAAAACATTCTCTTCCATTACACCTCTCATCAAATTAAAGATGAGGCCAAATTATACCAGCTGATCTCACGTCAGCTCTGCTCTGTACGTGACATTTACCATAATGTGTTTCATAGAATGATCCAAAGTGATTAGATCAACTGCGGATATTCACATGAACATGGTCAGGTCCTTCCAGCGCCGTGGCTGTGATGGACCGGGCAGCCTGCCTGGATCGGCTCCGTAACCTAACTGCAAGCGCAGTAATAGAAAAAGGTATCTTAGAGCGGATCTGCAGTCGGGCAGCGCCGGGGTTTGTTTCAGAGGGCACAGAGAGGACATGGACAGATCCCAGTGGGCATCTGAGCCACATGTGTCTCTGCTAACGCTGGGCCTCACACACCTGGTGTTGGGCATGCCTGCGTGCGTGTGCGCACCTTTTCATGCCCTATTTAGCCCATCGCCATGCGCAGCAGCAGCAAGTCTACGCAGGTTCATTTGCCACACTAGTGCCGGCCTGGTACGAAGCAGCGGAGGGATCCGTGTACCGTTAGCGACTCGGCCTGGTACGAAGCAGCGGAGGGATCCGTGTCCCGTTAGCGACTCGGCCTGGTACGAAGCAGCGGAGGGATCCGTGTACCGTTAGCGACTCG
Organism: Hirundichthys speculiger; assembly: GCA_018398805.1. NCBI lineage: Eukaryota > Metazoa > Chordata > Actinopteri > Beloniformes > Exocoetidae > Hirundichthys > Hirundichthys speculiger. The sequence goes on along the minus strand of JAGFBZ010000826.1, from coordinate 303,193 downwards.
GCCTGGTACGAAGCAGCGGAGGGATCCGTGTCCGTTAGCGACTCGGCCTGGTACGAAGCAGCGGAGGGATCCGTGTCCCGTTAGTGACTCGGCCTGGTACGAAGCAGCGGAGGGATCCGTGTCCCGTTAGCGACTCGGCCTGGTACGAAGCAGCGGAGGGATCCGTGTCCCGTTAGCGACTCGGCCTGGTACGAAGCAGCGGAGGGATCCGTGTCCCGTTAGCGACTCGGCCTGGTACGAAGCAGCGGAGGGATCCGTGTCCCGTTAGTGACTCGGCCTGGTACGAAGCAGCGGAGGGATCCGTGTCCCGTTAGTGACTCGGCCTGGTACGAAGCAGCGGAGGGATCCGTGTCCCGTTAGTGACTCGGCCTGGTACGAAGCAGCGGAGGGATCCGTGTCCCGTTAGTGACTCGGCCTGGTACGAAGCAGTAGCGGAGGGATCCGTGTCCCGTTAGTGACTCGGCCTGGTACGAAGCAGCGGAGGGATCCGTGTCCCGTTAGTGACTCGGCCTGGTACGAAGCAGCGGAGGGAGGGATCCGTGTCCCGTTAGTGACTCGGCCTGGTAACGAAGCAGCGGAGGGATCCGTGTGTCCCGTTAGTGACTCGGCCTGGTACGAAGCAGCGGAGGGATCCGTGTCCCGTTAGTGACTCGGCCTGGTACGAAGCAGCGGAGGGATCCGTGTCCCGTTAGTGACTCGGCCTGGTACGAAGCAGCGGAGGGATCCGTGTCCCGTTAGTGACTCGGCCTGGTACGAAGCAGCGGAGGGATCCGTGTCCCGTTAGTGACTCGGCCTGGTACGAAGCAGCGGAGGGATCCGTGTCCCGTTAGTGACTCGGCCTGGTACGAAGCAGCGGCGGAGGGATCCGTGTCCCGTTAGTGACTCGGCCTGGTACGAAGCAGCGGAGGGATCCGTGTCCCGTTAGTGACTCGGCCTGGTACGAAGCAGCGGAGGGATCCGTGTCCCGTTAGCGACTCGGCCTGGTACAAAGCAGCGGAGGGATCCGTGTCCCGTTAGCGACTCGGCCTGGTAAGAAGCAGCGGAGGGATCCGTGTCCCGTTAGGGACTCGGCCTGGTACGAAGCAGCGGAGGGATCCGTGTCCCGTTAGCGACTCGGCCTGGTAAGAAGCAGCGGAGGGATCCGTGTCCCGTTAGGGACTCGGCCTGGTACGAAGCAGCGGAGGGATCCGTGTCCCGTTAGCGACTCGGCCTGGTAAGAAGCAGCGGAGGGATCCGTGTCCCGTTAGCGACTCGGCCTGGTAAGAAGCAGCGGAGGGATCCGTGTCCCGTTAGTGACTCGGCCTGGTAAGAAGCAGCGGAGGGATCCGTGTCCCGTTAGGGACTCGGCCTGGTAAGAAGCAGCGGAGGGATCCGTGTCCCGTTAGGGACTCGGCCTGGTAAGAAGCAGCGGAGGGATCCGTGTCCCGTTAGTGACTCGGCCTGGTAAGAAGCAGCGGAGGGATCCGTGTCCCGTTAGTGACTCGGCCTGGTAAGAAGCAGCGGAGGGATCCGTGTCCCGTTAGTGACTCGGCCTGGTACGAAGCAGCGGAGGGATCCGTGTCCCGTTAGAGACTCGGCCTGGTACGAAGCAGCGGAGGGATCCGTGTCCCGTTAGAGACTCGGCCTGGTACGAAGCAGCGGAGGGATCCGTGTCCCGATAGCGACTCGGCCTGGTACGAAGCAGCAGTGTGGATACGTGTATATTTTTTAGGGATGCACGATAACTGTTTTTTAAACAGATAACCGATAACTTTCAGCTCCTAAAGGTCGATACCGATAACACACACATATACCTAAGATCATTACATCAATACCATGAACAAAATCAAAAACAGTTTGGACTCTTTAAATGAACAGATTTATTTTTTCCAATGAAAAACTATTGGCAAGCCTCTCAAACATTTTCGTAAAGCTATCAAACAAACCTATTTGATATCTCACATTAACTTAAATAGGTGCATTGATATAAAAACAAATAAAGGCTCCTTGAACTGATGGAAATACATGCATCAAAATTACAAACGGAAAAAGATTAACATTTAAAGGATTTTGGATTGTGGTTCCATTTAAATTAATACCTTTAATTAAAATAAATGAGGTTCAGTGATTTTTTTTATATCTCATGGAAGCTTTAGATGAGAGGAATGAGGGAGAGGAGAGACTGCTGCTGGCTTGTGCACATTAGCATTAGCTCGCGTTAGCGCGATTTCAAAACTCCATGGAAGGTGATCGGGTTTTACGTATTAAAGCTTGTGCTTCCCTCCTCGTAGAATTCGCTCGGATGATTCGTCACAAATAAACACCAAACTATCTTCTTCTGAAACTTTAATGAAGTTCTACGCTGCCATGTTTGTTGTGATCAGTACGCTGTGCTGCAGGCTGCATTCAAGGTGTAACGTAAATTCCTCCATTCCCTCGTTTGCTAGTCGTTCTTTCAGCCTTTTCTATTTTTTTTCTTTTTTATGTGTAACATGTGGGAGAATACTGCGAATATCAATTCAAGTTAGCAACTGCCTAAAATTATTACCGAGTTAGGTTGTTTTCTGGCATGAGGGAGTATTCTTGATTTTCCTTATTGAGTAATCGTTTTTCTGATTATGCCGACGTTACTTGAACATAACATTCACTGCTGGTCATTTAAGGCTCAGAGGAAGCGAGACACTGCTGTGTTGACAGAAATATATATGTTATCGGGGCTATTCATCGTGATATCGGACTTATCAGAATGACGTCATAATTTCCTGTTATCGGCCCGATAGTTGTCGTGCACCCCTAATATTCTTGCACCTAGACGTAGCCATTAATATACACGCGTGTGCGTGCAGCGCAGGTGTGGCGGTCTCGCAGCTCCACATTAGCTCTGTATCTGAGCTAGTTTGACACCTCCACATCCAGACTAGCGTTCAGCTGCTGGCTCTGGCACATCCAGGACCAGCTCGACCCCGTGTGAACGCTCTGTCGCCTCCACTCATGCTCACTTAGGTGTGTGCGCGAGCGAGACGAGCTGCGAGTGTCTGTGTGCCGACACCTCGCTCATGCACTTTTAATGCAATTTATTTGATTTCTCTTGTCTCGGTGCATCCAGCCTCGCCCTCCTAAGTGGTTTTGTGAATTCAGACGCGTGTTTGGGGTTTTCACACCCTGTTCGCTCCGTACATGTAAGGGAGAGCACGCGTGTGAATGTGCCTGTTTGTAGATCCGCGCACATGTTTTGTTTGTGTGCGCAGCAGTTCCTCTGCCGCGGTGCGCTGTGTTGGCAGGCCGATGTGATGGCGTGTCACCTCGATAGACACCCAGTCAGCGGCGGCTGCTAATTCGCCTCTACAGCGCTCCGTGTGTGCGTGAAAAGCCCTGCCTCAGTGCTAACATCAAGACTTCTGAAGTGCGCGTGTATCCCGGCCTATATGTGACAATGGAACATTTGACAGCGCATGAATCACTTAGACTGAACCTACACTCATAAAAGAGAGGTTTTTTTTTTTATTATTTTAATACGTATGTTTATGACCTCAGAGTGTTTCCTTTCTTTGCACTTCTGTCTGATTAAAGGTTCTTTGTCAGGAGAGCACCACGCACACACGAACACACGCATCCTGCTGCCGATCATTAGGGCTGTATGAATCGCCTCGAGGCAACGAGGGCCTTTTAGCTGAAGTGATCCTCTTTCTTTTTCTGTGTCTCATTGTTTCCCTGGTTTCTTCCTCCCTCCATCCTCCCTCCGGGCTGAGCCACAGGCCCAGAGACGGCCACTTCAGCGGGCCCGGCCCGTAACACCACAGCATGTTCCTCTTCAACCCAACTGGATCTGGAAAACGCATTTGAGTCGACATTTAATTAAGATATTTAGCAACTTAAACTATTATTACGCTGCAAATTATTTGGTTCTTACCAAGAAAAAAAAAACTTACATTTAAAAGCGTTAGATATTTTTTCTTGTTTTAATAATTGTCTTCAATTATCAGTATATTCTTATATCAAGTAAAACTTTACTTTTTTGTCTCAAACAGGCAGGAATCCTAAAATGAGACAATTAACACTTAAAATAAGATGTATTATGTTTTCCTCCTCCTCATCTCCTCTCCTCATCAAAATAAATCTGGTTTTAAGATTCAATAACAAATTATACCTTTCTTAAATCTACAATCTTAATTTAAGAAATCTTACCAAGGGAAATTATCATATTTTTTTCACTTGTTTTGAGTACCTTTTTCCTTAGTTGTAGTGTTTTTATCTTGTTTTGCAGTTTATGCTTTTATCCCGAGCAGATACACAATGAAAGTTTTAATGATTAAAATCAGTTATTTCTGATATAGAGACCATCAATGATGCCAATTTCTTTTCTACTTAAATAGTGGTATTTTAATATAATTTTAATGCAGGGCTTGCTTGAGGAATGATGTCTTTATTACATAATTGGAGGGGGGGAGTAGTCACGGGTGTTTTTTTTAAATCTGCTGTGGCGTATAATATATTCTATCTGACAGCAGGCAAACAACTGACATTCAAACACTACAAAGGTATATTTAGATCTCTGAATATCTGGGTCCAGCACAACTGGGCTCATAACTTCGTAATCCAAGAACAGACGAGCAGGAATGAAGCACGTCAAGGAAGCCAAAATAAGAAAGGACAAGGTGATTTTAAAATCAGCTGATGATCTCTCAGGCTTTTTCCTCCTGAATGAATCATTCATCCTACCAAAGAACATCCGATCCATTTTTCATGGGTTGCCGACTCCAAACTAACTGATAGATGTCAGCGTTTATTAAACGCTGTTTCTTTAAAGCAGAAATGATCACACATCTAAAGACCCAAAGCTCAGAGCACGGCAGTCTGCAGACTGGAGGAGGTTTTCCTAAACTCTTCTACAGTTGGGCCAGAGCTGTTCATTTTGATTCTGTATGAGTGTGTGTGTGTGTGTGTGTGCTTGGAAACTGCTCCTTTGGCATTAGCCTGCCTTGTTAACACCTTTAAACATGCAACACCAATTAACCCTCATGCCCCCGGCTACACAAACACGCTCACACAGAGCCCTTTTTACAATCACCCCTTTTAACATTTATATTCATAACGTGAGCCGAATAAACTCCAGGGAGGCAAAGACGTGCTAATACCCTTAGAGAGGCAGATTCGCCGTCCTGAGGAAACTAGCATGCGGTCGTGGGAACAGCGGCGGCGGGGACCTCCTAAAACAGCGCTGATCTGCAACAACCGGCCGTTTCAAACAAACGAAGCAGCGGCGTTTTACCGACAGCACGGTTTTCCAGGAGAGGTGGCGACTGTCGGGGAACGATGCTATGATGCTATGATGCTACACATGTCAGGCTGTTGAAGTGAGCCAACGGGCGTTCGCATCACTTCCACCAGTTTGAGATCGGTGGTGATTATTTCTCCGGTACATTAAGGACACCGGGAGCCACTCTGGTCGCGTCTTCTTCATTCCAAACAGATATACGAAGAAACTGAGAACATCTACCAATAACTCTCATGTCGAGCACAAGATCTAAGAGATGCTTTTTTTTTTTTCCTGCTGTAAATAACGGTGCTGATGGCAGTAAATCGCTCGTACAAAGTTTTGTAATTAAGTTAGTATGATTCATTTAAATAAATCCTTCCTTAACTCCAATAAATCCATATAGAAGAGGCCAAGCACAAAGACGACTGTGTCCGTTCCTTTCAGCGGCAGACATGCAGACCTCCTGCTCATTCTTTTATTACGTCGGTCGTGATATCTTTATAAACTAAAACAGGCAGTAAATCTGTCCCTTGATCTACATGTTCAACAGACTGTTTCCATTAACAGGGTCTCTCTTCGTTTACCGCGTTCCTTATTCGCTGTAAGCAAATGTTGTGATTTTGAAGAAGCGGAGAGCTTTTGGTATCCACTAAAGTCCGCGTCGGTGCTTCGCACGGCGCTGCGGGAGGAAATCTGGCTGCCGCCGGTTGGGAGCGGCCTCAAAGAAATACGGTGCAGTCTGTTTAGTCAAACCTCTGCAGAAACGGACGGCACAGTGAATAAAAGATCTGGTTTGTGGACGGATGAAACCAACCAATCAGCGCTTCTTCGCTCTACTGATGCATGATCGTTTTTCCATTTAAGCTTACTTTCTTAGAAATGAGTGTGCAGCCACTGATGAGCAGTGTCACTTCCATGGAGGCGACGCAGACGAAAACATATGAACCGCCATGATTTACGCTTGAGGCAACAGCTGCACTGAGTCACAGTATTTGGTCTGAAATGTCACAGTCTCACTTGGAGAACCTGATTGGGATTTTTACTGTTTGCTTGAACACTGACTTTGTAACGATTGGGCTCATTTTGAACTTAAGATATACCGTATTTTCCGGACTATAAGCCGCTACTTTTGTCCCACACTTTAAACCATGAGGTTTATACAGAGATGCAGCTTTTCTATGAATGTTTCTTCAGCCCTCAGGGGGCGCTCTAGCAGGAAGTACAAAAACCATAAAACAAACCAAGTAGTTAAAGGCTATTCTGTTTTTGTTCAGTAGCCTATGTTGGCTATGCTACTCTACATTCATTTTGTGAGCATCAATACCTGTTATTATTGGACAAACTGATTAATCCAGGTGTGTCTGACCATTGTAGCTACTCAGACACACCTGGATTTATCAGTTTGTCCAGTCAGTTTGTTGGTTCCTCAGTGGATTTCAGGGTTCTGAGAGGACCCGCCGCAGAGGTAAGGTTTTAATCGCAGATGCGGACCGGACGCAGCGTGGAGCCAGCAGGTCCGCGATCCGGATCCAAAGCGGATCCGGCACTGAGTGCAAGTGGACCCCGATACGGGTCTGTTTCACGGGTCCGTCCCAGATGTCTTTGCTGTGTGGGGGAGGGTTTCAGTACACAGGAGGAGGAAAAATAAAGCAACTTGGTTTTAGTGTGCAGGAGGAAAATGAATAAAACCATCAATGACTTTTCTGTTTTGTTTGATCAGCACTTTTAAAGCCGTGTTACAGGTTCTGTTCAGAAACAATCAGTTCAGGTATGTAAATAAACGCTTATGGTAGAAAATCTTTTGATGTAAATATCTTATTTCTCAGCCTGGATACTATTTTAATGGGTGTGGCTTATATTCAGGTGCGCTTTATAGTCCAGAAAATACGGTAACCTGAACAACTTGTTCACTTGCTGGCTTCACAGTTAACAATCACATTAACTCTATTAAGACGTATTATTGCTGGTTAAAAGTGCATTTTTATTTATCGTAAAATAACACCTCATCCTTTCACCCTGAGCTTAATACGTCATCCTTACAGGTATCATGTCGGTGTCGACGAGTTGAAGCAGTGCTCTGATTGACGCTATGAACACAGATTCTTTCCACCATTGTTGTGCTGAACCTCCATGTCGATAAAAGAACTGTGTGTTCACTTTTTACTTACAGCGTTTATGGGTTCTTCCTCCTCCTGCTGTCCATGAAGCAGGCATAAGGCAAGCTGACCTCTTTATGACCAAGTCCCAGCCGTCCTGGTGACCCCGCCCGCCTGAATAGGCTGCTCAGTCTCTGAGCGCCGTCTCTACAATAACGGCGTAAATAGAAGCCTTTCTGCGGGGTCACTCCACCTCACACCCCCGGTAGGCTCCGACCGAACACACCAAACTCACATGCACACACACCACTCTTTCACTGTCCGTCACTAGAAGACATATGGAGCATGACTAATGCCTTCATAAAGGCACACACACACACACACACACCGAGTACATTTTTGTCCAGTGTGTTAATGGTGTTACCCCAAAAAGCCAGTTTTCTGTAGCAGATGTGCCTCCACGCTTCCAGTCCCTCCTTTGACCCAAATTCTGTGTCACTTCTAACTCAGACACGCGCAGATGCGCATACGCGGTGTTCGAATCCGAGTAAAGTCCCATACGTGATTTTTTTTTTTAATGTGACTAATGAACGTTAATGTACGTGTCGTACGTTCGTACTGCACAGTAATTTACTCCAGGACGGCCACCTAGAGAAGGATCAGAGAGAGGTGCCCCGCCAAGCCTCGCCCGTCAGAACACCAGTCCAGGAGCCGGGCGTCTGGGCTCTCGTCATCCCGCATCACTGTCAGCGAGCCGCTAACGAGGGCCACATTTACTGCTACATTAGGGAAATGTCACCACGCACTGCCGCTGAGACGAGCGCACACTCCAGCCTTTCATGTTGAGCTGCACTTCCAAATGGGATTTACCTGGGTCAGACGAATATCTGCCAAACTAAAACAGGATCAGGAGTGGATATCAGTTGTTATACATTTATTTTTCATAATTTAATCAATTAATTAAAAAAAATGAGTAACCAGATATCTTCTTAGTAATGGGATTTGTCACATCTCCAAGTGTTTGTATCTTTTTCTGAAAAGATTCTAGCTGCGTATTCTTTGCTGGAAAGAAGAGTCACGTTCGGTAGTACAAGTACAACACAGATGTTTAATTGCTATAACGTAGCAGAGGCGGTCTCTAGCAGAAGAAGGGCGAGTAAAACAATATAACAACAATTTATACAGAAATATGCGTCACTAGATGGGGAGGAGCCGCGGTTTAGACTTGGCTCTCCCATTGGCCGGTCCGGTCCTCCGTTCGTTTGTCCAATCTGTTGTCTTCTGGTCCAGTCCACTGCTGGCGTTTCCTAAAAAAGAAGAATGGTTACCTATCCCACAATGCTATTCTATCTACCTGGCCAGGTGTTTGTTTCCAAACACGTGTTTCTAACCGGCTACAGCTGGGCTAGTTTGCTACATTTCTGATATAAAGTAAAGACAAAACATACACTAAGAATGATGTGGACATATGGTTCATTAAACAAAAAAACAGTATAATAAAAACAATGAGCAACAATAAAACAGTATGATATAAACCAAGGGGTAATGTCATTTGTTTTCAATACTACAATATTAATATTGCCATTGATAACAATACAATCCTCGTTCAGTCTTCTCCCCGGCTACTTGAAGCAAGAGTAGCACTCCTGTTTCAGCTGGAGCAAGTGAAGGAAAATGAAAGGAAAAAATAAAAAAAAACTCTGACAATTTTTCACACTAATTACGTACAGAAAAAAAAAAAAAATCCCGCCCCCACTTCTGCATGTTTCCACACAGCCGGGAAGCTTCCACAGTGCCAGATTTTATGAGGAAGTAGGAATAAATGTACATATAGTTGTAGTGGTTCCTATTTCTTCTGTGAAACTGATATCCAGTGTTGTTTTGATCGTAACGTTCAGTCGACTGCTCCGTAGGCAGTCATGTACACAAGGCTCCTCCGTAAATGCTTAACACGGTGTTAGATTTACAGTTTTGAGCACCTTCAATAGACATAATGATCATAATGGTTTGCAGAGTGTTACATGAGCGCTGCCAAGCGTCGCTGCGTTTGGCAGACGAGCGCGTGCGTCCGGGTGTGTTTGAGAGCGTAGACGGGAGATGATGTGAAAGGACTGGCTGGAAAGAGACAAGGGTCTCCGCTGAGGTCCCCGGCTGCAGTCCACAACACTCATCTATGTGTGTGTGTGTGTGTGTGTGTGCGCACACACATATGACAGATGACTAACCCAAATGCTGTCAGAGTGTTGGGTTTCTCTCACGCCTCTGTCACTGTGACTCACCCTGTGTGTGTGTGTGTGTGTGTGTTTCTGAGTTACTCATTGACTGGTGAAAGCCCTGGGTACATTGACATGACATTCGTCTCTGCCTCTCTCTCCAGTGTGATTTTCTTCACTGCCGTCTCAACACTTGTTCCAGTTTTTTTCCCTTCCTGTTTCCTCATTGATTTGTCCTGGAAACACATTGAACCTGGAACTGAAACTAATGAGGCCCGCTGAAGACCCGGCACACAGGACATACCGTATTTTCTGGACTATAAAGCGCACCTGAATATAAGCCGCACCCATTAAAATTTAAACGAAATATATATTTTGTCACATATAAGCCGCACCGGACTATAAGCTGCCCATATCCAGGCTGAGAAATAAGATATTTACAAACTGACTGGACAAACTGATAAATCCAGGTGTGTCTGAGTAGCTACAATGGCCCGACACACCTGGATTGAATCAGTTTGTCCAATAATAACAGGTATTGATGCTCACAAAATGAATGTAGAGTAGCATAGCCAACATAGGCTACTTAACAAAAACAGAATAGCCTTTAACTACTTGGTTTGTTTGTTTGTTTTTGCACTTCCTGCTATAGCGCCCCCTGAGGGCTGAAGAAAAATTCATAGAAAAGCCGCATCTCTGTATAAACCTCATGGTTTAAAGCCGTGGGACAAAACGTAGCGGCTTATAGTCCGGAAAATATGTATCTGTTTTTATCTGTTTCTTTATTCATTCCTCTTCTCAGTCCTACTAATATGTAAAAAAAACTCAATTTGTGGGTCAATTAAGACAAAAAATAGATTGGGGTTCTCTGGGAAAAAGAAAGTAAAGGATCAGAACAGAGAACCAGAGATGGGGAAATTACCTTTAAAAATCAGCGGTACGTCGATTATGCTGTAGAGAAGTAAACAAAGACAAAAACAACTCGAGAGTAATTCCCACCAGAAAGAAATATTTTAACGACTCTGGGCACGCAAACTCAAACGTTCTTCCTCAGCAGCATTCAGGCTCCTTGGAAATACTAAAAGACTTGTGTTACAGCACCTGAGAGACTCCTCGGGTCCACAGCGCGCACGAATGTCTGCTTTAAAGGCACATAAAAGAACTTTAAAAGTTTTACCAAAGCTGGCAGCAAACCAAACTGCAGGAAGGATTTGCACCGTGCGGCCAGCTGCTTTACAGTCGATACAGAATAATGTGTGACAGCCTTTATCCTTTATTCCACATCTGAGGTGTCGTGTGCAGAAAATAGAGGAGCAACACATTTAAAGGAGGGAAAATCTGGATGACAAAACTGGGCAGGTTATAAACACACATGAAAGGCACATCCTGCGAGGTGGAGCCTTTCTGGAGCTCTGAAGCAGGAACCGGTCCTCACCCAGATGGGTTCGGTTAGTCTTGACCCATCCTTAGTACCGGAAAACAGCGCCGCACCCTTTCTGCTTATTCAGACAGCGACACCAGTGACATCTTTGGTTCTACTGGTTCGCATATCCGAGCGTAGGGTAACATAATCCAGACCGGGCTCTGCTCAGTAAGTGGCCTGCGGTGGCAAGTTTCTGGTGCTGAGGAGTTAACGAACAATGATCCGTGATGTACTGCAGAACGAGTTCCCTGCTAGCAGGGGTGGGCTGATCGCTGGCTGAGCCGTTAGCATTCTACCCAGTATAATATTTCAGATATTAGACGTGACACTGGTCGGGCACCGACCCGTGCTGCTGTCGGGATCGCCGTCCTGGCCGAACAGAAACCGTGTGGTCGTCTCCGGAGGATGTTTAAAGTCTGCCTCACCCGCGAAAAGACAGCGTGTTCGCAACAGCGTTGCCAGATTTGGTTCGAGCCATTTCTGCCCAGTCCCGTTCCAAAACCCGCCCACTTCAGGAAAAAACTACCCAATAAGTGTTTTCATACGAAAACATTTCATATTTGAATAAACGTGGATTTAAATGCATTTACAGTATTAAGCAATTAAGCCTAAATGAATAGTTGTATCTTATCATAGTGCATGTCACAGAAAATGTGCAAAAAACTGTGCGTTTACATGGGAAGTTTAATTCCTCTTTAATTCAGAATTAAAACTAAATCCGATTATAAAATGATTTAAAATTACCATGTAAACACCTAGTTACGAATGAAAATGTCCATTCCGAATTAAACTTCAAAACAAATCCAAAAAGGATGCCAATAATGTAGTCCTCCATGTTGTTGCTAATCGAGTAAGTTTGTTTTCTTCTGGTAGACGTAAATACGTAAAGACGCCCGCCCCCCTATCCAATCAGAACCCTTCCCAACCCCCAAACCTTAAGCGGAGTTGGATAAAGCCGATCAATTGTGTTTTCCATGTAAAACTCAATTCGGAATTACTATTTCCATATAAACTCGAAGAAAAATAGCTTAATTCTGAATTTTTTAATTCAGAATAATTAATTCCGAATAAAAAAACTTCATGTAACTGTAGCCATTGTGTATCTCAGAGCCAGGCCCAAGTTAACACAGCAACAGTAACATCAACCACGTAAACACTATTTCTTATATCTTCCCCACTTCAGCATGATAGCCTACTTATTTAGCTAACAGAATAGCCTAACACTTTGAGTCGAGAGAGAGCGTCTTCTGCCTCAGACTTCTGCATCGGCGCACAAAGGTTCGTTGAGGTGACGTCACGATAGCGCGTTGTTACAGCGACTGAATATCTCACTGCGATTAAATATTTTTTAAATTGGATGACCACAATACGAGTGAGCGAAGTATACTGAATTATGTCTTTGTACAGTTTTTAAACCATAAAATAGCAGTTTGTTGTGCTGTTTTCACAATATAAAAAATAAAAAAACGCCAGATGTTGCTAAAAGCAGCCCAAATTGTGTATACCCACCCAATGCATTTTTTTCCCTGCCAGCTGTAATCAAAAGTAGCCCAATTCGGCGGGAAACCGTCCAATCTGGCAACACTGGTTCGCAAGACGGACAAGCACGAAAGCTGCCGCCAGGTAACGAGGCTGAGTGTCCTGAAATGAAACGAGTTTGTTCCCAGCCTCCGTCAGTCATGTAACCCAGCGCTGACATGAGCTCCATTTGTATGCCCCCCCCCCCCCCCCCCCCCCCCCCCCCCCTCCCCTCTATCTCAAGGATAGTGAGTAATCAGGAGCAGATGGAGCTGAGACTGTGTAGTCAGACTGTTATTTTAGCCCTCTGCACAGCCACTTTTATTTCCTCTCTTTTCCTGTCAGACCTTTATTCCATATTCGGACACTAATCCCTACCCTTAACACGCCGAGGCACTCTGACTTTCTGAACACTATATGTTCCAGTGATCATGACAAATTAACCAGCTTTTTTCATTTTTTTTTTCCTTTCAAAAACATACTGATCAAGATATTACGGGTCGCCATTCATGTAAGAAAGTAAATTACATCATGGGAACTGGTAACAGCCGTGCTCATTAGGTCACTCTCGTGCTCCGGCCTCCGTCCTGTTTTTGACATCAAAGGCTCCCCAAAAAACCACTGACACTGGATCAGCTTTTCCTCATTTCCTTCAGCTTCAAGATTAAGATCAAACGAGTTTCTAATCTGATTCCAGGTTCACGCTTAATAGGAACTTGCATTTGACCTCATCTTCCCGGTAGAAGGTTACTCTTCTTCAGAAATGGATTTGCTGGTATGAAGTGCACGTCCTCAAACTGGGAGGCTTACGAGTGTTACCAAACACCGTTCCTGTATCAGACGAACCGTCCAGATTGTTATTATGAGGGCAGGATAAGTCATTGTTGCTCAAGGATGTAGTGAAGTGCAAGAGAATTTAGTCTCCACTTACAGTAACTCACTTCTGATCTGCTCGGAGCACCATGAGAGAGTCCTGCCAGAAATGTTTAAAAGATCATAGGACACAGAAGGGAAGTGGGGTTGTTAAACATTGTAAAGAGCAGACAGATTTTATTTTCTCAGCTGGGCAGCTGCTCTCCTCTAATGGCATCAATAATTGTTCAGTGTGCTGTTAGGATTTGTTGCATTACACTGCTGCTCTGCTGCTAACTTGACTTATACTTTGACAGTGCTGATACATCGGGTGACACATTTCTGTGTGTGTGTGTTCACTATGGAGAAAAAAAAAACCTCCTACAGTCGTGAGCTCAGTGTATAGTCTTTGTGGAAACTAGAGAAACGTTGATTAAAGTTGTTTTTGTCTTGAATGTTTTTGATCGTGTCACCGTTTGGCGTAAAAAAAAAAAAGTTTTAGTAACGTATTTACTCAGTATTTGCCAAGTTTCCATTCCAGCATCCACTGCGGACGGGTCGGATTTCTTTTTATTTCTTTTTTTTTATTTACTGATTCATTATCTATCAACTAACATTTTAGAAAATGCTCACGGAGTCACGTTGTTGCCAGAAGCTGATTTGGTTTTTATTTGTTCCTTTCGCTCTCACCCAGTCGTTGGCCTCCAATGGCGTGCAGTGCCCTCCTCTCTGCCCGTCCCAAATATTTACCGAACAACATCTCACTCGTGTTTCTTTTTCCCCCAGTGAGTAGTACACGAAGTACAGCCCAGCTCCCAGATAATGACACATATTGTGGTGACATTAATGCCGGATCAAAGAGATGACTGCTTCATGACATTTCAGCCGGGGTAAACAGACACAGACAGGCCTATTATCGAGTAAACACAGTGAGGAATGACTACCTCGACCAGCCCCTCGACGCCCAGCAGACCGCCTTCTCACATCAGCAGGGTAAGAGGACAGGAAAACAAACCGGCTTCATTTGGTTTGGGTTTGCATCTGCATCTCCGGCATGCACGGGGCCTCTGCATTTCCACTTTAGGTTACAGAACTTCCAGCTCATCTCCATTTACAAGGCTGGGCCATTACATAATTACCCACCGTCAATTAGATCACATCCTGTGCTGCGCTGCCAGCTGAGGCCAATGTTAATTAATCATCGGTCCCTAGACATATCTCCTCCATGCTGATGTCACAAGAGGTTGTGACAGTGGTTGCCTAGACTGACAGGGGAGACAGAAAGGTAGGGAATTCCCAAACAGCCATATTTGTTGAAAATTTCGTTACGCCGTAGGCTGCAACCATTGCGGTGCCTCTGTAGTTGCCCTGGTAGAATATATATATATATATATATATATATATATATATATATATATATATATATATATATATATATATATATATATATATATATATATATATTTATACAGTCATGGAACAAATTATTAGACCACCATTTTTTCTTCACTTTCTTGTTCATTTTAATACCTGGTACCACTAAACGTCATCATGTGACTAAAACAGACAGAAAAGAAAACACTGAATGCATAAAAGCAGTGTTTTTGGCAGTACAACGCCATAGCTATTGATGTAAAAAATTAAGTGATTTAAGTTATAATCAAGAAAACCATGGAAAATGGTAAGATATCAGCTCTTAAATAAAACTCTTATGAGCAATCTTTGTGGTTATCGTTATGTTTGTCCAAACAAATGTACCTTTAGTTGTACCAGGCATTAAAATGAACAAGAAACTGAAGAAAACAAGGGTGGTCTAATCATTTTTTCCATGACTGTATATATATATTAGTGCTGGGCGATATGGAAAAATTCATTTATCATGATATGGACTATTTTAGATCACGATAACGATATATATCACAATATACCATAATAAAGTATGTTTTCAGTTATTCTCTGAAAAGTTTGACAAAAATTTCATTGCTTACTTTTCAACTTTATTTTGAAAGAACATTTAGCTGAACTGTCACAAACATACATTTTAGTGCAGCAAAAACAGGTAGGTACAGAGGTACAGTAGCTTTCACGTTTTTTTTTTTTTTTAAGTGCACATAGTTTCTGAGAGGAAAAACACATTTTTGCACTGAAGTTCAGCTATAAAAAATAAACACAAATTATTTTTCAACTTTCTGAAATCTGTAACCTTGTAGTGCAAAGTTTGCAAACCAATTTAAAGTGTCTAAAGTAAACATCAGGGTTGAAGAGAACTCTGTTTAAGGCATTAACCATGAATAAAAGTGCAAACATAAAAGGCTACTTTGTAGAAGTAGATATGTTTCTATCAAATTTATTGTTGCAGGTTATTTAATTACATATTTGCTGTAATAATTGATAAAATTAGGTTAGAAAACGATATAGATATACGATATATATATATATATATATATATATATATATATATATATATATATATATATATACACACCCCGCTATATGACGTCCTGGGCTGAGTCACACCTGCAGATATTTAGTCCATGTCCCCTCCTCCTCCACATTTACTCATCTATCTTCAGCCGTTACCATCGCATAGAGGCAGAAACAGTTTGTGCGTTAGGTTTTATTTCTCTGACTTGCTTTGGTCCGTGACTGGCAGCTGCTTGTTTATCAGTTTCTTAGAAAGACGGGAGAAGCCAAATAAGCACCATTTGAAAAAAATAATAAAACCAAGGTCACTAAATGATGCCAATGATTGTAGCTCCTTCATCCTGCAGCTTAATGCATTTTTTTTTTTTAATTAGCTTGCTTCATTTATGCATACACGTTATTCAGAGTGATTCTTTTTAATGGGATGGACCAAAGCAGTTTTTAGAAAGGACCGTATAGTCATGTATTTGTCTCAGTGTCCTCAAGACCCCAGCAGGCTAAAATTAAAGGCGCTTGCTCCTTGTGGCCAGTGTATCCACTAGGTGGCAGCACCAGTTGAAACCAGTTCGTTACTGCTGCATTCAGGGCTTTTTGAAAGATGCAGAACTTCCACTTTGGAAGGTATTTAACGCAAAAATGGGGACGAAACGGGGAGGAATGAAAATCCAGGCATCGTTCCCATCATTTCGACAAGGGAACAAATCGTCACTGACGCCGACACAAGCGGTGGTCGTGTCTGCCGTGTCTGGAATAACTGGAGGAAACCTTACACGTGATATTTCTTTACTCGGGTAGCCCCCCTTTTAACTGACAATTTGAAGCCCCTTCAAAAATGTTAGAACCTAAGCTAGTTACTTGTCTCAGTGTTTTTGGTAAGCACCACAGAGTCATAAAAGTCACTACTGATATTTTTAGTGGCTCTAAAAAATACCAGTGGCTCAAATATTTCTTCGAGCCTTATTAACCCCAGTTATAAAAGAGACAAACTGAAGACTTTTGTCAGATCTTTAAGTTACGAGAACAGTGAGTTTAATTTTCTCGGCTTGTTAATAGAAAAATGAAAGTCAATCTGCAGGTTGTACTGAAATAAAACCTGGACTCGTTTACTGATTCTGGTGCCGTCTCCAGATGATGGTGGATGATGCAGAAAGCTTGACCTTTGTTGTTCAGCGTCAGCTATCAAGCACTTAAATCCACAAAAGGCCAAACACCTGCTCTACTCTTATATCCAGGTATGACAGAGGTCTGCTGAAAGTAGAGTTTTCAACATCAAAGTGCACTCTGGTCTTATCTCAGTACTTCTACGTCCACACCGCCGTTGCACTGATACAGACGTGGTGCTGCATGTAGTTTTGATTAATCTCCTGCGTTGTGTGCATGTGTGCTGTCATAATCCCTCAGTGCCATGATCAAAGCAGGTAGTCCTGTGGTCACACACACACACACACACACACACACACACACACACACGACAGACAAACATTCTTCCAAACGGTTGTTACATGCCAGAGTCAAATTAGTCCATGGGCTTTTTAAGTGGCACAAAAGGTTCAAATTAGAGACAATACTTTGAAGCTGTACAGTTTGCATGGATATTCTGTAGCCCCTCGTGGTTTTGGCCTCCATATCATTCCCCTAGAAAAGAGCATGTTCACATCAAAGGTTAACTGGGGCATGTGTACTGTAACTTGTCACCGGCATAGCCCTGATTTCCAAACAGCAGGGAATTGGGACAGAATGGTATGTGGGCCAGAAAGAGGCAAAGTGTGTAATTACATGGGGATCTGTGGGTCGCTGCCAAGCCCTCTGACTGCATATTACCCACGGAGGCTGGTAACGGGATGAAGATGCAAAGATTATCAGACATCACGTTCTTACGGTAACAGTTCACCAAGAAAGAGATCCTCGTAACCATGAATGATGAGAGGTGGAACAGCAGAGGTAGGGTAACCCTAACCCCGTAACCCTAACCCCTAACCCTAACCCCCTAACCCCTAACCCTCTAACCCCTAACCCTAACCCCCTAACCCCTAACCCCTAACCCCCTAACCCCTAACCCTAACCCCTAACCCTAACCCCTAACCCCTAACCCCTAACCCTAACCCCCTAACCCTAACCCCTAGCCCTAACCCCTAACCCCCTAACCCCTAACCCTAACCCCCTAACCCTAACCCTAACCCTAACCCCTAACCCTAACCCCCTAACCCCTAACCCCCTAACCCCTAACCCTAACCCCTAACCCCTAACCCTAACCCTAACCCTAACCCTAACCCCTAACCCCTAACCCCTAACCCCTAACCCCTAACCCTAACCCCTAACCCTAACCCCTAACCCCTAACCCTAACCCTAAACCCTAACCCCTAACCCTAACCCCTAACCCTAGCCCTAACCCTAACCCCTAACCCTAACCCCCTAACCCTAACCCTAACCCCCTAACCCCCTAACCCCTAACCCCTAACTAACCCTAACCCTAACCCCCTAACCCTAACCCCTAACCCTAACCCTAACCCTAACCCCTAACCCCTAACCCTAACCCTAACCCTAACCTAACCCTAACCCTAACCCCTAACCCCCTAACCCCCTAACCCTAACCCCCAACCCTTAACCCTAACCCCCTAACCCCTAACCCCTAACCCTAACCCCCCCCTAACCCTAACCCTAACCCCTAACCCCCTAACCCTAACCCGTAACCCTAACCCTAACCCCCTAACCCCTAACCCCTAACCCCTAACCCCTAACCCTAACCCCCTAACCCTAACCCTAACCCCCTAACCCCCTAACCCCCTAACCCCTAACCCTAACTCTCCTGGACAGACTGGGGCACTCTACATCAACTTAAACCCTGCTACTCCTAGTTACCACACCTACTCTTATAATATACATTCAACTCTTCTACAATAAAATGCCAGAAAATAATGAAAATAGAGTTTTAAAAAATTCTTATACAGCACAATTAAGTCTTGAACTTGTTATGTCCATCCACCAGTTTATATATATATATTTAATTGTGATAATTGTTTTTAATTCTGTAAAGCACTTTGTGTTGCATGTCCCTGCATGAAAAGCGCTCTACAAATAAAGATTGATTGATTGATATTAAACTGTCGCTAAAACACGCTGGAAATGAGCTGATGTTTGGCAATTTTTGCTTCTGATTTCTGACCCAATCAGACTATCAGAGTAGAAATGAACGCTTGGCCCCATTATTTATTATTTCTTTTGCAAAACAAAAAAATTAAAAAAAATTCTATGATGCTGATTAATAGGAGCAAAGACGGCACTTCTGTGACAGAAAAGTCATGTTGGCGTTGATGTTGTGACGCTGCTGAACAGAACTCATCCTGCTGTGTGAGTTTCTAAATGTACAGAAGATGTCGTTTCACACCGAAGTACGACTGAAAATGACTTTGTTGAAGCAGAGACGAATAAAGTGGCTCACAAGACTTGATTTCAAATGGATGGAAGAAAACAGTCTAGTCAAAGGGATGTAACAATATGGAAAATTTGATATCTCGATTATAGTGACCAAATTATCACAGTTTACAATATTATCACGATATTCTTAATTGCTGTCTAAAAATGTCGGAAAAAAACATACATTTTAATAATCTCACAAAATCTTGTGATTTTCTTGTCATATTGAAACATCAAAAGCCAAAATCTTATCAAAATGAAACTTTCACATTAAAAGGGCAAACAACTGGCACAGAAAGAGATTTTATTTTAAATGAACAAAATAAATAACAGGAACAAAGCTTATTCATCTGTTGCAAATTTAAATAAACACTTTAACAACCATAGTCGGTCAAAATATGCAAACAATTATCAGGAACAAAAATTATAGTGAAGTTCAAATGAAATAAACTTTTAACTTTAAGCTGAACCTTAAATACGTATAAATGTACAAATAAAGAAACAGTTGTAAAGGAGCCAAATATGTTGTTATGAATTGTAGTTCACTCTGTGTGTCTGTGGGTGTCGCTGTGTTGTTACCTGAGGGTCAGGTATAAAGGTAGCTGCCTGATATTGGTTAGGTGTTTTACCCGGAAGGGCAAAAGGTTTTTGACCGCTGTGGCGCTAACTGCTGGCGTTATGGTTGTCGGATCACTTATAGGAACAAATTAACATTTTAACTGCATCAGAAGAACATCGTTCCGGTACTTTTTCAATGTCATTTTTTCAATGTCCTGTGTGCTATCACCGCTTTCCGTCATGCTAACGTTATGATGCAAGCTACATATTCACGCTAAACACAGTCGCGAGTTGCTTGCAGACTTGAATGAGGCTGATATTACATATCACGGTAATCGACCTCGATAATGAGATGAAGTCAAACATAAACGGTAATCGTTATCGCGTAAAATTTTACTGCGCTTTTACCGTATTACCGGTAACCGTTCCATCCCTAGTCCCAGGATTCACCAGAAACACGTGAACTCGCTGTAAGGCAGTCCTGCAGCCTCACTGAAGAATGAACCGGAGCAGAGAATACATACGTTGGATTTTTTTCAGAGTTCGATGCTTCGTGACATCTGAGAAAGCTGCGGTGGCTCACTTCCTGTCTCCTCCTTCTGCTTTATCAAGTGAAATTGCAGCATCAACACATTTACGACGTCCACTGATGGTTTAGACCATGCGGACAATAATGTGCGTTTCCAGCCGGCGTTAACTGCAGGTGCAACCCTTCAGCTCTTTCCTCACCTATTTCGCTTGTATTTGCGAGTGTGATGTGGCCCTCCCTGTCTTCACCTTTCCTGACACTTGTGTGGCCCATCAGTGGCTATGTGAACTGACAGGCCACATCCCGGGGCAGCTGGCAGGAGCTGGCGCACCGCAAAAGAGCAGCGCAGCTCCGCCAGAACGCACACACGCACACACTCGCGCATAGACGCACCTCGGGCCATTCCCTAGTCTTAATTTCTAAACACATTTGCTCCAGTTCCTGCTGAGGCGCTGCAGGGAAGACTGTTGGGGGATAGAGGAGGGGCAGGATGCATGGAGGACTAACTCTTTACACACTATTACCCCTAACACACACACACAAGGTTATCTACCACCCCTGACATAACGCACTGTTAAAGTTGACAGAGCTGAAGGGATCAGGCTGCAACAAGCTGGCAGTGCCCACTACGGCTTCCACTGGCACACAACTGGAGCTGGAAAGGTGGCAAAGCCCTCTGTACACTGACGGATATCGCAGCGCCGGATGCCTGACCCATCAGAAAACTGGCTCGGGGGCTAAAAAGGGCGAATACCCTCTGCAAGGAAGCCCCTTCGCGGGACTAAAAACATTTACAGTGGTCCCTTATTTACCGCGGTTAATGGGGACCAGCCCCCCCCCCCGCGAGAATCAAAATCCACGAACTGGAGCCTGAGCCCCCCCGAGCCTAAATAATTAATCTAACCCCGTTTTCATTCTGCCGTCCCACGACACACACACTACATTACCCATAAGGCCACACCATTACCCATAAGGCCACCTTCTTAAAGGGGCCAGGCTGGCTCACGACATTTCTTTGCTGGGAGAGAACTCGCCCAACATCCTGTGATGTTTCCGCAATTTTTTCTTGATTTTTTTTATTCTATATTATATATTTCTGAAAAAAATCTGTAAATAACTAAAACCGCGGAACTTAAAGTGCAAACTGGCGAGGGATCACTGTACTTATGTTTCTATCCCCCTATACAGACCATGTCAGAACTCATGCATGTTTAAAGTTTTAAATGTTACTCAACACAACAAAGTCACAGTGGTTGCAAAAAAAAAAAGATGAGTAAAATTAATTGGCACTGTTGGCCAGAAGATACATTTTTAATGGCCGTGCACTTTTTAGTCGTTACAGGAGATGCGGCCACAGCTCTGATGGAAGCTGCTAATGGATTCATCATCTTCTGGACTTATTTTCATTCCACTTCTGTTTTCTTTGGTTCTATTTTTCTTTTGTTTGTTTTTTTTCCTACCTATCATGTTTTACCTTTTTCAAGTAAAGACTGGTAGTGTGCATTAAAGTCTTTTTTTCTTCTTTTTTTTGTTAATGAAGGACCTTTTTTAAAAAGGGGGACCCATTAGTACGAACATACATATTATTATACGGACGCTAAAACCTTCCAGCCACCGTGCAGCGCTGTTCCTGATTTGTCATCAGGCAGAAATATTAGACTTAAACCCAGAGAAGTGGTAGGTAGAGTGGGCTACTATTATCTCTGATAGATAAATTTGAAACACATTTGCCAGCTACTTCAGAAGGGTGGGGAAGAGAGCGTTTTCTGTCTCGCCAAACCATAATGTTCTCCCTGTGACACAAACAGTTGCCATCTTTCACTCCCGATTGCATTTCACACTCATGTTTGTATTAATAACCTTGAGGGAACTCGAAAAAATTAGCCTTCAAATATCACAGTGATTTTTCCAAAATTAGCTGCACGAAAGCCGGCCCTTGCCTTGGCCCGGTGGGATTTAGAGAGGAAGAGGGAGCGAGGGCCAAAGATGAAAGTGTCTCAGGGATCTCGGCTAAATCAAAAACAAATCTCCAGGAGCGTCGGGGTTAAACCCTTTGGCCGTTGAGGACTTTGAAGTGCTTTGCCATACAGTTAATTGACAGAGTTGGGATTAGAGAAAGGTGGTAACAATTTAACCCGGGCATTGAGCGGGCTGAAGGCCTCCGCTCGGGCCTATCAGGTGTTTGCAGATGTTGTGTCTGCCTCAGGAAAAGTGACAGCAAATTCCTGCAGATGAGAGAACTCCTTAACTGGCCTATAATGCTTTGTTTGCTCAAGCCCCATTGCAATGTAATTGACTGGGAGGGGGGAAAGAAACCAGCTGATAGGGCCGAGGGCACCGTTAGCTTTCCTTTGTTGAGGACATGCTGGTCCAGGCAAACACTGTCTGACTATCACGGCCCCTTTGATTCCTGCGGTAATAATTCACAGTCAGTCTGTAGACTGTAGACAATCAACTCCAGTTGCATTGTGGTCGTAAGAATTAGAGCTGTAGCGATATATTAATGTCGCGATACGATACGATACATGATACTCGGATCGCGATACGATAAATATCGATATTCGTCTTAAGTCATTTTCTGAAAGATTTTAACGGGACAAAGTGATTTTGGTGACATCTTGTGAGTGTTCCAATGACTTTGTTTGAATTAATTGAACTGAAAGGTAGGTAATCGCAGACAGTGCCACAGAGAGGAGAGAAAGGAGGCCTCTGATTGGTCAATACTACATCCGCGTCATCGAAGAAATGAGGAAGTACCCACATCTGTACGATTCTGGTTCTCCACACTACAAAGACAGCACATATTCTAGTAATTCATGGAGGGAGATAGCGATGAATGTGGGTCTGGATACGGCCGAGACGGCGAGGAAGTGGAAAAACGCAAGAGATACGTTTAGTAAGTTTAGCTAGTTCGTGATTGTTCCTCTTGTGTTGTGGCGTGGAATAACATGGCGGAGACCGCGCTTCAAAATTGAGCATAAATCAAAAGTAACTGCGACACATTGCCGCGAGAGTAAACACAGCCCTTAAAGCCGGCGTTTTCCACCACTGAAGACGGTCTCAAATCCTGACAAATAAAGTAGATAATCCATCCATCCATCCATTAACTCCCGCTTGGTCCGGAATCGGGTCGCGGGGGCAGCAGCTTCAGCTGAGAGGCCCAGACCTCCCTCCCCTCGGCTGCTTCCACCAGCTCCTCTGGGAGAATCCCGAGGCGTTCCCAGGCCAGCTGAGAGATATAATCTCTCCAGCGGGTCCTGGGTCTTCCCCGTGGTCTTCTCCCAGTTGGACATGCCCGAAACACCTCCCCAGGGAGGCGCCCGGGGGGCATCCTAACCAGATGCCCGAACCACCTCAACTGGCTCCTCTCGATGTGAAGGAGCAGCGGCTCTACTCTGAGTCTCTCCCGAATGACTGAACTTCTCACCCTATCTCTAAGGGAGAGTCCAGCCACCCTACGGAGAAAGCTCATTTCCGCCGCTTGTATCCGCGATCTCATTCTTTCGGTCACTACCCACAGTTCATGACCATAGGTGAGGGTTGGAACAAAGATCGACCGGTAAACAGAGAGCCTTGCCTTTTGGCTCAGCTCTCTCTTCACCACCACAACGGACCGGTACAGAGCCTGCACCACAGCAGACGCCGCACCAATCCGTCTGTCGATCTCCCGCTCCTTTCTCCCATCACTCGTGAACAAGACCCCGAGATACTTAAACTCCTCCACTTGAGGCAGAACCTCACTCCCGACCCGGAGGAGGCATTCTACCCTTTTCCGACTGAGGACCATGGTCTCAGATTTGGAGGTGCTGATCCTCATCCCTGCCGCTTCACACTCGGCTGCGAACCGCTCCAGTGAGAGCTGCAGATCCCCACTCGATGGCGCCAACAGGACCACGTCATCTGCAAACAGCAGAGACGAGATCCCGACACCACCGAACCGGAACCCTTCCGCTCCATGGCTGCGCCTAGAAATTCTGTCCATAAACGTTATGAACAGAACCGGTGACAAAGGGCAGCCCTGGCGGAGTCCAACTCCCACCGAAAACGAATCCGACTTACAACCGGCAATGCGGACCAAGCTCCCACTCCATTTGTACAGGGACCGGACAGCCCGTAACAACGGGCCCAGCACCCCATACTCCTGGAGTACCCCCCACAGGGACCCCCCGAGGGACACGGTCAAATGCCTTCTCCAAGTCCACAAAACACATGTGGACTGGTTGGGCAAATTCCCATGTTCCCTCCAGGACCCTAGTGAGGGTATAGAGCTGGTCCAGTGTTCCACGACCAGGACGGAACCCGCATTGTTCCTCCTGAATCCGGGATTCGACAATCGATCGAACTCTCTTCTCCAGCACCCCTGCATAGACCTTACCAGGGAGGCTGAGGAGTGTGATTCCCCTGTAATTGGAACACACCCTCCGGTCCCCCTTCTTAAAAAGGGGAACCACCACCCCGGTCTGCCAATCCAGAGGTACTGCCCCCGATTTCCATGCGATGTTGCAGAGACGTGTCAACCAAGACAATCCTACAACATCCAGAGCCTTTAGGAAATCAGGGCGGATCTCGTCCACCCCCGGAGCCCGGCCACTGTGCAGCTTCTTAACTACCTCAGCGACCTCAGCTCCGGTAATGAACGAGTCCACCCCCAAGTCCACAGGCTCAGCATCCTCAATGGAAGACATGTTGGTGGGATTGAGAAGGTCCTCGAAGTATTCCTTCCACCGCCGAACGACATCTCCGGTCGAGGTCAGCAGCACCCCACCCCCACTATACACAGTGTTGGTGAAGCACTGCTTCCCCCGCCTGAGCCGCCTGACGGTTTGCCAGAATCTCCGAGGAGCCGATCGAAAGTCTTTTTCCATGGCCTCGCCGAACTCCTCCCACACCCGAGTTTTTCGCCTCAGAGAGACCACCGAAGCCGCCGCCCGCTTGGCCTGCCGATACCTGTCTGCTGATTCCGGAGTCCCACAAGCTAACCAAGCCCGGTAGGACTCCTTCTTCAGTCTGACGGCCTCTCTCACCCGAGGTGTCCACCACCGAGTTCGAGGATTGCCGCCACGACAGGCACCGACGACCTTACGGCCACAGCTCCGGTCAGCCGCCTCAGCAATGGAGGCGCGGAACATGGCCCATTCAGACTCAATGTCCCCCGCCTCCCCCGGGATGTGGTTGAAGCTCTGCCGGAGGTGTGAGTTGAAGATCTTTCTGACAGGTTCCTCTGCCAGGCGTTCCCAGCAAACCCTCACTACACGTTTGGGCCTGCCAGGTCTGACCGGCATTCTCCCCCGCCATCTGATCCAACCCACCACCAGGTAGTGATCAGTTGACAGCTCAGCTCCTCTCTTCACCCGAGTGTCCAAAACATACGGCCGAAGATCAGATGATACGACTATAAAGTCGATCATCGATCTCCGGCCAAGAGTGTCCTGATGCCATGTGCATTTATGGACACTCTTATGTTTGAACATGGTGTTCATTATGGACAAACTGTGACGAGCACAGAAGTCCAACAACAGAACACCACTCTGGTTCAGATCAGAGAGGCCGTTCCTCCCAATCACGCCCCTCCAGGTACCACTGTCATTGCCAACGTGAGCGTTGAAGTCCCCCAGCAGAATAAAGGAGTCCCCATTAGGGGCGCTTTCCAGCACCCCCGCCAAGGACCCCAAGAAGGCTGGGTACTCTGAACTGTCATTTGGCGCATAAGCGCAAATGACAGTCAGAGCCCGTTCCCCGACCCGAAGGCGCAGGGAAGCTACCCTCTCATCCACTGGGGAAAAACCCCAACGTACAGGCTCCAAGCTGGGGGGCTAAAAGCAAGCCCACACCAGCCCGTCGCCTCTCACCCTGAGCAACTCCAGAGTAGAATAAGGTCCAGCCTCTCTCGAGAAGATTGGTTCCAGAGCCCAGGCTGTGCGTCGAGGTGAGCCCGACTATATCTAGTCGGTACCTCTCAACCTCACGCACAAGCTCAGGCTCCTTCCCCGCCAGAGAGGTAACGTTCCATGTCCCAGTAACCAGTTTCGTCAGCCGAGGGTCGGCACGCCAAGGCCCACGCTTTCGGCTGCCACCCATACCACACTGCACCCGACTCCTATGACCCTCCCTGCGGGTGGTGGGCCCACGGGGAGGCGAACCCATGTAGCTCCTTCGGGCTGAGCCCGGCCGGGCCCCATGGGTGAAGGCCCGGCCACCAGGCGCTCCCGAACGAGCCCCTCCCCCAGGCCTGGCTCCAGGGTGGGGCCCCGGTGACCCTGATCCGGGCGAGGGACATCGAGCTCTTGATTTTTTCTTGTTCATAAGAGTCGTATGAATCGCGCTTGGTCTGGCCCGTCCCCCAGGACCAGTTTGCCTTGGGTGACCCTACCAGGGGCAAATGCCCCCGACAACATAGCTCCTGGGATCATTCGGGCACACAAACCCCTCCACCACGTTAAGGTGGCGATTCAGGGAGGGGTAAAGTAGATAATGGACTCCGTAATTTTCTGCGACCTCGGTGAAGTAGATGGAAACTGGTGGCAACAACCGCCATCACTGTCCAGCGTGGTTTGTTTCGGATCGCGCCGCAAGCTTCTCGGGCTAGCTCTCGGTTAGCATTAGCTTGTCCGGGCGGTGACGTTTCAGGTGGGCTCGCTCGCAGGTTGGTGGTATTTCCAGAGTACTTCACGTTTGTGTGACACAGCTTGCAAACCGCCATGTTTTTGTCCAAATCTTTGCTTTCCTTTTTCTTTTTAAACCTGAACTGCTCCCACACATCTGCTTTTAAGCACTCAGGCGCTGGGTTTATACTCGCCGCCATCCTCCTGACTGGCTCAGCTCTAGCTGGAAGAGAAAGAAGCTTCTGGATAACCTGTTAGAAATGCTCTACAGCGACACTAGCGGCTGGAGGACTTAATGGCTCTTCCTGCACTTTTGTATTTTAAGAAAGAAAAGATCAAATTATTATTATTGTTATTAGTATTATTATTATCTTTCCATCATTTACTATTTCAGTTTCTGCTCTTGGGGATTATTACCTGCTTTTCTCGTAAAAGGTTGCCAGTTATGTGACGTTATTACACCATCTTACACTCAGTAACCTTTGTAGGTGTGTCCAGGCATTTTTATTCATATTTAAGTCAGACTGGGATGGAAAAGCCTTCAGCTCACTTCTCTTGTTATAATCAGTTTTGAATTTCGTGGTTTGTCTTAGATTATTCTTTTATTTTTTTGTATGTAGAGGGTGTGAGTTTTATTTTTTATTTTTTTTTGTTTCTTTTTCTCTCTCTTTGCGTCAGTGAAACATCCCTTGTTCCTCTGGCCGTGCACGTTCCCAAACTGTGATTAAAATGTACAAATAAAGTTCCCGTAAATCTCTTCCAGTCAGAACGGGGCTTTGATTTGTCACTCCTGCAATCACGCAAGCAGTTATCTGGGAAAGTTCACTCTCATTTTTACCCGAACTATTTCTTGTCAACTCTGATTTCTTAATTCCATTACGCACCGAAAAAACTGCAACCTGAAAACACTTTACTGGCTCTTCTACTCGGTTGGGCCTTGATGGAGTCTATTCTCTGGATAGAATCATTTTTTGGTGTAAAGGTTTTTTTGAAGGCCATTCGCTGTTACAGGTGGGTTGATTTCATGTACAGTGATCCCTCGCCAATTCGCGCTTTAAGTTCCACGGTTTTCAGTTATTCGCGGATTTTTCAGAAATATATAATATAATAAAAAACTCAAGAAAAAATCGCAGAAACATCACGGGATGTTGTGCGCATTCTCTCACAGCAAAGAAATGCTGTGAGCCAGCCTGGCCCCTTTAAGAAGGTGGCCTTATGGGTAATGATGTGGCCTTAAGGGTAATGGTGTGGCCTTATGGGTAATGTAGTGTGTGTGTCGTGGGATGGCAGAAGAAAACAGGGTTTGATGAAAAGTGGAGTGAGCATCAACAGCAGCCCAGCGTGTATCGACGTATATTCTCTGTTTTGTTGTTGTTAGCGTGTTAGCTGCTAAATACAGGCCAAAAATACCTTTTTTCTTTACTACGGTTCAGAGACCAGAGGCTGTGAAGGTAACAGAAAGACCACAGTTGAGCCTTTGTCTTGTTTCGCTGCAGTGTCTCGCTACTTTTTTGCAGTTTTTAAACATATTTTAAACACATTATTTAGGCTCGGGGGGCTCCGGCTCCAGTTCGCGGACATTTATTGGACATGTTTGAAACTTTTTTCCTTTCTCTCTAACGTGGTACAAAGTGGTGTTTGTTGTGAAAAATAAAATGACCTGATTAGTAATTAAATGCATTTAGATTGTGAGTTGAAAGGAACCCAGGAAGACAATGATTTGATTTGTCTATTAGCAAGTAGAAACTCGCCACTCACCGAACTCTGTTCCAAGCATCGGTCTGACATCGCTTTCACTCTAACGAATCTCCACGGGTGGTTTAGATTTCCCTCACCAATAACTTGAAGCCAACATGTCTCGATGACGCTTGACAACACCTTGACAGCAGCATTAATCCCGCCCATGCCACTGATTGGCCGATCATTAGTCATCTCATGGTGCTTAGTGAGCCGATTTTTTCCCTGAAAAGCCGCCGTTTCACGTCCCGGTGTCAGATAAGTCGGTGCTCCTGGTGCAGTGGATAAAACTGAAGATCTGGAGCTAATAAATTCCTTCCCTCACTGTTAGTTCAGTGGGGAAGATGTTGGGTTTGAGTCAGAATCACTGCAGAACACTTGTCAGAAAACACTGCAATTACATAAACAATTTTCTGTCATCAGTTTGCAATAAACCTCCTCGATGCTACTTGTGGACGTCACCTTTCTGAAACTGCTCACAGCGGTTCCGTCATTCCTCCCATCCGTGCCTCTCCGGTCCCGTTGGTTCACGTGCTCGCGCCGGTTGACGTCTTGTCCGTCCAGGTTTGTGTCTTGAGATCTGCTGGTACCGACGCCACGTGTCGCGTGTGCTTCCTGTCGATTCCCTTCATGTAAAACGGGTCTTATGTGACTTGCAGCTGAGTTTGCATTTCAGATGAACCCGACTACGAGGCCCGGGCCCGGTGTTTCTCCACTTCAGCAGCACACGCCAAAACACTCCTCAGGCTTTGTGTTCATCAGAATCGGTTTTGTCATCTGTAGTTTGAGGACATGTCTTATTCTTTACCATGCCTTTATTGTCTCTTTGGGTTAGACGCTCGTGTTTTTTTAATGCATGGTGTAATATTTTCTGCACCGTGTCACAACGAATGTTCATTAATGTTAAAGAAGCAGAAATGCTCAGAAAGAAAACACCACGACAGTGATCGTGCTTCTGATCTCATCTGAGGAAGTCTGAGGAAGCAGGATTTATTATGCGAGGAAATTTGACAAAGCGTCTGCTTAATCTTGACCCGTGACATCTGTGCCGCGCTACGTATCGCGTTTCATTGGATCAGCATTGTGTAATGCTGTAAAATATCTTTCCTTTATAACATTACTTTATAAGATATCATTAAGGGTGATACGTTTTCAAAGAGAACCATTAAATGTAGAGCGTGGGTTTGTTTAGCTTAATTCTTTATTTATCCTGTATGTACAAGGCTGGCCCGCAGTTGTTGGTGGGATATGGGTGTCAGATACCGATGTTTTACTTTGATGGTGACTTGAGTCTACGTAGGCTCTACGAGCAAGAAGTAATTCAGTCTTTAACTAAGGATTCAAAAACTCCCAGTGTTGGTGCTTAACTATCACAACTGGTGACACCGGGCCAAAATAAAGCCGCTGACGGGACGTTCGTATCCACGGTTGCTCATGCCGGTCAACTTCAGGCCATCTTCACCGCTCAGATGAGAGTGGGTGAGCCGTGTTTTCCCATCGCAGCTGCGTCCCGTATCAGTGACTCGGGCTTCGTGTTTTGCCATTAATGGAAGTCGAGCTCAGTTTTTTGTGTCGGGCATCTGAGTCTCACGCTGGATTGGCAGACAGTGGAGATGGCCACACATGGCCCGACTCCCTGGTGGGACTGGGAAGGGGTCGAACACAGTTGCACTGAATTAAAGATAAAAAAAATATATATTTAGTTAGCATGTTTTATACACTTGGATGAGGTAGATGTTATAGAGTTATTTAAGGACCCGTAAAGTGACCCGGTCTGATCCAGTAAGATTACCAGCAGAAGGTGATGATACCAGAACCAGGGAGGTCATGAAAGCAGCTCCAGTCTGTCCCCTTTTCTGTTCGTTGACTTTTTTTCACTTTCATTTTCAAGAGTAACAAATGAAAATAAAAATAATCAAATAGATAATATTTGAACTGCAGGAATTAAACCTAAAGTGCTCCCTCGAGTATGTAGCATGTAAGACATTTATGTTTTGACATTTGAGCTCAGTTAAGGATCCAGATGTCCACTGTAAAGCTGATGGCCTGGTTTACCTTTAGCTGATATGAAATATGTTCATGAGAGGTGTATTTCCGACCAAAGAAACTGCGCCACAGCTCCAGATGTTCCAGATGTAAAACGTTTTCGTGGACCGACGGGCTGGTCGTCAAAGATAATGAAATCTACAGTTTTGTCCATCACTGCTCAGGGTTTCTGACTTTCTTTAGGGATTTTCTCTCTCCGTGGCGTGCCCTTCTTTCCCTTGGATCTGTTAAACTTGTGTTTTTTAACCTGATGGCTCCTTAAATCCTTAATCAGGGTGCCTGTGTTATTTTTAGCAACATTCGTGCCACCTCTGGAAACCACAGCCCTGCATAATGAGCACGCCGCAGTTTTTTCTGGTGGGATTTTCCATCCTTAACCCTCATTCTACCGACATATTTTTTCTTAGCTTTTTTCTTCTCAGAATATTATTACTGATGTATTAAATGTCATCTGAGGAAAAAAACAACAACAGGATTATTATTATTTTAAGAAAGTTATAGTTAATTTGCATATTTTATCAAACGAAAATATACTTTTCTTTAACCCAAAAATGTCAACAGTGGAATTTTATGATCTCCTTTACAGCAATTAAGATCCTATCTGTGCTAAGCACAAATCCATTGAAATTTTTCAAATCAGTTAAAGAATGAGGCTACAGCGCAGCTTTTCCCTCTCTATTACCATCTCTATGGTAGTCACGTTAGACTTGATTCTGATATAATTTAGTGTTCAGTAATTTCAAGTAAACATTATTTGTGTTTATTTATATGGTGAAACCAACCAAGGTCATTTTGAACCCAATATATATAAAAAACTTAAATAAATCCACAATCATTTAAATGTCACTACATTTTAATTTTATTTGAATTATAATACAAAAGTCAAAAATACAAAAGTAAGATATTTTAAATTAGGACCCATGGCAAACATTGACTCAATAAATGGTTCCATCTATTAAAGATACATAGGCAGAATTAGAGATTTTGACTGGGGTCCTCTTGGACCCCAATGCATTGGAATTTTTAAAAAGCACAGATAAAGACAGAAACAGAAAAAAATCATATGACATCATTAGGAACAAATTGATTGACAAAGTCATGAAAAATTGGAATTATAGAATAAAGCACCTCTAAGATATGACAAAAAGTCCACCTCTGGGGTCCTGAGAGGACCCCAGTCGGCAGTATGAGGGTTTAAATAATGCCTTTTGCCAACATAATGCTAAATACTTAGTGCCATCCAATAACTCACGTCCTTGGCAACAAAGAAGCGTTGCTGAATGTTGTATAGAAATAAATTCTTATTTCCGAGTATATCCAATCCTGGTATCTCTATCAGAACAACTCTAATTTAATCTTTTCTTTTTTTTTTTTCCATTTATCCTGTAGAAGTCATCTTTTTGGGTCCAATATTATTATTTTTTTCTCTTCCCCTTTGTTCAGTCGATCCTTCTACTTCTCTTCCCTTTCTCTTTCTCTAACGCCGTCCATTCCCTTTCTTAGTCTCTCTTTTAGGCTCTCTCTCTCGCCTTTCGGGTACCCCAGTGGGGGTGTTGTTTGTAAAGCATTATAATTTATAACGGAGCAGAGTGGATTTAATTTCAGTGCACGGGGGCTCGCCAGCAGGGCGCCAGCCTGCAATCAGGGGAATCAGCAGCTCACGCAGGGCCTGCAAACATACAAACACACACACATGCACACAGCAGACCCCCACATTGAGCCGGCTAGAATGGAAAGTATTATCAGCGGCCACAAACGGACCGTGTTTCTCGTCACCCAACTCCCTGGATGCTCCCTCTGCAGCCCGGCACCTTCTCAGCTTCACTTTCAGCCCTGCTGCAGCTGCTCTCGCTCCCTCTCTTCCCCTCTCTGGTTTTCTGTAATTTCTCCGTCTGTGTCTGGCTTACATTATCTACATCTTCTTCCCCTCCCTTCTCTTTCCCTGTCTTGCTCATTGTCTCTCATTACCACTCATTACCTATTTGTTGGGGGGGGGGGTAAGAGGCTTTCTCATCATAGACTCTGCTGCCTTCCAGAGACAATGAAAGTTCACCAGGAGGTCAAATCTAACTATTAGTCCTGCCATGTCCCTGTCAAATATTTGATGTTGTCCTTGTGTCTATCTCTGGGCCCTCTTCCCAACCCCGGGGGGCCTTTTTTCAGCTCTGCCCATTTGTAGTTGCAATTTCCCCTTCATAAGTCCTGTTTCTTTGGCAAACTGTGCCAGACGGAGGATGATCCCTCCCCACAGAAGGTCAGACACCGAACACGAGGAGGAGGATGAGGAGGAGATGATAATGTTTTTCTTTTGCTTTCACATTATTTTGCAGATGACACATTGGTCAAGTAGAAAGCGGCCTTGAGAGATAAAAGTTAGGGTTTTTTTGCACGTATATGACAGAGCTGGAATTGGATTCATCACACTTTTGGCTGTAATAAAAATTTTACCTGCGAATAGAATCCTTAAAAAAAAAAACAAAAAAAAGATTACCAACAGTTACGAAAGACCATACATACAGCAAACTGTTGTTTGACATTTTAATCAAAGTTATAAGAGCAAAGACTTGCTGTGAAATGAAGTAGCTCTCTAAAATCTAGCATGTTTTCAGTTGTACACTGGATTCAATTGTAGACATACATTTGATGAATTCAAATGTATTCCTCAAATAAGCTGAAAGGAAAATCAGACATTTCTGTGATATATTCTTTTTCATACTAAAAAGCAGAAATAATGTATGATTACACTTTTAGTCTTCTAAACTATCTGAGACTGTGATGGTGGTAAAACAGTGAGACGTTCAGCAGCGGCGTCACCGTCCTGGTTGATGCTGACTGTTGAAAACCTGCCAGTTAAGACATCTGAAGAGCTTCAGCCTCGATTGGTTTTAGCTCCTGCGTTCCAGAGCGCTCTGAAGACGAGAAGGAACAGACGCCTGGCAGACACCGAGGACGCCGCTACTGACAGAAAGGCAAAGACGGGCAAGACAAACTTTTCCCCAACTTTTCAGCCGTTGGCTACAGTTTTTCTGTAGTAATGTTCTGTGATCAGAGGACCAAAGTGAATAATTATAACTGTTTAATGATAGAAACTTGTTCTTACGCTGTTCTGCTTTGCAGACTGTTTCTGGAAATATAAATTGCATCAAAGGACTGCTGAAATTCTCGAATTGCTGAGGGACTTTAGAGTGAAATATGTTTCGCAGTCTCATAAACTTGTTTTCAGGCAAAATTTATATGTTTTTTAAATATTTTTACTTACCTCCAGCTGGACAACAACCCAAAGCGCACGTTGAAACAGAGCAATGAACCGGTACTAAAGTAAAAGAAGCAATTACTTTAGGATGATTTTAGGATTGTATAAGTGATTAAGGTTATTTCACACAGTTAACTCACAAAGGAGACTGCAGATGCTTTATTAATGATCTTCAGGCTTTTGTTCTGATCTAATCAATTGACACTCATCAGACTTGTGCAGAGGTATTTCAAGCATCAGGTAAACGTATCAGCGCCCACAGGTGGAAGCTGGAGAAGAGGTGGGACGATAGGAGCAGCAGGGATCTTTGTGGGGGTGGAAGCAAACATAAATCGCTGCTCCAGATTGCCTGCCTGAATGATTTCTTAGGGATCACCTCTTTCTGTTGTTGTTATTGTTTGTGTGTGTGTGTGTGTGTGTGTGTGTGCGTACCATGTGGAAATATGGCACACCTCCTCCAACTCATCCGCGGGGAAACCAAACCACTGCCAAACGAGACTCCCAGTCTCTCCAGGTTTTCCTCTCTCTAGGACATGTCAGACACGCCTTACCTGAGAGGTATCTGAATCCCTGACAGATGTCTGAGTGACCTCAGCCGTCTCCTTTCACTTTGGAGCAGCATCAGCTTTTGTCTGAGCTCCTCTCGAAAAGAATTTCAGTCCGGCCCGTAAGCATAACTCTCCTCACTGCTACAGACCAGAGCGACCTCCACACCACTGAGGACGCTGCACTCATCTTCCTTTCATCTTCCTTTCCTATTCCATCCATACTTGTGAAGAGGACCCTGTGACTCACCCACAATGCACAGCAGTTGGAGATGACTTGTTCTATTGCAAAACATCAGTACATCTTACCTCATCTTGCTGGTATTAGTTTGCTGCATTGCTGCTGTGTTTTATCCTCTGGGATGCAGCTAGTTTTAATCTGAGGCCTTAGCCACTGTGTTGTTCTGTTCCTGCTGTTATATTAGGATGATTGGACATCTGCTGTGGGGTTGCTAAGCTGGAAAGACTAGTCCAATCTCCACCAGGACATTTGTCTGGCACTGCAGCCGGCAGCATCACTGAATGTGTGTATGGTGCAGATATACTGTGGGGACAGGGCTGCAAAGAGCAACTGTGTAGCAATGTTCAGATAGAAACTAGGTATATTAAACAAAGTGTTGTTATGTGTGATGGCTATTTTGCAAATGAATTTCAAATTTTGAATTTTGCAAATATATTTCAAATGAACATTTGTGTACTCACTTACTTTGCAAATAGAAAGCCAGTTCTGTCTTTCTGTTTTAAGGTTAATTAACTTGCGTAATAAATTTTCCCGTCCAGTTTCCTCAGATTTGCTTGCCTCAATCCAACCTCAGCTAACAACTGAAAAGGCTTTTTTCATGAGCTCAGGGGAATAATATGCAAGAGTTATCCTCAAACTGCAAAGTGCGGTTCTAAGACGATCATTAGAAAGCTGCTATTAGCTGATTTATGTTTTCTGGACAAGAGTTGGACAGGAAGCAGGTCATTTCTCTCCCTGCTTCATGCTCTTCTAAACAAAGTTCATAAGAAGAGTCAAGTCATAAAGACTCCAAAACCAGTTCTTTTGGTTGGTGATATAACCACATTATCACATTTTAAAGAAAAAAATGAAAGAGAAAATGAAACTCTGCTCCACTTGGTCAATTGCTCTTAGGCCGGGCAATATTTGCATTCCTAGAAGTCTAATGCAAACCACGTTGCACAAAATAAAATGGGGAGACAATTACCTTACTGCAGGTCAGGATCTAAACACAGCAGCATAACGTCAATGGTGTGCACTCAACTCAGGTTGCTGACAGCACTTAAATGAGTCAGAAGTTGGTCTTTGTCATAATGGTGTTCATGAGTTTTCAAGATAAAACAAATTAAGGAAGAAGAGCAAAGTGTCTATCTTCTTTATTTAAGATCCACATTTTCTTCTCTATTTCTACATTGTGTTAAGCCCTGCTATTGGTAGACTACTCTGATGTTGATAGACTACTCTGTTGTTGGTAGGCTACTCTCATGTCGGTAGGCTACTCTGATGTTGGTAGACTACTCTGATGTTGATAGACTACTCTGTTGTTGGTAGGCTACTCTCATGTCAGTAGGCTACTCTGATGTTGGTAGACTACTCTGATGTTGATAGACTACTCTGTTGTTGGTAGGCTACTCTCATGTCAGTAGGCTACTCTGATGTTGGTAGACTACTCTGTTGTTGGTAGGCTACTCTCATGTCAGTAGGCTACTCTGATGTTGATAGACTACTCTGTTGTTGGTAGGCTACTCTCATGTCAGTAGGCTACTCTCATGTCGGTAGACTACTCTAATGTTGATAGACTACTCTGTTGTTGGTAGGCTACTCTGATGTTGGTAGGCTACTCTGATGTAGGTAGGCTACTCTGATGTCGGTAGGCTACTCTGATGTTGGTAGACTACTCTGATGTTGATAGACTACTCTGATGTAGGTAGGCTACTCTGATGTCGGTAGGCTACTCTGATGTTGATAGACTACTCTGATGTTGATAGACTACTCTGTTGTTTTTAACCCGCACCACTAAAAGGGCTCACATCACACCGGTTTTAGCAGAACTACACTGGCTCCCAGTTCATTTTAGAATTAATTTTAAAATTTTAGTTCTTACCTTCAGAGCTCTAAATGGCCAAGCCCCTACATACATCACCGAGCTGCTAAAACGGTACTGTCCTACTCATTCCCTCAGATCCGACAACCAATTCCTGCTGGTCATCCCCCACACTCGCTTTAAGACCAGGGGGGATCGAGCCTTTCAAGCAGTGGCCCCCAGACTATGGAACTCGTTGCCACTATCCGTTCGCACTTCAAGCTCTGTTGAGGCTTTTAAAAAGCAGCTGAAAACCCTGTTATTCAGGCAGGCTTTTAGTTAGGTGTGGGGTTTTATGGTTTCATGTTTTTATGTTTATTTGTTTTCTATATGTTTTTATGCTGATTATGAAATTGTATTTTATGTATGCTTTTATTTTTACTGTGAAGCACTTTTTGAATTCTTTCTGTGAAAAGTGCTATACAAATAAACTTTACTTACTTACTTACTTGTTGGTAGGCTACTCTAATGTTGGTAGGCTACTCTGATGTCGATAGACTACTCTGATGTCGATAGACTACTCTGATGTCGGTAGACTACTCTGATGTTGGTAGGCTACTCTGATGTCGGTAGGCTACTCTGATGTTGGTAGACTACTCTGTTGTTGGTAGGCTACTCTGATGTTGGTAGACTACTCTGATGTTGGTAGACTACTCTGATGGAAGGCTACTCTGATGTTGGTAGGCTACTCTGATGTTGGTAGACTACTCTGATGTTGGTAGGCTACTCTGATGTCGGTAGGCTACTCTGATGTTGGTAGACTACTCTGTTGTTGGTAGGCTACTCTGATGTTGGTAGACTACTCTGATGGAAGGCTACTCTGATGTTGGTAGGCTACTCTGATGTTGGTAGACTACTCTGATGTTGGTAGACTACTCTGATGTTGGTATACTACTCTGATGTCGATAGACTACTCTGTTGTTGGTAGGCTACTCTGATGTGGGTAGACTACTCTGATGTTGGTAGGCTACTCTGATGTCAGTAGGCTACTCTGATGTCGGTAGACTACTCTGATGTCGATAGACTACTCTGTTGTTGGTAGGCTACTCTGATGTGGGTAGACTACTCTGATGTTGGTAGGCTACTCTGATGTTGGTAGACTACTCTGATGTTGGTAGACTACTCTGATGTTGGTATACTACTCTGATGTTGGTAGGCTACTCTGATGTCGGTAGGCTACTCTGATGTCGGTAGGCTACTCTGATGTGGTAGACTACTCTGATGTTGGAAGGCTACTCTGATGTTGCTAGACTACTCTGATGTTGGTAGGCTACTCTGATGTCGGTAGACTACTCTGATGTTGGTAGACTACTCTGATGTTGATAGACTACTCTGATGTTGGTAGACTACTCTGATGTTGGTAGACTACTCTGATGTTGGTAGGCTACTCTGATGTCGATAGACTACTCTGATGTCGGTAGACTACTCTGATGTCGGTAGACTACTCTGATGTGGGTAGACTACTCTGATGTTGGTAGACTACTCTGATGTCGATAGACTACTCTGATGTCGGTAGACTACTCTGATGTCGGTAGACTACTCTGATGTCGGTAGACTACTCTGATGTGGGTAGACTACTCTGATGTTGGTAGGGTACTCTGATGTTGGTAGACTACTCTGATGTTGGTAGACTACTTTGATGTTGGTAGGCTACTCTGATGTTGGTAGGCTACTCTGATGTCGGTAGGCTACTCTGATGTTGGTAGACTACTCTGATGTCGGTAGACTACTCTGATGTGGTAGGCTACTCTGATGTTGGTAGGACTACTCTGATGTTGATACTACTCTGTTGTTGGTAGGCTACTCTGATGTCGGTAGGCTACTCTGATGTCGATAGACTACTCTGATGTCGGTAGACTACTCTAATGTTGATAGGACTACTCTGATGTCGGTAGACTACTCTGATGTTGGTAGACTACTCTGATGTCGATAGACTACTAGGTACTCTGATGTGGTAGGCTACTCTGATGTCGGTAGGCTACTCTGATGTCGATAGGACTATACTCTGATGTCGGTAGACTACTCTGATGTCGGTAGACTACTCTGATGTGGGTAGACTACTCTGATGTTGGTAGGGTACTCTGATGTTGGTACTACTCTGATGTTGGTAGGACTACTTTGATGTTGGTAGGCTACTCTGATGTTGGTAGGCTACTCTGATATCAGTAGGCTACTCTGATGTCGGTAGACTACTCTGATGTTGATAGACTACTCTGTTGTTGGTAGGCTACTCTGATGTTGATAGACTACTCTGTTGTTGGTAGGCTACTCTGATGTCGGTAGGCTACTCTGATGTCGGTAGACTACTCTGATGTTGGTAGACTACTTTGATGTTGGTAGGCTACTCTGATGTTGGTAGGCTACTCTGATGTCAGTAGGCTACTCTGATGTCGGTAGACTACTCTGATGTCGATAGACTACTCTGTTGTTGGTAGCCTACTCTGATGTTGATAGACTACTCTGTTGTTGGTAGGCTACTCTGATGTCGGTAGGCTACTCTGATGTCGATAGACTACTCTGATGTCGGTAGACTACTCTAATGTTGATAGACTACTCTGATGTCGGTAGACTACTCTGATGTTGGTAGACTACTCTGATGTCGATAGACTACTCTGATGTCGGTAGGCTACTCTGATGTCGGTAGGCTACTCTGATGTCGATAGACTACTCTGATGTCGGTAGACTACTCTGATGTCGGTAGACTACTCTGATGTGGGTAGACTACTCTGATGTTGGTAGGGTACTCTGATGTTGGTAGACTACTCTGATGTTGGTAGACTACTTTGATGTTGGTAGGCTACTCTGATGTTGGTAGGCTACTCTGATATCAGTAGGCTACTCTGATGTCGGTAGACTACTCTGATGTTGATAGACTACTCTGTTGTTGGTAGGCTACTCTGATGTTGATAGACTACTCTGTTGTTGGTAGGCTACTCTGATGTCGGTAGGCTACTCTGATGTCGGTAGGCTACTCTGATGTCGATAGACTACTCTGATGTCGGTAGGCTACTCTGATGTGGGTAGACTACTCTGATGTTGGTAGGATACTCTGATGTTGGTAGACTACTCTGATGTTGGTAGACTACTCTGATGTTGGTAGGCTACTCTGATGTTGGTAGACTACTCTGATGTTGGTAGACTACTCTGATGTTGGTAGACTACTCTGATGTTGGTAGGCTACTCTGATGTTGGGTAGACTACTCTGATGTTGGTAGACTACTCTGATGTTGGTAGGCTACTCTCTTGTTGTTAGGCTACTCTGATTTGGTAGGGACTACTCTGATGTTGGTAGACTACTCTGATGTTGGTAGGCTACTCTCTTGTTGGTAGGCTACTCTGATGTTGGTAGTTTGATGTTGGTAGACTA
Organism: Hirundichthys speculiger; assembly: GCA_018398805.1. NCBI lineage: Eukaryota > Metazoa > Chordata > Actinopteri > Beloniformes > Exocoetidae > Hirundichthys > Hirundichthys speculiger. The sequence continues at coordinate 263,296 of JAGFBZ010000826.1, read as the reverse complement.
CTCTGTTGTGTGGACACACCGATGTTTTTACATCCTTTTATTGAGAATTCCTATTGGTCGTTTCGCTGACAGGGATGTACAACCACTATTTTTGAGCTACGGAGGGTAACACACACACACACACACACACACACACACACACACACACACACACACACACATATACATATATATATATATATATATATATATATATATATATATATATATATACAATTCAAAGTGGAGGAGCAACAACTTATCTTTTAGGCCCTACCACATGACGGAGGTCCTCCCACTATCCCTAGGGGATAGTAGTGTGTGCCCATCCATCCTCTGGGGAACTTTTATTTGAGTACCTTGTATTAACAGTCATTCTTTGAGCTGCATTTCAGGACCATAGGTTAGAGCATAGATCAGGTTGTGAATTGACAGAGCTTTGTTTTTACGTTCAACCCTCTCATCAATCTGAAAGACCAGTAGCATCCACATCACTGCTTATTGCTGCTCCGTTATACACTGCTCAAAAAAATTCAAGTAACACTTTGAAAACACATCAGATCTCAATGTGAAAAAAAATCATGCTGTTTATTTATATTGATATGGACTGGGTGATGTGTTAGGAACAAAAGGATGCCACATCATTTGATGGAAATGAAAATTATCAACCTACAGAGGGCTGAATTCAAAGACACCCCAAAAATTAGTGTAAAAATGATGCGGAAGGCTAGTCCATTTTGCTGAAATTTCATTGCAGCAACTCAAAATGGTATTCAGTAATTTGTATGGCCCCCACGTGTGTGTATGCATACTTGACAACGTCGGGGCTCCTAATGAGACGACGGATGGCGTCCTGGGGTATCTCCTCCCAGATCTGGACCAGGGCATCACTGGGTTCCTGGACAGTCTGAGGTGCAACCTGGAGCGTCGGATGGATAAAACATAATGTCCCAGAGGTGTTCTATTGGATTTAGGTCAGGCGAGCGTGGGGGCCAATCAATGGTATCAATTCCTTCATCCTCCAGGAACTGCCTGCATACTCTCACCACATGAGGGCGGGCATTGTTGTGCACCAGGAGGAACCCAGGACCCACTGCACCAGCAATGGGTGCAAGGATTTCATCCCGATACCTAATGGCAGTCAGGGTGCCGTTGTCTAGCCTGTATAGGTCTGTGGTCCCTCCATGGATATGGACCAGACCATCACTGACCCACCACCAAACCGGTCATGCTGAACGATGTTACAGGCAGCATAACGTTCTCCACGGCTTCTCCAGACCCTTTCACGTCTGTCACATGTGCTCAGGGTGAACCTGCTCTCATCTGTGAAAAGCACAGGGCACCAGTGGCCAACTTGCCAATTCCAGTGTTCTGTGACGAATGCCAATCGAGCTCCACGGTGCCGGGCAGTGAGCACAGGGCCCAGTAGAGGACGTCGGGCCCTCAGGCCACCCTCAGGAAGTCTGTTTCTGATTGTTTGGTCAGAGACATCCACACCAGTGGCCTGCTGCAGGTCATTTTGTAGGGCTCTGGCAGTGCTCCTCCTGCTCCTCCTTGCACAAAGGAGCAGATAGCGGTCCTGCTGATGGGTTGTAGACCTTCTACGGTCCTGTCCAGCTCTCCTGGAGTAACTGCCTGTCTCCTGGAATCTCCTCCATGCTCTTGAGATTGTGCTGGGAGACACAGCAAACCTTCTGGCAATGGCACGTATTGATGTGCCATCCTGGAGGAGTTGGACCGCCTGTGCAACCTCTGTAGGGTCCAGGTATCGCCTCATGCTAACAGTAGTGACACCTGTGCAACCTCTGTAGGGTCCAGGTATCGCCTCATGCTAACAGTAGTGACACCTGTGCAACCTCTGTAGGGTCCAGGTATCGCCTCATGCTAACAGTAGTGACACCTGTGCAACCTCTGTAGGGTCCAGGTATCGCCTCATGCTAACAGTAGTGACAGTGACCCTAGCCAAATGCTAAACTGGTGAAAAAGAGTCAGAAAAGATGAGGAGGGGAAAAAAATGTCAGTTGCCTCCACCTGTAAAACCATTCCTGTTTTGATGGTCGTCTCGTAGTTGCCCCTCCAGTGCACCTGTTGTTAATTTCATTAACACCAAAGCAGCTGAAACTGATTAATTGACTTGATGCTATACTCTGATTACAAAGTGTTCCTTTAATTTTTTTGAGTAGTGTACTTGCCAGTCTCAGGCTACTACCACATTTGTCCATTTTCATTTTAAAACAATGTTTTAAAATTAGACAGAATCATAGAAGATCATCGTCCAATATGACACCAGTGTAACTACACGACCATCGCGTATTACACGCCACATGGAAATCCAGGTGTGCAAGAACAATAAAAAAAACAGGCAGGAATTTTACAAATAAAATTATTTTCCCAGCTTTTTCTTTTTTTTTTTATTTGTTTCGTCTTTCTTTCATGTTAATGCCTTTGTAAACCACTTTGAGTTGCCTTTGTGTATGAAAGCAGTGTTATCAAATGCAGACTTTGGCTGCGGTACAGCTGATACCAAGGAGTTCAAATCCTTGGTATCAGCTGCATTTGCTGCCCCATGTCCACATTATAACATACAGCATGTCTATGCGTTATCTTCTGCTGATGGCCATATGATTATAGGCTTGGCAGGTCATTGAATGATGCACAGTGACCCAGAGGAGCAAATCATGAAGCAAAACAGTACAACTGTGATACCGTTTCCAAAGCCTTTTTAGTTTTGTGCGTCCACATTAGACTGCAAAGGTTGTGTTCACAACACTGAAACAGGGTCTGATTTTGCTGGAGCAGTGTGTGTGTGTGTGTGTGTGTGCCAGGCATAACCATAAAAGAGGTTTTTCTATTTAAAAGCAGCCTGAGACATTGACATTCGGTAAAATTTGTCTATTCTGACCAACCTAAGTGTCACTGGGCAGATCACGACTGCCAGAATTACTTGTCTGCCAGTAAAAACAAACCTAATGACTTCGGTTGCCCCGCCAGCTTCTACAGACGCACAGTGTGTTTGTGTGTGTGTGTGTGTGTGTGCGTGTCTCAGTAATGGCTCCATAGTTGTAGTTGTTTCATTTAAATCAGAGTTATGAAGTGTTATGGAGCCCTTTTAGGCTTTAACCTCCCTTGGCAGCAGTTAGAATCTATATTACAGAGGTTAAAAAGCTTTGCAGTCACTCATTGCTGCTTTCCTTTTTTCTCTCACACATGTGTGTACACACGCATACATGCACACACTCACTAAACACACTTGAATGAAGTTTCACAGGCCACGGCCCTACACATGAGCTATCCTCAAATTTAATGAAAAGTCATAATGGGTTCTGTGTGGGACATTGTCCTCTGCATTTGTGCACGTGTGTGTGTGCGCAGGGTGACTGGAGGGGGCCTCGGAGGCAACAGTGGTTGATTGGAGGGCACATGTGTGATGTGGCTGAGAGATCAAACATACAGTCTTGATGAATGGGAGGGCAGAGGGGGCACCGGTCCTTCTCTCCTCTTCTGATCAGGGTCGGGTTTTTCTCGGTTCATTGCACATTTGCACGCGAACATGCACGCGCAGCCTCACAGTCATTCACAGTAAGAAAACAATTTGAACACATTTGTATTTTGCCACTTATCTTCATTTCTGCGTCGGTGTGTGTTTGTGCCTGTTAGTTTGTGAGTTTGGTGCCAGTAATGAGGTCAATCTCCTGCGTGGAGCTAAAACCTCAGTGTCTTTATCTCTGTTACACGGGAGGAGGATTATTCTCATCACTCTCAGCCCTCTCCCACTCACCCTCCGTCTCTACACCCATATAACCGTCGCTACATCTGTCCATATTGACTGTAAGTTTATTTAAACTTGGAAATGAATCCCATTACTGCATGAGCACATTGCGTTAAGACCTCTCGTTGGAGTTTAACTTCTGATCTGCTTGAAGGTTGGATGTTGCTGAGAAAATAAACAAAAGACTTTTTTTTTTTTCATAAATTATCTAAGGAAGTAGAATGTAGGATAAAAATCAGTTATATTGGCCTCCAAGGCCAGAACTCCACATAACTGCTCTAAAACACACTTTAAAACACATGTAGTTTAATGCTTGCTCAAGGTCTTCATAACTCTGAGCAGCACATCTGCTCATAAGCACCTTCATTTTTAAGTGGTGATGTTTGACTGACATAAATACATTATTTATATATTATCTTCAAGCATTGATGAACGATGTTTCATTTATTAGACTCCAAATGTGTATTGGTATGCTGTCAGTTAATTTTTCCTTCGATGTCGATGCTTTTCTTTTTCACACTGACGTAAGTCCATCGCGGTCTCCGCCAGCAACGCATCGTTATCTCTTTCTACAGACAGTGACCGCAGTGATGCGTTGGAAACATTGACCCAATCCTGGGTTGCATCAGAAACAGTGAAAGTTTAGTGAGAACACATCTGTATGACTGATTGGCTGAGGAACAAATCAGAAGTGAACTTTGGCTCGTTGTCTTTTAGGGTTTTCACACCACGTGAGATCACACTAGCTGAAAGAGAGCATCTATTCTTACAACCCATTTTGTAACAAGTAATAAAGTTAAATTATACTGTGTTCCACATTAACTAAGATGAGGAGCTAATGGTGCTTGTTCCTGACATATTTAACCCCAGAGTCTGAATGTAAGGACAGCTCCCTCCGAACCTCCTGCTCGTTCTGTGTTTGCTTTAGAAACCGCAGAGCACAACTGTTGACCTATAATCTCGTCCATATAGAGTAATCTCTGTATGGAGAAAGCCGATTTAGATGTGATTTTATCCGCGTGTGTCTTCACATGCAGCAGAGCCGACGTATGTTCTCGCTGAATCACTAGCCGCTAAGTACTCGACCGGTAACAGGATCGAGCGTCTTTGCTTTAAGAGCCATTGTGATGCGCCGGATGAGACTGAATCAAAATGATCATTCAGCCATTCGCAGTTTTGAGTCTGGTTGTGATTTTGTTTCAAATGCAGAGGAACGAACGAGCATGCTATCTGCTGGAGCATCTTATTCCTGCACGATTAGCACGTGTTTAGTTGCAGGGTAGACGGAGGCCATAATGCAGAGATTCGCACACATTTACAGGTATTTTTGTAGGGCCGTCTTCAACATGTGCTGCTTGTGTGAATGCACGTCTGCACAGCTTGTTTTAGTTGATGCCCTGCTTGTATTTCTGGACGTGGCCACGTGTACCTTTTTTTTTTGTTTTTTTTTTTGTTGTTTTGTACAGACGTACTCAAACACACGCCCACTCATGCCTATCTCTTTGCAGTCTGTTTCACCGTAATTGCTAGCACCCCCCTGCTCTCTGTTCACTTCACACATGACGTGGCCCACCTTTTCACCCATCTGTCAGAACTATTGTGTGTGAATGTGTGCATATGTGGGTGCTGCGAGCTGTCATGCAAAGCTGGAGCGGTGTTGATCAGCAGGCCAAGCCAATGGCATATGGCCATGTCCTGGGGTGCTGTGGCATGCAGGAATGCAGGATAGCAAACTAAACGGACAGGAGTTTGTGCACATGGCTGCACGGATACTGACGTGCCAACGTTGCATATGCAACTCATCAAGTGGAGTCCTGAGCATTCACTTCTCTCTTTCGTTGCCCCCTCCCTGCTCAAATGCATTTCTATAAGAGTGGTGGATGTGTCTGTTTGGGATGTAAATGGTGTCTGCCGGAGTCGTCTGAGGCTGCTCTCATTTCGAGCCATCAGTCACAACTCCTCACATCAAGCAGGATGCACAGTGACGCCTCGGTTAGACAATACCAGCTTTGTTTCTCCAAACTTTCCAGATAAATTCCTCATTTGAATAAAGTAAGTCCCTAGCAGAATAGTTCTGTTGCTCTCGAGATTTTAGCTCAGTTTGGAAAGAAAATGTGCATTAGACATGTTGGTCCACATCACCAAAATATAGATTATGGAGACACAACACTGTACTGATAATCCGATCTATGGGGGGAAAGATGGCAGCCGCCCACGGAAAGAAAAGTGTATATATTTATAAAATTTAACTTGAACTTTTAACTCTGACTATTTGTGAGTAAAAGAATCATAAAAAAAACATCATATTAGTTGGTGCAGCAGCTTTTCAGTCAGCCTCTCCATCCTTCTTGTTAGGATAATAAGTAGGGCTGTAGCGATACACTAATCTCGCGATACCATACACAATATTCGGCTCACGGCGTGATATATATCGATATTCATCTTACAATACATTTACATCATTTTCTGAAAGATTTTAAAGGGACAAAGTGATTTTGGTGACATCTTATGAGTTTTCCAATGAATTAATTGAACTGAAAGCATCAATTACACATTATATGGCTGACAGGCAGCTTGCTAATGCTGGACAAAATGAATAAAAGATGTGTTGAGAAAAATAGTTTCATTTATTTAAACAGCGCGATGCGATGCGATGGGACACAGGGGTTTTGAAAGAAGCTTAGAATATCGATACCCCCGGGCCGCCCCGGTACCGCAGCGGTTAGGGCAGGCTGCCCATGTACTTGTGCGGCTGGTTGCGTGTTTGACTCCCGGCTTGTCGACTCTGCCGCATGTCTTCCCCATTCTCTCTGCCCCCCTTCCTGTCTCTCTCCACTTTGTATAAAGGCCTCTAGTGCCAAAAAAAAATCTAAAATCTTATTATAAGGGCAAACGAGCAGTGTTGGATGAGTAAATGATTAAGGCACTGATTTTATGTTATTCCTTCCATTATTATGAGATCATAATTTCATTATATGCTTATGGAAAATGACCATAAAGTCATTAATGGATTAATCAATTTATTGTGATTGATGTTGACGTCTCGGAGAACACTGAAGGACATCAACTGTCAAAGTCATCACTTAATTGAGACATAAAAACGTCATTATATAGCAGGATGTCAAATGTGAACAATGACACATAACGAAGTGTCAAAAATCATCGACATCGTTATAGACTGAAATACTGAAGGTGGACATGGACATGTGGCGAGACGTTGAACATGGACATTGGTGTGGAAAAAGAGCATACGTTGGGTCCTATTTGTTAAGAGAAAGTGTAAGTGTAGTCATTGTACAATTTTTGAATCTTTAATGTAAAGCTACAACAATTTTAAAGACGTACCAACGCATGTGAGATGAGGCTGAAGGTTTCTTTTCCCCAGATCAAGCACATCCCAAGCTGAGTAGTTATTTATAAAGCTATTTCTTTAGAATAATTATTGCACATGCCTGCTCAGAAATGCTAACTCAGAAGTTTAAAGGGGCAGAAAACCTGTCAGTGAGTCTCAAGTGCAACATGAAGCTGCTTTCTTTTCCAAAAATGGGCTCTGAGAGCTGCATCTGGCGATATTTCCACCAGATGCTCAGTGAGCAGCCAGGTGTGTGGAAGAGCAAGAGTTAGCAGGAAATGAAGTACTATCTCAAGCTCCCCTCTTTCATTCTTCATCCAGAAACTTCCTTCTCCTTCCAGAGCTAAAATATGAAGTATCTGTTCCTGTATTGAATTTGTGCGCTTTCCTCTGCTGGCGTAGTTTATTGTGAAAAGGCTAGAAATATACACAGCTCGTGGAAAACAAGAAAGCATGGCGTCGTGCGAATGTATCTGAAGGAAGTAGAGCAGGTAGAAAAAGCTTCCTCAGTCTGTGGACATGGTGACATAACTTCCCACTGGGAGTCTACCTCTTCCCTGGTAAAGCTTCCCACATGAAGTATGCATCACAGAATACTGCGTATTTGTGTATTATTATGAGTGTTAATTGTTATTGTTATTTCAGCATCTTTGTTATCATGTGCATGAGAACCACAGTGTTAAATGTTAAAAATTTCATTCATTATTGACTTGTATGTGTTTTCCCACCTCATATGTGACTTGGTGCATGTTTGATCCTGTGTTTGCTGCATGTTCTCAGCTCAGGACTTCATTGCCAGGACTATAATTTAAATGACTAGTTTTATTGTATATCAGTAGCTGGTTCTCCTTTACATTTACATTTCACAAACTGGTGAAGGTCAGAGGTGCACACTTGTTGAGGCAGCATCGTTAAAAAAAAAAAGCGCAATGACAGGATAGATGTCATCATGATCCATGGAGCTGGTACACAGTATTTTATTGCGTTTTTAACAGTCTCTTTTCATAGTTTTACACGTAACAAAGCAGTCGTGGAGTGATTATAAAGGAAGATTGAAGCGCTAACGGAAGAACAGCAGTTATGTGGCGTCACACAGACCATGTTACACTGAGCCTGTTTATTTCATTTGTTTGAAAATTAAACAAACAAAAACAGATTAGGATCGACACCTCTGCCTCGTTAAAAAAGATGAGTATTCGTGTTACTTATCTACTGTTTGAAGACACGTGAGTGCGTCGAGCTTGACGTGGTAGCACCTTGTGAAGGGTGCTTGACCTTCCAAGTAGGTGGGGAACAGGAGCTGTACGTCTTGGTACGAGGTGGTGGGGGGGCTCCTCTGTTTTCTATCACAGTACACTGTGATAGAAGACGAAGGAAAGTCGGTACTCTGTGTGCACGTGGACTTGGATATTCAAGGAAATCATCACAATTCATAAATCAAATTAAGGGCAGTTCTGTCTGTGAAGATGCTACTTTATGCTCATTTCTTCTATGCAGTGGATTTAAAAACTAAAAAAATAAATAAATAAACAAATAGATTTGTCTGGACACCTCGTGCTTCATTGGAAGCTGAGCCTCTAATGATTATGACATAAGGATTCACGGTAGGATATCGCCCTGAGCATTTTTACACATTTGACTGACTCGCCTGCTGACAGATACAGTATGCTGCGTTCCAGATGTATGACTAATTTTTCTGTTTTTGTTATTTTATTTTACATGTGTTTAATAAATTACCGGCTTCGTATTTTTGGCCACAGACTCACAGTAGTGATTCATTTCCCATAATCAAAGCAGACGGCTAGACCGGATTTTAATCCAGTGATTTTACAATAGCAGCATTATAATGATGTTTACAAAGGCGCGGGACGTGAACACAAGTGAAAGGGGGAGCGCAGGCAAGAAAGACTTAACCCTTGCTCCTCTGTGTTTTGGATTAAACGTAGCCTGTTTATTATCAGCTGAGTTTTGGGATAGAGGATTACGCGGTGCCTCACCTCTCTGCAGACAGCTACGGGATTGTCATGGGATAGAGGCGATGTGTTAGGACCTTTCACAGTGGGAGCAAAGAGAATGAGATCACTGAGCAAGTTGACTTGATCTGGCCGCTAATTAGGTGGGATTTCAAGAATGTTGGGATTGGATGAAAGGCCTGGAAAAGAAGCACTGGGCTGATTTACAGATATCCTGTGTCACAGTGTGTCTACCTACAAGTTTCCTGCAGATTGGTGGCAGCAGGCGGTCCGTGCCCAGTAAAGCCCAATAAAGCCTCAGACAAACCAGGAAAAGGGGTTTTCTTTACTGCCTCGAGGAATCTGGAATACATCAATGTCAGCTTAACAGACACGATTCACAATAATCACATTTTCTCTCTCGAAAGCTCATTCTAACACAGGTTTAAATATGAAAATAAAAACCCATACCCCTGCTTGTATTTTTATGTTCTTGTTTCTAAACATTCACAGCCTCCAGCACTAATGACCTCCTGAGAGAGCAGACTCACTGTGTTGAAAAAGCATCTCATAATTTCTACACTCCAAATTGCTTTATCCTTCTATCCTCGGTGCTTTGCGTCTTGCTCTGTTTTTACCACGTTAGATTTGCTTCAAATGTCAGAATCAGGCTGGGAGGTTGATTGGACCATAAGCCTTCTTAACTGGTTTAAGAGGAATACCTGGCAAACAACAAACTTAGGGGGAACTTGTAATCACTAAATTATGTGTCAGTATTTCTGTACGCAGGCCTTTGTCATATCATGTAACATCATGGGATGTTTTATCATTTCTTTTGTCCAAACATTTAAATTTAAGGTCTGGAAAATATTTTATTATGTAATCAGATTCACTAATTTCTCATTTTTCATCATCAGTGCAATAACATTTTCTGGTCATCTGCAAACTCACTGTCATCTCAGAAAACACTCTATTGATTGATTTTTTTTTTCTTTCTGACGTCTCTGTAGAGCTTTGTGTGTCTAGTTTTGTCAGATTGGGGTAAATTTTCTGGATGACACCCGTAACTGTTTGGGCGGGAACAGATCACAAATAATCCCTGGTCTGTCTGGATCTCTTTCTGGTCTCTCTGGATCTTCCTGGTCTCTCTGGATCTCTCTCTGGTCTCTCTGGATCACTTCCCTGGTCTGTCTGGATCTCTCCCTGGTCTCTCTGGATCTCTCCCTGGTCTGTCTGGATCTCTCCCTGGTCTCTCTGGATCTCTCCCTGGTCTCTCTGGATCTCTCCCTGGTCCTGGTCTGGATCTCTCCCTGGTCTCTCTGGATCTCTCCTGGTCTGTCTGGATCTCTCCCTGGTCTCTCTGGATCTCTCCCTGGTCTCTCTGGATCTCTCCCTGGTCTGTCTCTGGATCTCTCCCTGGTCTCCTGGATCTCTCCTGGTCTGTCTGGATCTCTCCCTGGTCTCTCTGGATCTCTGGTCTGGTCTGGATCTCTCCCTGGTCTCTCTGGATCTCTCCCTGGTCTCTCTGGATCTCTCCCTGGTCTCTCTGGATCTCTCCCTGGTCTGTCTGGATCTCTCCCTGGTCTCTCTGGATCTCTCCTGGTCTCTCTGGATCTCTGGTCTCTGGATCTCTCCCTGGTCTCTCTGGATCTCTCCCTGGTCTGTCTGGATCTCTCCCTGGTCTGTCTGGATCTCTCCCTGGTCTCTCTGGATCTCTCCCTGGTCTGTCTGGATCTCTCCCTGGTCTGTCTGGATCTCTCCCTGGTCTGTCTGGATCTCTCCCTGGTCTCTCTCTGGATCTCTCCCTGGTCTGTCTGGATCTCTCCTTGGTCTCTCTGGACTCTCCCTGGTCTCTCTGGATCTCTCCCTGGTCTCTCTGGATCTCTCCCTGGTCTCTCTGGATCTCTCTGGATCTCTCCTGGTCTGGTCTCTCTGGATCTCTCCCTGGTCTCTGGATCTCTCTGGTCTCTCTGGATCTCTCTGGTTCTGGATCTCTTCTCTCTGGATCTCTCTGGTCGGTCTGGATCTCTTCCTGGTCTGTCTGGATCTCTCTCTCTCTCTGGATCTCTCTGTCTCTCTGGATCTCTCTCTCCCTGGTTTCTCTGGATCTGTTCCTGGTCTCTCTGGATCTCTCCCTGGTCTCTCTGGATCTCTCCCTGGTCTGTCTGGATCTCTCCCTGGTCTGTCTGGATCTCTGGTCTCTCTGGTCTCTCTGGTCTCTCTGGATCTCTCCCTGGTCTCTCTGGATCTCTCCCTGGTCTGTCTGGATCTCTCCCTGGTCTCTCTGGATCTCTCCCTGGTCTCTCTGGATCTCTCCCTGGTCTCTCTGGATCTCTCCCTGGTCTCTCTGGATCTCTCCCTGGTCTGTCTGGATCTCTCCCTGGTCTGTCTGGATCTCTCCCTGGTCTCTCTGGATCTCTCCCTGGTCTGTCTGGATCTCTCCCTGGTCTCTCTGGATCTCTCCCTGGTCTGTCTGGATCTCTCCCTGGTCTCTCTGGATCTCTCCCTGGTCTCTGGATCTCTTCCTGGTCTCTCTGGATCTCTCTCTCCCTGGTCTCTCTGGATCTCTCCCTGGTCTCTGGATCTCTCCCTGGTCTGTCTGGATCTCTCCTGGTCTCTGGATCTCTCCCTGGTCTCTCTGGATCTCTCTCTCTGGATCTCTCCTGGTCTGTCTGGATCTCTCTCTCTGGTCTCTGGATCTCTCCCTGGTCTGTCTGGATCTCTCCCTGGTCTCTCTGGATCTCTCCCTGGTCTGTCTGGTCTCTCTGGTCTCTCTGGATCTCTCCCTGGTCTCTCTGGATCTCTCCCTGGTCTCTCTGGATCTCTCCCTGGTCTCTCTGGATCTCTCTCCCTGGTCTCCCTCTCTCTGGATCTCTCCCTGGTCTCTGGATCCTGGTCTCTCTGATCTCTCCCTGGTTCTCTTTGGACCTCTCCCTGGTCTCTCTGGATCTCTCCTGGTCGGTCTGGATCTCTTCCTGGTCTCTCTGGATCTCTCTCTGGTCTCTCTGGATCTCTTCCTGGTCTCTCTGGATCTCTCCCTGGTTTCTCTGGATCTCTTCCTGGTCTCTCTGGATCTCTCCCTGGTCTCTCTGGATCTCTCCTCTCTCTCTCCCTGGTCTCTCTGGATCTCTCCCTGGTCTCCTGGTCTCTCTCTCTCTCTGGTCTGGATCTCTCCTGGTCTCTCTGGATCTCTCCCTGGTCTCTCTGGATCTCTCCCTGGTCTCTCTGGATCTCCCTGTCTCTGGATCTCCCTGGTCTCTCATGATCTGTCCCTGTCTGTCTGGACCTCTCCCTGGTCTGTCTGGATCTCTGGTCTCTGGATCTCTCTGGTCTGTCTGGATCTCTCCCTGGTCTGTCTGGATCTCTCTGGTCTGTCTGGATCTCTCTGGTCTGTCTGGATCTCTCTCTGGTCTGTCTGGATCTCTCCCTGGTCTGGTCTCTGGATCTCTATCTCTCCTGGTCTCTCTGGATCTCTCCCTGGGTCTCTCTGGTCTCTCTCTCCTGGTCTCTCTGGATCTCTCTCCCTGGTCTCTCTGGATCTCTCCTCTGGTCTCTCTGGATCTCTCCCTGGTCTCTCTGGATCTCTCTCCTGGCTCTCTGGATCTCTCTGGTCTCTCTGGATCTCTCCCTGGTCTCTCATGATCTCTCCCTGGTCTCCCTGGATCTCTCCCTGGTCTCTCTGGATCTCTCCCTGGTCTCTCATGATCTCTCTCTGGATCTCTCCCTGGTCTCTCATGATCTCTCCCTGGTCTCTCTCATGATCTCTCCCTGGTCTCTGGATCTCTCCCTGGTCTCTCTCATGATCTCTCTCTGGTCTCTCTGGTCTCTCATGGATCTCTCCTGGTCTCTCTGGATCTCTCCCTGGTCTCTCTGATCTCTCTCCTGTCTCTCATGATCTCTCTCTGGATCTCTCTCTCTCTCTCCCTGGTCTCTCTATCTCTCTCTCCCTGGTCTCTCTGGATCTCTCTCTCTGGTCTCTCTGGATCTCTCCCTGGTCTCTCATGATCTCTCTCTGGATCTCTCCCTGGTCTCTCATGATCTCTCTCATGATCTCTCCCTGGTCTCCCTGGATCTCTCCCTGGTCTCTCTGGATCTCTCCCTGGTCTCTCATGATCTCTCTCTGGATCTCTCCCTGGTCTCTCATGATCTCTCTCTGGATCTCTCCCTGGTCTCTCTGGATCTCTCCCTGGTCTCTCATGATCTCTCTCTGGATCTCTCCCTGGTCTCTCATGATCTCTCTCTGGATCTCTCCCTGGTCTCCCTGGATCTCTCCCTGGTCTCTCATGATCTCTTCCTGGTCTCCCTGGATCTCTCCCTGGTCTCTCATGATCTCTTCCTGGTCTGTCTGGATCTCTCACTGGTCTCCCTGGATCTCTCCCTGGTCTCTCTGGATCTCTCCCTGGTCTCTCATGATCTCTCTCTGGATCTCTCCCTGGTCTCTCTGGATCTCTCTCTCCCTGGTCTCTCATGATCTCTCTCTGGATCTCTCCCTGGTCTCTCTGGATTTCTCCCTGGTCTCTCATGATCTCTCCCTGGTCTCTCTGGATCTCTCCCTGGTCTCTCTGGATCTCTCCCTGGTCTCTCATGATCTCTCCCTGGTCTCCCTGGATCTCTCCCTGGTCTGTGGCTCACGTCATGTGCCGCAAATTGTTTTTTCTCACTAAAAAGAGAAAGGAAAGAAAACCCGTTTGCCGCAGTGTTGTGGATTGTGAATGCTTAAATCCAGAGGTGAACATGTGTGGCAGGAGGAACTGGAAAAGCCTTTCTTTAATGTTGATTTTTGATTTACTTTAAGAAAAGTTTTTATTTAGAAAAGTTCTGTTTAGTAGGTCTAATTGTAAGGGGAGAGGACACAAATTCTTTGCTGTGAGAGCGTTTAAGCAGCTGTCATCTCTGACGTGTCTTTTTAAGGGCTACTGTTTTGCTAAAATATTATTGAAATATTAAACTGTTGAATGTTTTCCCGCCTTTAATTGTTTTAACTTGTTTTGAGCAAAGTATGTTTAGCTCTGCTTCTCTTTTTTTCAAGCTTTACCGATCTGATCTATGGCTCCCTGACTGTGATCTGACTGTGATCTGGTGTGATCTGGTGTGATCTGGATCTGTGATCTGACTGTGATCTGACTGTGATCTGGTGTGATCCGTTAGAGCCTGAATGACCGCAGCACTCCATCAGTGACGGTTTCCCCAAACACGAAGCGTTGTCTCTCACACTTTAATCATCAAAAATGGCCACATTTCTCAGCGCCGTTTGCGTGGTCAGCTCGTCCCTGGGTGTGATCTCACGACGGGGCCCCTGCAGTCAGACAGGGAGGTGGCAGTATCATCCTGTGGGATTGTGTTTTCCTCTTCTTCCAAAGGAAAGAAAGAAAAACAAAAAGAAAAATAATGTGTTGTGTTCTGGCAACATCACACATGAATTATAAAGTGCCTGAGTAAATTTAAATCATGTTTGCATTTTCCGCAACTGAATGTAACTTTTAAACTGGTATTTTGACTTAATGAAAAAAGAAAGAGAAAATTTGTTAATAAGATTTAAATAACTAAAAGGTTATTTCAACTCTAATTTATCAAAGGGCTGATGTAGTTTACAAGGTCAAGTTTGTTTTTGTGTTTTCCTCCCTATATCTGCCAAATCAAAGAATATATTTTCGTCTCTCCTCCTGAAACGGAGGGAATGTTTTTTTGTAGATGTTGCACTCAACAGTTTACCTCTAAAACGCTGTCAGATATTCACGCTTAACTGACACACTCTCACTCAAAGGAGCCTCGTAGCCATTGTTTCTCAAACAGCAGGGCACAGGGTTGATTAGCAGCTATGGAGCATTATCAGCCTCCTTGTGCTGTGTGTGTGTGTGTGTGTGTGTGTGTGTGTGTGTTTGTGCAGACATGCTCTCAGCTGAGGGAGCTGGTTCACGGGTCGGTCAGAGCCGCCTTATTTCCTTTTAATTGACTTAAGATGGGCAAACAAGACCTAAGCGAGCACACGGTACCCATTACACTCTCACACAAGAATCACACAAGGCCGAGATGCACACTAATGAAGCACACATAGTGACACACATATACAGCTGCAATTGGCCTGCTTGTATTAGCTGCTTTTACAGTTCCATCAGGCTAAATGAGGGAGTTGTGTTTTCCCAGTCTGCACTGCTGCTTTCCAGCTGCCTGCAGCGCTGCCAGAACTTATTCACACTGTGTAATCTTTTTACTCACCGTCCTCTGCACCGTCCGGCTGAGCTACATCCACTCCATCGTGGTCGTGATAAGAGATGGGCTTCGTCCTGTTCAGCGCCTTTTATGAATTTATTAGAGGAGGTCATTAAAGAAAAGTTGCGTTTTTGAGAGTATAAATCACTGTATAAATCCAGTGCAGGTATAACTGTTGCTTCAGGTCTCTCTGCTTGGTCCGGTTGGTGGCTTCAGTGGAAGAACGAGGCGGGCCCAGGCTGTGATGCTCTGCTGAGCATCAGTCAGCATCCAGAGGAAGCTTTTGATGCAGTTCATCTCAAGAGCTGCCTCGGTTGGCCCAACAGGTGGCCTGACGTAACTTTAATTCCTTAAGGTCAACATCTGCAGAAGAACACAAGCTCGATTTTGAAGTGCAAACTTTGTGAGCGGTAGCGATGAGGGCCTGCGTATGGACTATATGTTCTGGATGGGAGCAGGAACCAGTTCACCTGCTGCTGTTCTGGTTTCTTTTGTTTCAGAGCACACACATCCACCTGACTCATTCACCGTCTCCAACTGTGGATGTGCCTTCTGAGGAGAAACAAATGTGCCCACAAAATTTCACACATCCTCATTGTGCCAGCTGAGATTTAAAACCCAACTTTTTTTGTTTTATTTCTTATTTGTCTCCTGCAGGTTATTCCAAAAAAAAAGAAGCTCCTCGATCTGCCAGTTACCATTTCTGTTAGTTTTTTTCTTTTAATCTTGCTTTTTTTTTTCCCTCACTGGCATGCATCATGTTCCCCATCCATCAGTCCTGCCCCCTCCCTCACTCTCTCCATCACTGTCCAGTCATTGTTTTATCACTGATGTGTGTGACAGAAGAGGAGGAGGAGGAGGAGGAGGAAGAGAGGAAGATGACCAGCTTTCTACTTGTCTGTCTCTCTGTTTTTCTGTCTGCTATCTTGTGTGCAGGTATGGTGTCGTAGATAGTAGATGTTTGTAAATCTGGAAAGCATTTTGATGCGCCGTGATATTTCACTGAACCATTAAACACCAAGACTTGAACTGTTTGATCCGGTCAAACTGTCGCTGCCACGGAGCCAGCCGGGTCCTCTGCCTCGGTTTGGACCAAACCAGTGGGACACGTCTCGGTTTCAGTTTTTAATTCAAATCAGAAAATTGCAAATTAATACAAGTCAAGTTCAGATTCACGTTTCACTCTTTTTAAAGCTTGTTTTCCTGCGAGGAAACAGAATTTTTGATGGAATGATTTTCATGCTCGTCCAGATCCCTTTACTGATTTATTGATTTGATTTTCTGATTCTTCACCTGAAAGGACAGAAATGGATAAACTTTTCACAATCACAGATTTGATTTGAGATGAAAAAAAAAAAAAAAAACACCTTTTTGTTATTTATTCCAAATGCTTATTTTTATTGTGAATAAACTTGTGCTGTCACTCATTTATGTTGCTTATTCCTGCAGAAGATAATGGGGTGATGATGTCCAGCTATTTCTGTTTTTCACTTTCTCAACCTCTTGTGATGCTGATCTCTGTCTTGAGCTCTTAGATTTAGATTTTAGTTAATATTGTCAAAGTTGACTGTATACGAGACAAACATCCAGTAATGTCATGATCATCTCTGCATCTCAGCTATTAAAGAGACTTAAACGTTATTCCTGCATCATGTTTATATGTGATATCAGGTCCTGAGGAAGTCTTTCAAACGGTCAGTATAAGTGAGAATAATCAGTAAATAATCAGTGATTGGCCTCAGAACAGAACATAAACTCAGTAATTTAGCTGCCTATTATTTCAAATTGGATTTGTTTGAAAGGCACTCTAGAGCTTTTTCAGTGTTTATCTCAGTGGCTCCCCCTATAGACATGGAGGTCAGCCGCTGTCACACCAAGACTCACTCTGGGTTGGTCTCTGGCTCTGTCGCTCTCTCGTTCCCTCTTCCGTTAGTACTTTCTGGAGTCTCCTAGTTGCTTCCACCATGATGGGGCTAAGTGAAGATCATCATCTTCATCATCATCATCATCATCATCATTATGCTCACAGCCACTGCTTATGTAGCAACTCGGTTCTTTGTGTTGCTTTGAAATTAACCTGCACGAATGAAACAGCTGGAGTAACATGTCAGGAGCTGTCAGATCTTCACGTGACATATTTATAGAAACAAATGTACAATGCCGGCCTTTTGCCTTGTAAAACATATGATGAAGTCACCATGTTCCTGGAGCCAAAATCTTCTGATGCCATGTTCTTCAGCTGGCGACGCATGCTTCAGCAGCAGTGTGCAGATGAGCCTCCTCCTGCAGGTTCTTCAACAGCCTCTGAAGCTTTACATCAGTTCACATTCAAAAGCTTTTTTTTTTTTTAAATCTTACAACGTGTTCTCATTGAGCGATTAAAATGGAAATCTAAAGAGACCGTGTATGTTCTTCGGTTCTCCAGGCTGATGTCCTTCTTGTCCACTTTCTTGTTGTGGAAGCGTTTGTCCAACATCCGTGCACACGCTCCCATTTTTTTTGGTAAAGTGTAGTAGTAGCATTATTAGTATTAGTATTAAAAGTCATAGTAATGTCAATCTTTCTTTCTTTCTTTATTTATTTATTTCAAATTAGGTATACATCTTTTGCAGGTGTTCCTGAACAGAAAAGAAAAGTAGAAATGAAATGAGTCGTTTGCATTGCTGAGCTGAGGAGCAGGTTAAATTATGAATTTTAAAAGCGAAGACTGTCCTCAGAGGAGTAACAAGTGGCTTTTAGGTTAACGTTATTAATGATCGTTCCCTTTGAGGAACAAATGTAAAAGAAACTTTAGGCATAAAAACTTGTCAGGAAGGCCAGCATGCATACACTATGACCACCATCTTTGCCTAGCTATCTTTATCCAAATCTAAGCCACAGAGGTGACATTCAAACACACACATGCCATTTCTGTTACATTCAAATCAAGGATGTTAATGCTAAATTCACTGTTACAAACCGTTGTTTATTGATTCATCACATCTTAGGAACAGAAGACAAATCCCACACCACAATGTAGTACGTACTAACAGCAGCAGTAGTCAGTATGCCACTAATTGTACAATTGTATCCCATAATGCAATGTGCAGGCATAATGTTTTTTTTCTTTATGCTTTTCAAAACAGGAAACTGGCCTTGAATGCTGCACCATACTTCAAATTAGCTCAGCTTTAATACTGCATACTAATGACGAATGTAGTACACAGTATGCACTGTTTGTGTAGTACGGACTGTGAAAACGGCCTGTTTCATCGCTGCGGTTTCAGTCTTCATCTATGAACACACTTAAGTCAATGAAATAACCCAACGGATCACACATCTGGTCTGGTTACTGCAGTTTTAAACGTCAGACCTGCTTCACATTCATGTGAATCTGAGCTGACTGTCTAACTGCTTCCTTTTCAAAGAGGAAATGGTCCACACTTGAGGCACTTTTTGATCTGATGTAGGCTGTGCAGGCACTCATGTTATATTATATGTACTTAACAGACAGTATACAGCGCTTTCTGTCTCTGGAGTCACATACTGATGAGACTTGTCCAGGGATACTGAGACATGCTGGAGCTGAGGATCTAATCACAGCCCTCATTTTTGGAGAAAGATCAACCTTCTTGCAGAGCATTTTCTGCCCCCTTCAGAAGCTGAAACCACCCTGTAGCAAATGTCTAATTTAAAGGAGCCGTATGTAAGAAGTAAAATAAAATGAATCATAAAATGACCCCGATATGTCAACAGACATTTAAAAATCATGTTCATTTCAAATACTTATGTCACTGACAACAGCACTCAAGCCAGGATATTCCCGTTTAAAAAGAGGAGTTGCAGCCCTCAACTGATGTTGATGTTGTCATTTTTTGTTTTGGCCTGAAGCGCCACCCTCCACCTATCTCCCAATCACGAGGTCAGTAGTGTTTCGGCATCCGGGTTGCCAGCTCGGCTCTATTTATCGCAGCAGCTGCTACGAACGTGTTGGATGAAAAAATATCTAGCTTTCCAAAACCTAAAAGACCTCGTTATGAATCCGAGTTACGTCGTGACAAGGTCCGAAATGAAACAAGGATTTGTATAGGAGATGCTTTTGATAGATGGAGACGGCTGAAAGCGGAGAAGAATTTGAAGACAGACGCCAACGTTGCAGATTTTCTCCTGGACAGGTAAGATTCATAGCTAAATGTTTGGCTAACTCTAATTTACTTGGACAAGGTAACAGTGGTACCTCTACTTACGAACGCCTCTACATACGAAACTTTCAGGTTACGAAACGCCTCAACGGGAAAATATTTCCTCTATTTACGAAAGAAATTTCAGTATTCACTACGTCGTAGTATTCACTAGTTAAACAAAGTTATGCATGTTCGTGCACAGTAACGCTAGCGCATAACGTTATGGAGCAGGTGGGTCATCGAATTGAAAAGGTAAATAATTATTATTTAGAATATAAAAACGGTGACTGATATTGCTAACAATAGCAATGTAACGTTAGGCTAATAAGCGGAGCCCGTCAGTCATCATGCCGTGGAAAACATTAGCATGGCCATGGTAATGTGAAACCTCATTGAGACAGTAGCCTAACGTTACCACGGTAAAACCATTTCTTATTCGTTCTTCGCATATACTGTGTATTACACGTGCTGCAAATTGACCCATATGACCATTGCTAACGTTAGTTATTAGTGTCAGTCTTTTCTGATGGAACTGATAAAAAACGTTAGCCATTGATGACGAATGCAGACGTAATTTTCCCCGCATTATCTTTGGTTAGACACTAGTCTGTGGTAAATGTGTTGGTTGTTGCATATTATGGTAAATGTGTAGAGTGTTCCATAATTATGACAAAAACGCTTGTGTCTTCAGCTGTTATGGCCCAAGCACTTCAACCCCAAGTAAAAGACAGTGGAAGAAGCACCATCTGACTGCACCACCACTTTCCAGTATCGGACATGCATCGTCTGAAACGCTTTCAAATCGGTCAGTGATCAGTGCCACGTTGTTTTCATTTTCATTTCATATTTGGAAGCATTTTTTGTCTAAAACAACTAAACTATTTATATAGAAGACCTGCCACCTACAGAGGAAGCATTGGAAGATGAGGAGTGCACCATGGATGCCTCAGAAGTTCTAGAGGAGAGGTATATAAATACTCTCAAGCTTTCGAATTTGTCTAAATATAAGAAATTATGTTGAACATGTACATTGTGACCGCATTGTGATTGACTGTTTTCTTTTAGTCTACAGAACATGAGCATCCAGGATGCTGAAACCCCGCTCATGAATGAACAGGAGATAAATGACCTAATGAACAGTGTGTAAGTTCAACTGGGTTTGACTGTATAGCGTGTAACAAGATGTTCTGCTGTGTATTAACCATTATAATTTTCTATCAAATTTGACAGAATTGATTGGGGTGACAGTGAAGGTGTTAGCAGGGATGAGGAGATTGAAGCAGATGACAGTGAAGATGAAGACTATGTCCCTCGTATTTGTATTCGGTATGTTAACAATGGATTCTCATAGAAAGTGCCACACAAATTATTCACATTACATCCTCGGACATTCATTCAATGAAATACGTAAACACAAAGATGTGAGTGCTTTATATGAATTCCTGGTCTCTGTAGTACAGCCATGAATGCTGACCTCAACGATAACCACCTCTCTGCATTTGCCGTTTTTGTTTTATTCATCTGATTGTCTTTCTATCTGCAATTGACAAATATGTCTTTAGGTTGGGTGGAGCATTGCAGGCACCTCCCTGCCTTGACAATTTGCCAGTGATAGATGCCAGTGAGACTGTTCATGACATCCCGGATGTAGAGCCTCCATCAGTCGCCTTACCCCCTCTTCAACTTAACTCCTGCACACCCAAGTCAGGAGAGGTCTTGGTAGGTAGAATACCAGTTTATTTCTTTTGCATCTTCGGCTACATACCACACACCAAGTTAGATGTAATGCATATTACATTTAATTTTAAAATAATCTAATTTCTGTTTTTATTTTGCTCTCCTCAGTGTCAGCATTCCAGAGTGAAGACCAGTGAAACCCGTTTCCAGAGCCTCTCAGCCCTTGTCATTTCTATTTTCTGCCACAAGCAGCTTTTAAACCATTTCATAAAGTTTCCACAGTACAGAGCAGCTAATTGTTCAATAGTTATTTATACTATTTATTCTGTTTATCCCTCGTTTTTATTTATTTATTTATTTTTTACTGTTCCTCTATATCGAAAAAGCAAAGCATTGTTATTATAAATAAAAAAAATTTATTGAACAAGGAAGAAGGCTCTTTACAAACTTGGAACAAAACAAACAATTTGTAAAAACAAAGTATATACAACAAGTAACTTTAAGTAAACTGGAGTCGATAAAGTTTAAAGTTTGTGGGTAGAAAGCCAGTGTACTGGCCTTGAGGGTCAGGGTATTTGTCCCTTATTCTCCAAATTCAGCAGCTGGGGATAACACGACGGTTACCCTGGCCCAGTGATCCATGCTGCCAAAAGGTGTACTGGTGATAAGCAGCATATCTAAACTGCCTATTATCATCACCTGGCTCTGTAACTTCTGCTACCACCAACACATCATTCCTGTAGTCTCTGTGTAGACGCAAATAGCCATCTTCCAAGCAGTAAAGCTCGAAATGAGGCAGTTTGCTTATGCAGTGCTCAGGCCCCTGGCCACAGCATTTCCTTTCTGCATCTGTGGCCATCTCCCTGCAGTTCCCACAGGTACACCATGGAAGAGCAGCTGCAGGTGGGAGAGTGGTGCTGTCCAATGGAGGCAGGGCATCAAAAACCAATGCAGGGTTCCGGGAGAAGATCCGGGTTGCTAGTGCTCGTAGCCCCATTTCACTCATGTTTTGAATGAGTTCCTAAGTAAACAAACCACAAAATAGCATTTGGCATTTACATTTGATTAAAACTGCATAAGATGCTGACATAGATACAGATGGTGATATTACAAGTCATAATTTTACTGCCCAGCTCTCATCAGCCTCAAGAGAGGGTACCTCTAAAGTGAGGTCTAAATCAGGCTGAAACAAGTGAGAGCAGTACAAGCAAAGATCATCTGGTACAAGTGCTAGGCTACCTTGACATAAACGTGTATTCTAAGCATATTCTATCTTTTAGCCTGTGCAATAATTTAGTGTTAGTTTGGAAGTATCAGGGGTAATTCCACGGCAACATCCTCAATACCAAAAGCGCATAATTTGGTCCACATACATAGAACTTTTGGACGTGTTTTTGATTCAAATTCTACACGTCATGTAATTTTTCATATAGCCTGATGTATTTTAGGAAAATTACCCTCCACTTTACATGTGGTATTGTCGACGTTACAACAAGTTACCATCGATATGAGCCTATAGTGTTTCCAACCAAACAATAAATTACTGCATAGCCCAAAATTAGAATTTGCATGGATTTTTCAAATGCGTTCATAAAAAGCTTTACATCGCAACACTAGCCTAATAAAGACATTTTTAACAGGGTAACAAACTGAAAACTTATGCTCCGACTGAAATGTGGTAACATTTACGATTCTATTTGGCTAATCGCCATTACTAAATTTTGCAGTACATTATTACTTACTTCGCAAAAGATCTTTCATAAAGCATTAAATATAATTAACAGAAAATAAACTTACTGTGTAGGACTCGTCGCTTACGTTCAGCCTACGTTCCTGCTGCATTCTGCAGCCGACCTGGCAACCTCTGGTCGGGGAGGAGGGGGAGGGTACACGCCGCTCAACAGTATTTTGAAAGTGACTGCAGTACCAGTTTTGGCCATAATCTTACAAACGGCTCCTTTAAAATCTATAGAGCAAGATTTACAGAACAGGAAGTAAACAATCCAAGCGTGAGATCAGAATGATTTTTGGACAGTAAAGACCACCCAACATTCAAAGATTTACTAAGTGCAAGTTTTTGTAGTGCAACTATTGTGTAAGACTATAATTCAGGAAGCTTTCTAACCCAAATGCTGCAGACACCATGAGTAACAGAGTTCACATTTCCCTGTGCACTGGTTGGCGTTGCACTCCTCTCCCAATTTGAACCATTACTCTCCACTTTGTAATCAACTCCAACAATTATAACCTTGCAGTGCGCCTCTGATTACTGTCCGGGTGTATTTTGGACTGTTCTGGGAACACAAAAAGAAAGGAAAAAAAGGAGGGGAAAAAAAGCTGATACTGGTCCCAGCAGAACTTTAGGTTACACACATTTACAGTAACCCCGTCTGCGTGTGTTTATGTGAGGGTTGCTTTTCGTTTGAAGTGCTCATTCCCTCTAAATTACAGTGCTGCCATAATGAAGTATTACCATGCGGTTCCAGAGCAGACCAGTACAAAGAGGGCCAGGTACAGTATGTGTGTTCTAGACACATGAGGTTAAAGTTCAAACAGGCGGTCTGTGCAGAAAGTGTTTGTGTAAGTCGCTGCATGTCTCCCTGTATGTCATCCATGATGCAAGCCCTAAAGCAAAACAATAAAAGTGTATATATTTATATATATATATATATATATATATATATATATGCATGTTTGTGCACAATGCAAGCCCACAGTTCTCATCCATCCGAGTCTGAAGCAATGCCTATGACTCGAAGACAATATGTTCCCAGTTGTGAGCATCTTCCCAGTTGTGTTTCTGAATATGTATGTATTCACCAGCCGGCTGTGAGCTCTCACAAACACTCTCACACTCTGAGATGAGGGTGTCTCGGGCTGCAGGCTCTGCAGGCTTCACCTACAGCTTCCCCAACGTGCTAAATGTTGTATGAGGCCCGGCTGCCTCTTACATAATGCATCAGCAAAAACATACCGGTGGTTTGATATACATACAGCACTGGCACCTGCAGCCAGCCTAACTCACAGCCATCCAGGCCATGTACCATCATGTGCAGTGGATCGGCTGTCCAAAGACAAGAAGGCAAGGGCCCATTGATGATTTCATCTCCTGTTATCTCTCTTTTGAACTTAAGATTCACAGAGTTTTTGTATCTGTCCTTATTTTGTTCTGCTGCTGCCTGGAAGAAATAAATGTTCAGGTCAGTCCAGCTCCAGCTGATGTAGAAACCTGAGTAGTCCTCAGAACATCTCCCAGAGCTGTTCATGTTTACGACGGCTTGTGAACGTGTTTTCGTGTGATTGTCGCTGCGTTGAGTCAAGAAGCAGCTAAAACATTTCTAACTTGAGTGAGAAAATAATGTCTCATGAAACTGTCTCCACGCACACTTACAGGAAAACATACTATAAATAATTCAGGTCTCCAAAAGGTTTCACTGTGACAGTTTATATCTAAAAATCATGAAATGGCAACGCAGATTTTTTTGAGAAATATATAATATAAAAAACAAATCAAGAAAAAATTGCGGAAAGATCACAGGATGTTGTGCGCGTTCTCTCGCAGCAAAAAAATGCTGTGAGCCAGCCTGGCCCCTTTAAGAAGGTGGCCTTATGGGTAATGGTGTGGCCTTATGGGTAATGTAGTGTGTGTGTCGTGGGACGGCAGAAGAAAACGGAGTTAGATGAAAGAGCGGTTTCTTTACTACAGTTCAGAGACCAGAGGCTGTGAAGGTAACAGAAAGACCACAGTTGAGCCTTCGTCTTGTTTTGCTGCAGTGTCTCGCTACTTTTTTTTAAAATTTAAACATATTTTAAACACATTATTTAGGCTCAGGGGGCTCCAGCTCCAGTTCGCAGATTTTGATTCTCGCGGGGCGGCGCCGGTCCCCATTAACCGGGAAAAATGAGGGATCAATGTTATATATATAGATATGTATATATCTATATATATATACATATGTATATATATATATATATATATATATGTATATACATATATGTATACGATTAAAATTTGTAATTGCGATTAATCGCATTATTTCCCCGATTAATCGCGATTAATCGCTTTGCATACGCAAAATCAAATAATGAATTCAAAAGTAGTGTAAAATGCACTTTTATTGAAATGTTCTGCTGCCATATGAACTAAAGTGCCATAATGTTTGTTGTTCAAACACTTTTAACATCAGCACTTGTCAGTAACACATATTTAGTGTAAATCTCATCTTAAAACATGTAAATTAAAATAAAGCTTATTGCCACTGCCAGGGCATTAATGTCATCCTGTTTTAATGAAAAAAAAAAAAAGTCTACAAACAAAATCCAACAAAATGATTGTGGCTCAGCACAATCAGAACATTAAAACAGGTCATTTCTGAGGTAACAGCAGAAACTTTTAATGGGGAGTTCAACTTGTCAGTTGTTACAAATAACCTTGTTTCTGTTGAATCCTCCGTCTCTCTCCGTGCTTGCGTGGGTTCTCTCCGGGTACTCCGGCTTCCTCCCACAGTCCAAAGACATGCATGTTAGGTTAATTGATAATTCCAAATTGCCCGTAGGAGTGAATGTGAGTGTGAACGTTGTGTGTCTGTATGTGTGGCCCTGCGATGGACTGGCGACCTGTCCAGGGTGAACCCCTGCCTTTCGCCCGTAGACAGCTGGGATAGGCTCCAGCAGATCCCCGTGACCCTTCAAGGATAAAACGGGTATAGAAAATGGATGGATGGAATTTCTGAGTTAACAGCAGTAACTTTTAATGGGGAGTTCAACTTGTCAGTTGTTATAAATAACTTTGTTTCTGTTGAATCCTCCTTTTAAAATGAAAATGTCCATGTTAAAGTTCAGTAACTTTACCAATCTGTGTATCATTCATTCTTTCCATTTTCAATTGTCAATCAAAAATTAAAAAAAAAAAAATAAAAAGTGACATTTTATTATGTTTTTCATTTTTTAAAATCTAAAAAACAAAAAAAAAAAAAAAAAACGAAAAAAAATCACCTGTTTTTTTATATTTCAATTTTAGACTTGGATCAAAAATACCAAAATTAAAAAAATGGGCCACAGAACTAAATTTGTTTTAAAATGGAGGACTGGACTTTCTGTTGTCATTACACATCTGTGCCACTAGATGGAGCCGCACTGCAGTAACCAGCTAGAGAACAGCAGGACAGTGAACACATGGAGCAGATCTGATGGAACATGGAGGAATGATGACAAAGTTTTGGTGCAGTCCAGAATTTTATTTTTTAGACAGAATTGTTAATATTGTTACCTGAACTGTATAGTACATGGATTTTTACCGTTCTCCATGTCTGGTTTAGCTTTTCCTTATTTTTACTGTTTTCCAGTTCCACAGCAGCCAGTAACAGACTTTTCAAAACAAAAGCATGTGAGCAACATGCGTTAACACGCGATAAAATAAATGTTGGCGTTAATAAATTAATGCATTAACGCGATAATAACGCGTTAACTTACCCAGTCCTAAATATTATAATAATAACATTATATATAATATTAAACTCTAAGCGTGTGTTTTAACTCTTGGCTCTAGCCAGTCATTAAAGAGAGCAAAGCAGAAACGTATGAAGAGTAAACGTTTGTGTCAGATGGGTCTGGGTCTCGTGGCCTGTTGAACTGGTGTCAGCAGACTAATACCAGCCTACAGCATGTGAAACATCCTCTGACGTTGAACATCATCAGCATGGAGCGACCCATCACAGGTAGATGCTGAGCAACGCACAGAATCAGTCAATGAAACATACAAGGGAGAAGGCATAAAGAAAACTTTCACTGTCAGGTTTCAGGGCCTTGTTTGTGAAACTGCAGTACGCTGGTGTAGACTGTCAGTCATCCGGGTCACGGTGACGCTCACATGTTTGAATCAGGCCAGCTGGACTTCTCTATCTTTGTTCCTGAAGACGTTTCACCTTCCGTCCAGGAGGCTTTGTGAATTCAGGCGGACTGGTGGGAGTCTGGAGCTGTTTCAGCTGTGAAGTCATATGTAAATCAGCGATCCTCCCGTTCTCCCAGGGGCCGCGAGGATCTTTGGTCCACCGTCAGTGGTTTACCTGGTGTTGCTCTCATAAATCAGCGCGCGACTGGTTGTGAAACCAGATTCAGGGCTGCGTTGTCGGTGTTTGATCGGTGAAATCAATTACTTCATTTACTTCAATGACTACATTACTGTCCTGAACAGACCGTCCCTCACCCTTAAGATGCAGGTGGCCCGCTGAATCCTGACCCGGTCAGCTCCTGTGTCCGTGCACTCCTCTCTGCACCGGACCGCTCAGTTTCTGAGTGGGTGTCTGGTTCTTGGCGCGAGCCAGTTTTCGTCTGAAGGTGGCGCCAGGTCTGAAGTGGACCGGTATGTTGTGTTTGGAGAAGATCCTTCTGAGCTTCTCGGTTTCTCTGCCTGATGTGGAATGACAGCGTTGCTGCACCAGTTTTTCCTTTCCTCCCTGTTTGGTGCTGTAGTTTTGAGCCCTGGACCAGCGTAGTTATATATTATGCTGTAGAACCGGGCCGTTCTCTGTATCCTTTTAATCACTGCAGCTGTTCCCACAAGGCTGCATGTATCATGAGTGTGATCGCATCGAGGTGCATGTTTTTATGCTTCAGTTCTAACTTGTTCTGTTTTCTCGCTCCGCTAACACGCCGCAGGCAGTTGAGGACTCGCTAATTTAAATAAACGTGTTAAAACAAAACTGCTGATTTTTTTTCTCTGTCATTGCATCACCTAGTGCTGGGCAATATGACGATATATATCGTGGGGACGATAGAAAAGTGTGTATCGTGCCATTTCTCTTCTATCATTTCTATCGTTTCTAACCTAATTCTATCATTTATTTCAGCAAATATGTAATTAAATAACTTGCAACGATAAATTTGATAGAATCATATCTACTTCTACAAAGTAGCCTTTTATGTTTGCACTTTTATTCATGGTTAATGCCTTAAACAGAGTTCTCTTCAACCCTGATGTTTACTTTAGACACTTTATATTGGTTTGCAAACTTTGCACTACAAGGTTACAGATTTCAGAAAGTTGAAAAATAATTTGTGTTTATTTTTTATAGCAGAACTTCGGTGCAAAAATGTGTTTTTCCTCTCAGAAACTGTTGTGCACTTTAAAAAAAAATGTGAAAGCTACTGTACCTCTGTACCTACCTGTTTTTGCTGCACTAAAATGTATGTTTGTGACAGTTCAGCTAAATGTCCTTTCAAAATAAAGTTGAAAAGTAAGCAATGAAATTTTTGTCAAACTTTTCAGAGAATAACTGAAAACATACTTTATTATGGTATATCGTGATATATATTATTATCGTGATATAAAATAGTCCATATCGTGATATATTGATTTTTTCCATATCGCCCAGCACCAGCATCACCCTTGAACAGAACTAATAAACCAATAAACCCAATATCTGGAGGTTGTTTCTGCTGAGTGTCTCATTCAAAGGAAGCAACCGTTTTAAATGAACTCAAGGTTCTGTGAGATTTACGTTGAAGCTACTTTGAGCGCCTCCAGCCTCCAGCTCCGTCCTCATAACACCACGGCGACTGTCACCACGACTGGTATCAGCTAACATCTCTCGCTCCCAGCCAGTGACCTGTCTAGTTTTTACTTTATAGCGAGCATGCTAACAGCGCCGGAGCCAAGAACCCTGTAGCAAGTCCCTCCTGCAAAGCAGAGCCTCCTAAATGAAAACCATTCCCCTCCGCTTGCTCGCAGAGCTCTGCTCAGGGACAGGAGCAGCGGGGTCAGCAGCTGGTGGAGGATATGGCAAATGTTTATGAAAAAAAAATGCTTTCTCAAGCTCACCAAAAACACACACTTGGGGCGGGAAAAAAAAAAAAAAAAAGAAAGAAAAAGAAAGCCTCTGCCCCTGAACAGCCAACAGCTGGGAAGGGTTCGGAGTAGCCTGGAGGCTGGCAGGCCGCCCCCTCCCCTCTTCAGACCAGATGGGGGAGGTTAGGCTGAGGCTAGCAGCAACCCACTTAAGCCGCCCCCTCTCTCTCCCCTCCTATCCCAAACTTCCCATTCCCATTAAGGACAGGCTGAAGATTGCGGAGGAAAGGAAAGGAGGAAGAAAAGCAAAAGAGCATGACTGCTCTGGTTTTCACCCCCAGCCCCCCCCCCCCCCCCCCCCTCCGTCCTCCATCTAATCAAATAAAGCAGGAAGCTTCCGAGACGGAAGAAGAGTGTTTATTGATATTTGTAAGCTCCTTCACCCCCCCCCTCCCCCCCGCTTCATCCCCACTGTTTGCTTTTTGTTAACCACTTTTTGAAAATTCTGATATTGTCACTGGTTTTGTCTTGCGTATAATACCCAACTGAATGTTTGAAAAAAAAAAAAAAACTGCTCAGGCAAAATAATTTTTTTTCTTTTTTTTTTCTTTCTCCAGCTTCTTACATTACTGTATGCCATTATCTTAAATTGAGCCAGTGGGAAATTACACACCAATCCAACATCCGTTGTGAAATGGCCATGGCCGGTCAATTTATTGTAATAAAAGGGTGTCATATGAAATGAAATGGCCTGAAATAAGAATTGATGACTCTCTCAATCTATACTATTGGACAGACATAAACGCACACATGCAACTTGTATTGGAGCCAAGACAATTCTTTAGAGAGTATTGTGTTACCACTGCTTACCTTTTAGTGCTTAAAAGTTGAAATGGCATCTTTAAGTAGATCACAGTGTTGACTCAAAAGTGCCCTTTAAGTGGAAAACTGTGTTGGGAACTTTATGCAGATCTTATTAGCTTGAGTGCCATCCTACATAAACATGGATTAACCGAGTAGTTTTACTTCAGAGCAAAAACTTTTGAACTTTGACAGGCAGTAAGACCTTGGTTTGGCTTTAAAATGATTAAGCCTTTACACGCTCCAGCATTTGGACTCCGCTGTTTGATCAATGTTGAGATAATAAACAGTGCGGTAGAGGTATAAAGTGCATTGAACCCAAGGCAGAGCCGTGTCACGTCCTGTGTAAGCACATAAATATACAGAGTTTCAGATTTTTATAGAGCTATGTAAAAATCAAGAACAAGCGCTGAGTAGCTCTGCTGATATAAACATCATCCGGAGAGACCGTTTGATAAATGTGCTAATTTTAAAGCCCAGTTGCGTGTCACACATTTGATTGTTTTGACGTGAAGGGTCACGAGGTGGCCGCGGAGGAGAAGGAGCATCCGTCTACCAATCAGGAAGCAGCAGAGCAACACTTGGCCCCGCATGACCGTAATATGTTTGATAAAGAAAAAGTACTGCGTAGACGAGAAGAAGAAAACCAGACTGCACAGATGAACGTGGTCTGACCGCGCCGCGGGACTAGATGCAAACGTGTACGCAGCGCGTTTATCATCTCAGGTTAGGAGGCAGCGTTTCAGCGCCAGGACCCAGTAGTTGTCTTAAAACCTTTTTAAAACCGATTTGGCGACAGGATCTGGTGTTTAAATGCCACTGTACTGAGAAGTTTCCCTGACAAAGAGAAATTTTTTTTTTTTTTTTTTTTTGAACTGCCAGTGTGAGAGGCTGTCTTGTTATTTTCAATGGTCCTTTTGTTGGACGTTATTGAGAGGCGACAGCTTAATTTCCCCTCAAGTCATCCGTGTGTGTGTGTGTGTCCACACATGCTGCTGTTCTCTCTTACATCACTCATCATGGCTGTGTGTGTGTGTAGAGTGCAGTAATCCAAGCTTACCTGCAGCCCTGTGGGCTGCTGCTGTCGGCTGGTCAGCAGGTCACAGCTCGTGACCTCCGGGGTTCCCGGGCCGATCAGTGTCCCGGACTGCTGTCATCTCTCTCCAGCAAAAGTCCCAGCATGTACAGCCACAGTTGCACTTTTACTCTTGTGCGCCATATTTAGATTAAAAAAACAAGCAAACAAAACATTTTTTTTTCAAATTCTCTGAAGATCCTTAAAGTGAACAAATGCATTTAATGAAATTGATTCTTAATAGGGAATTTGATTTCACCGCCTCTCCGTGACGGATGGATGGATGGAGCTTCATGGTGGAACATTTCTACTAGGGATGCACGATAACTGGTTTTTAGAACCGATACCGATAACTGATAACTTTCAGCTCCTAAAGATCAATACCGATACCGATAACACACACATATACCTAAGATCATTACATCAATACTATGAACAAAATCAAAAATAGTTTTGACTTTTTAAATGAACAGATATTTATTTTTTTCCAATGAAAAACTATTGGCAAGCCTCTTAAACATTTTCGTAAAGCTATCAAACAAACCTATTTGATATCTCACATCAACTTAAATAAGGTTCATTACTGACTGATATAAAAAATAAAGGCTCCTTGAACTGATGGAAATACATGCATCAGAATTACTAACTGAAAAAGATTAACATTTAAAGGATTTTGGCTTGTGGTTCCATTTAAATTAATACCTTTAATTAAAGTAAATGAGGTTCAGTAGTTTTTATTTTTTAATCTCATGGAAGCTTTAGATGAGAGGAATGAGGAGAGGGGAGACTGCTGCTGGCTTGCGCACGTTAGCGTTAGCTTCCGTTAGCTCACATTAGCGCTGATTTCAAAACTCCATGGAAGCGATTGTTATGTTGTAGGTGGCTGATCAGGTTTTACGTATTAAAGCTTGTGCTTCCCTCCTCGTAGAATTCACTCGAAAGGATTCGTCACAAATAACCACCAAACTATCTTCTTCTGAAACTTTAACGAAGTTCCGCGACGCCATGTTTGTTGTGATCAGTACGCTGTGCTGCATGCTGCATTCAAGGTGTAACGTAAATTCCCACGTTTCCTCGTTTGCTAGTCGTTCTTTCAGCCTTTTCTATTTTTTTCTTTTTTTATGTGTAACATGTGGGAAAATACTGCAAATATCAATTCAAATCAGCAACTAATAAAATTATGACCAAGTTAACAAGTTGTTTTCTGGCATGAGGGGGTATTCTTGATTTTCCTGAATGAGTAATCGTTTTTCTGATTATACCGACGTCACTTGAACATAACATTCACTCCCGGTCATTCAAGGCTCAGAGGGAGCGAAGCACTGCTGTGTTGACAAAAATATATATGTTATCGGGGCTATTGATCATGATATTGGACTTGTCGGGATGACGTCATAATTTCCTGTTATCCCGATAGTTATCGTGCACCCCTAATTTCTACCTATGAACTTGGAAAAAACAAGCTTTTGTGAAGAGAATAATAATTATAATATGGAATAATACATGATAATAATAATCTTTTTGTTAAAGAAATGATTTTTAACTCTCGGTAAAACTTGCCTGTTTGAAGTTTTCAGGTCAGTTTCATCTAACCTTGAGCTGCGTGTTAATCCAGAGGTGCTAACAACAGAACAGCGGGGGGGGTTTGAGGAGCCACGTGACTTCTCATGTCACGTACTGGATGTGTTTAACCCCCGGGTTAAACTTTAACCCTCGGCTAGGTTCTATAGGTTCAGTTATGCCCAAACAAAGACATAAATTCTCATATAAGCCTGCGAGCAAACCTTCCAGTGAGACCCGTTTGTAGGATGTAACTGAGATAATGGGGCTGATTTTCAACCTTACAGGTGAAAGGTTACAGATGTGTGAGGCCTCAGCCGGTAGCCCTCAGCAGGCCTCGTGTCACATGTGCGCATGCAACAACGTCAGAAATAATAATAGCTGAGCCACAGAGGCCGCAGTTAAAACCACGAGGGCCACAGTCTGGTTCTGGCTGCACACAGAGGACACAAGAAAGAAGCGTTGCACTTTCAACATCACTTCATATTACCTCCAACCAGCCTCTCCTTAACTCCAGCTGCGTGTCACTTTCCAGCACACGTCCACAGGTGTAATTGTAGCCTTTCGGGTTTCCCTTCCGAGCCGGCCCGCGCTCCCATGAACATGTGTAAGAGTGAGGAGGTCCTACTTCTAATGATGAAAGCCAGGCAGCCTTGGGAGTTCATCAGCCTTCAGCCATGCTGAATTAGAAACCGTGCAGCTCTGTACTTTCTCACTGCGTCCAACACGCTGCTCACTTACACACCGAGCTCACTGCAGGAACACAAACCGTTGCTCTGCATCCACGTTAGACCAGGACACTGGTGCATGCATCGCATCTGATTTAATATTTTTATATTATTCTCTTTTACACAGCAATTAGTCAAATGTAAACTTCATTTTGAGAGCAGTTGTTGCATATTTATCCATTTATATTCCCAATATAGCCAGTATAGCCACAAAATCATAATACTGTTCAAAACCTAATTTTCAAAGAGAAAAGTTTTAGAAAACTAACAGTTAACATTATACTGAATCTAGTTTCATGCATTTGTGTTGGTGACAGTCTTTATTTTATAGAATTACACTGTTAGCATTATTGTGCCATTATGCTAGATACCATTAAACATAGCAGTTAATTTTAATGTCATTAAATGTTTAATGTCTAAAGTACTGTAAAGTGATTTCATGCTTTTAGGAAATTGAATTGCACCCATCGTAGAAGTCTGTGTGGGAGTCCAGGCCGTCTAAATTACTGACATACTGTAGTTGGTTATTTTTCTGTTGGAGACTCGTTCAAATGTAGGCTATTTTCTTCTTTTTTTTACAACACAAATCATCATTAAGACCCAAAACTGTAATTAAATATGTAGACAGGAATCATGTGCTCCTCGGTTGGCAACAAGAGTCCCAGTAAACAAGACAAAATTCTAATTAGCGCCCATTATCACTTGGGATCTTTTCCATATCCTCTCGGAAATATTGTTTAAAAAGAAAAAGGGGGCGAAAAAAGAAAACCAACAGTGAGTGTTGGTGTTTTTTTCATCCACGTGCAGATATAAGACAAGTCTGAGCCAACAGAGTTAAATCATATCTGTCCTGTAACCTCTGTTTAAGCTCTGTTGAAATCAAAGCTTAAAAGACATGTGTAGCAGATGTTAAGCAGTCTTTATTTCTGTTTTGTTTTGTTTTTTTTTTTCTTGCTATAACTTCAAGGAACATTGTGTTCAAACTAGGGCTGGGCAAGTTAATGTGTTATTATTGTGTTAACTCACTAATTTATAAACGCCGACAATTTTTTATGCCTCGTTAACGCATGTTGCTCACATGCTTTTGTTTTGAAAAGTCTGTTACTGGCTGCTGCAGAACCGGAAGACAATCGGAAGGTAAACATGTGGAAAAGCTAAAACAGACATGGAGAACGGTAAAAATCTGTGAACTTTACAGTTCAGGTAGCAACTCAGGTAGCAATATTAACAATTCTGTCTGAAAAAAAAAATTTGGACTGCAACAAAACTTTGTGCGTCATTCCTCCATGTTCCATCCATCAGATCTGCTCCATGTGTTCACTGTCCTGCTGTTCTCTAGCTGGTTACTGCAGTGCAGCTCCATCTAGTGGCACAGATGTGTAATGACAACAGAAAGTCCAGTCCTCCATTATAAAACAAATTCAGTTCTGTGGCCTGTTTTTTTAATTTTGTATTTTTGATCCAA
This sequence comes from Hirundichthys speculiger, assembly GCA_018398805.1. NCBI lineage: Eukaryota > Metazoa > Chordata > Actinopteri > Beloniformes > Exocoetidae > Hirundichthys > Hirundichthys speculiger. The sequence goes on along the minus strand of JAGFBZ010000826.1, from coordinate 228,719 downwards.
GTCTAAAATTGAAATATATAAAAAAAAACAGAAATACAAAAAACGAAAAATGTAATTAAAAGTCACTTTTTATTTTATTTAATTATTTATTTACTTTTGATTGACAAATGAAAATGAAAAGAATGAATGATACACGGATTGATAAAGTTACTGAACTTTAACATGGACATTTTCATTTTAAAGTTCTCCCAGACGGGGGATTCAACAGAAACAAGGTTATTTGTAACAACTGACAAGTTGAACTCCCCGTTAAAAGTTTCTGCTGTTACCTCAGAAATTACCTGTTTTAATGTTCTGATTGTGCTGAGACACAATTATTTTGTTGGATTTTATTTGTAGACTTTTTTTTATTTTTATTAAAAAAAACAGGATGACATTAATGCCCTGGCAGTGACAATATGCTTTATTTTATTTTACATTTTTTAAGATGAGATTTACACTAAATATGTGTTACTGACAAGTGCTGATGTTAAAAGTGTTTGAACAACAAATGTTATGGCACTTTAGTTCATATGGCAGCAGAACATTTCAAGTAAAAGTGCATTTTACACTACTTTTTAATTCACTATTTGATTTTGCGTATACAATGCGATTAATCGTGATTAATCAGGGAAATAATGCGATTAATCGCGATTAAAAATTTTAATCGTTGCCCAGCCCTAATTCAGACACCACCTTAGGTGTCCATCGTGCACAAAAACAGCTGGTCTGACACGTCTTCACTTCCAGCTCACCCTCTTATTGGCGACAGTAGACGTGGATCAATCAGAAGTCTGAAGATCCACCCGTTCATCTGCAGGTTAGGGGTGCACCAACCTGGGGTCCAGAACTGATATACTCATATATATGCATACATATATGTGTGTGTGATGATAAATAGTAAATTCCGAGTTGAGCCAAATGTCTTTCATACATCAGTGGTGTTGGGTCCAGGTGTTGCTATGGTACCAGGGATATGTTATGGCCAGTGATGATCCATCCTTTCATTCCGTTTTCCATACCTGCTCCAGTCCCTATTCAGACCCCCCCCCCCCCCCCCCCCCCCCCCCACAGGGCCACACAGGAACAAGACGGACGACCGTGCACGCTCACGCACACTCCTACAGTCAGTTTAGGATCATGGCTCAGACCAACATCCATGTTTCTGGACTTTAGGAGGAAGCTGGAGGAGCAGAAAAGCCTCAGAAGCACAGAAGGAGCCCAAAGAGGAGTCAAAGTGGGAACCTTCTAGCTGTGAGAATAAAGAGCCAATCGCTGCACTGAACAACGTTATTATAATGATAAAAAAAAAATCAGTTCTTTAATGAATAAAAGTATTGAGGAGGGTTCATGTATCTCACTCTATCATTAATTTAACAGTAGACATTTAAACTCAGTACTTTCCCACATTGATCCTGGATTAAACCGTTTGTCTTGCCATAATTACTCTCAACTGTTTTTTTTTTTTTTAATGGTTTACTTGCTGTGCTCTCAGCTGATTTTAAATATTTACTAAAATTGTCTTAACTTGTCAGGTCTTGTGCTCTACAATCGTATTTGAGTACAGTGATCCCTTATTTTTCGCGGTTCCGTAAGATTTTGTGTACGCATGTACATGTATACTGTATGTACATATACATCGCTGGGGGGGTCACAGCCCCCATTAACCGCGAAGTGCGGGGGATTACTGTACCTCCACACATCCCAGCTGTGAAATTACAATCCTGGAGCATCAGAAATAATTATTTACAAATGTCCAATATTACATCTGCTTTACTTTTTTTCCCTTTTTTTTTACATGTACTTTAACTGATATTAAATTCTAAACCTTTTTTTTGAATTGATTTCATTCTGTGGTTGAAGTTTACTTGAGCAGCAGCTGATGCATAACTAAAGTCCGTGTTTGAAGGATTTCTGCCTTCCTGGGACGTCAGAGTAATTGAACAAAACCATTTAACTCCCAAACACGTGCTCAGCGGTCAAGCAGGTAAATCCAGAAGTCCCCGTAATCCAGTCAGTCTTCCTCCGTAAATGTTTGAGGTGATATAATTAAGCAATAATGTGGTTAAAACGCTAATGCTCCGAGTGTGCACACAAACAAACGAGGCCAAATGAAATTACCTCACAAGCCGGTAAGGCGAGCGTCCTACGTTGCGTGTTTTTGTGCGGATTCTTGTGAGTGATTGAGGCCGTGCGTGGGACGTCCACGTCGGCCGCTGTAAACAGACACCTATGAGCAGCTGGGCGCTTGGAACCGAGCAGCTCAGGAACCGTTGACCCCCCGGACACGCCGACGAGCAGCACACAGACACGCAAACATCCATAAACACACGCGTCCACGTGACCACGCGCTCTCGCACAAACTCATTTACCTTGGCCCCCCCCAGGAGACAGACTCTGCCGTGTTTACAGCCTCGCCGGAAACCTTCACAGGAAGGAGCGAAAGACCAGCGGCCGTCGTTCACGCTCTCCTCTCCATTTTCTTTTTTTCTTCGGGACATCTCTACATCAACACTTAGGTCAGTTTATTTGTCCAAGGCAACAACTCAGCAAGTTTTATTGCTCTCCGAATCTAAATCAGGAGGGGGTGCAGGGGACAGATTTCCGGATGAACAGGCCAGTGGACACACTCAGGAGAATGTAAACCGGGCCTGGAGCGTAAGTGATAACAAATAAGAGATGTGCTGGAGCTGTTGGCCGTCCACTCTGAATGTTTTTGTTTTTGCTCTGAAGGACACAGAGGAGTCTGGCTGGAGCTTCAGCCAGGAAAACACTCCAGAAGCTTCCAAACACTGTCATCCATTCTTTCTTTCCCTCAAGAGCCGGCTTGTCCCGGCTTTCACACACTTTTTTTTTTTTTTTTCAGGGGTTGGAGGGTGATTCACTGGACCTTATGATCCATTGTGAGCAGAGCAGGAATAGGATGTTGTCCATGGAGCCGGGATGCTAATCATTTCTCCCTCTTTGACAAATAGCAACACAATTAGTTTTATAAATAAAGTCATCTTTAAAGCATCAGCAGTAGCAGAGTTTCCTCGCATTCAGGGGAAAATAATAAAAGCAAACTAGAAGTGTTGCGAAAAGTTATTAAAATACCTGCCTTGTTGTGATTTGAATGTTTGTAGCTGTGGATGGCATTGACTCTGCTCTGATTAGATCAGTTTACCACCGTACATGTCTCTCAGAATTACGGCGGAGTATAAGGGCCACACTGAGAAAAAAAAATTGTGGGCAATGATTTTTTTTTTTTCCATTACTCAGTTACGAGAAGAAAGTTGAAATGTCGATAATAAAGTCGAAATGCAGTTTCCAGAATAAAGTTGTTTTAAAGATTTATTCAAACCAACATAATGTCTGTGTCTACGTGCTTTTATCACATAGACACAGTATTATAATAAGTATTCGTACTTTGAAGAGATTGTGTCAGAAATTGCGCCTATTCAGAAAAAGAAATTACACCGATTCTGGAATTCTGGAAACTGCATTTCGACTTTATTCTCGACATTTCCACTTTATTCTCAACATTTCCACTTTATTCTCGACATTTCGACTTTATTCTCGACATTTCAACTTTATTCTCAACATTTCCACTTTATTCTCGACATTTCAACTTTATTCTCAACATTTCGACTTTATTCTCGACATTTCGACTTTATTCACGACATTTCGACTTTATGCTCGACATTTCGACTTTATTCTCGACATTTCGTCTTTATTCACGACATTTCGACTTTATGCTCGACATTTCGACTTTATTCTCGACATTTCGTCTTTATTCACAACATTTCGACTTTATTCTCGACATTTCGTCTTTATTCTCGACATTTCGACTTTATGCTCGACATTTCGACTTTATTCTCGACATTTCGTCTTTATTCACGACATTTCGACTTTATTCTCGACATTTCGACTTTATCTCGACATTTTCGACTTTATTTATTCTCGACATTTCGTCTTTATTCACGACATTTCGACTTTATGCTCGACATTTCGACTTTATTCTCGACATTTCGTCTTTATTCGCTCGACATTTCGACTTTATTCTCGACATTTCGACTTTATTCTCAACATTTCGACTTTATTACTCGACATTTCGACTTTATTCTCGACATTTCGTCTTTATTCACAACATTTCGACTTATTCTCGACATTTCGTCTTTATTCTCGACATTTCGACTTTATTTCGACATTTCGACTTTATTTCTCGACATTTCGTCTTTATTTCTCGACATTTCGACTTTATTTCGACATTTCGACATTTCGACTTTATTCTCGACATTTCGTCGACTTTATTCTCGACATTTCGACTTTATTTCAACATTTCGACATTTCGACTTTATTCTCGACATTTTTTCGACTTTATTCTCGACATTTCGACATTTCGACATTTACTTTATTCTCGACATTTCGTCTTTATTCTCGACATTTCGACTTTATTCTCAACATTTCGACTTTATTCTCAACATTTCGACTTTATTCTCAACATTTCGTCTTTATTCTCAACATTTCAGCTTTATTCTCAACATTTTGACTTTCTTTTAGAAAGTGAGGAATGAAAAAAAAAATCATTGGCCCACATTTTTTTTTTTTTCAGTGTGGCCCTAATACTCCGTTGTACAAATACACTCATGACTTTAGTTCTAATTAAATCTAGACATTTGTCATTTTGAACAGAAGGTTAAACGGGCTAGTCATTCAACTAACTGACAGTTAAAAGCAGGATTCACTTAAAACAGTAATAATAATAATAATGTCTTCAGTCGAGTTAACACAGGTTCCTGAATCTCAGAGATCTGACGTGCTAAATACAGTTTTTAAAACAGGAAAAAAATGGTATGAGTTAAATAACAATGAAAATGATTTAAACTGCTCATATTTGACATTCATTTCTTTCCAGATGATTTTCTAAATGCAGGTCTGAGGAGATTACAGTAAAGAGTTTAGGATTAAAGTTTTTTAGAGAAGAACTGCAGTTGTTGTTGTTCATTCTTCCTCTTTGTAAGTTTCTATATCATCGGCCTCTCTTCCTCTGTCACCCTCGCGTCTCTTATCGTTGCTGTCGACTAAACCGGCGCGGAGCAGCCCTCATCATATCACCGCCGATTAGACGCTCTTCTGAAATGTTGATCAGGAGATACCACAGAGGAAGAAAAGGCCGTGAATGTGTCCGTGTTTCTGACCCAGTTTCTGTTTGGCAGCAGTGGCTTCAAGTAGACCAAGAACATCATTCCTCTTTAAATGTTTTTTTGTGATTTTCTCAGTTTGCCCACTGGCCACGCCCCCGTTTGCAGGCTGACAGGATGGTTTCCTGAGTCGAGCCTTTCAGGGTCCCTCGGACCTTTGAGACGGAGTGTTGAAGGCATCTCAGGCTGGAAGGAAAACAAGGAGCCTTATAAGACCAACTCCACACAGAATTCCCCTAAAACCAAAATGCTTTCTGACATAATTACGGACCAACAACTGGAAACTGTTCTTTTACACCAGAAGAAAAGCAAACAAATCTGCTCCCTCAAAGAAGCCCAGTATAACCCTTCATATTTCCTAAAGTGGTTACAGAGTGCATCATCAGGAGAAAATTAAAGGTGAATGAAAGCTTGTGGTCCAGAGCAGTAGATAGCGCTTCATTATGGCTGGAACACAATAAAGAATAATCACATGCCAAGCCAATTTGAAATGTCTTGATAAAACATTAATTTAGAAATAAGGCCCCATACCTAAACAAATAAACAAATAAGTTCAAAGTCACAGAAAACACTGACTTCCTCTCACTGTAGATTGCATCTGCTAAAGTCAATATTGTGTAACAGTTTGTCTAAAGATCTCCAGTTCAGAGAGCTTCATATCCGCGTGTGTGCAGCTATTATTCTGTCTAAATGCTTTCATAAGGACTCGTCCATGCCTGGTAATGTGTGTAATCCATCACATTGCACAATGCTGATCAATGATCTTATCCAAGTGTTAATGGACAGACGTCAGCTTTTCTCTGTACTCTCTAGTCCGGGCTCCTGGACGGTAAATATTTGGAGACTAAAGTTGAAATGGGCCTTTTAGCAAAGCAAAGAGGACCTTGAACTTTGTGTTCTCCCACGCTGAGCCCCGGAGGCTCAGAAGTGAAGCTGCCCAGCGCACACCCGTGTGAGCGCTGCGTGTCCCGTGTGTCGCCGTCGTGCCCTCGCATTCACACGGCATCACGGGAGTGGACGTGAACGAATGCCCACGTGAAGTTCACGTTACTACCCACGCAGTCCAGGAGAAGAGAAGTTCCCGTGTCGGTACGATGTCACATTAGATCCAGCTGCTGACTCACCGCAGTCTCATTACAAACAGATTATTGTTAAATCAGATTTATTATTGACATAAGGTGCTGGATGGACTCCTGCTCATACATGCATGCTCACCAAGCTACGAATTAGGACCTGGCAGTACTGGACCAGGACTTTCTTTCACGATCAGTTCTGCTCCATGTTGACGTGGCGACGTGACATCGATTTCCTGCAGATTCGTCACATTTGCACATTTATGCTGCTACCGAATCCCAGAGCTGGTGACTTACGTTATAACGTTCACGAAGCAGACTTTTGCTTCACGACGTGTCCTTATCATTATAGTTATTTAAAAAAAAAGGGGGGAAACTTGAGTTTAAAGCACAGGTGTCAAACACAAGGCCCGCGGGCCAAATGTGGCCCGCCACGTCATTTTATGTGGCCCTTGAGAGCTTGGGCATTATTGGCTTAAATTTTAAATCAATATTTTAAGACTTAAAATCAGCTTACACCGCTTTAAAGCGCATATTGACAATAAACTACATCTCCCATCATCAGCATTTCGTCATTACCCACAACGATAACGGTAGCTATGAGCAAGACGATTTTTCAGAACTGATGGACTTAAGAAAAACCTTTACAAACTAAACCCAACATGTCCAAGAAGAGAAAAACCGATGCACAAGGAATGCAGTTTCATGAACTATGTCGAGGTGAAATAACAGTTTGTCTTTTGTGAAAGAGTTTAATCTACGTCGGCATTTTGACAGCAAACACGGAGCTAAATGCTAAATTTAGCCTGCAAGAAAAACAAAGCTTCTGAAACCCAGGTAATGGATACTCTTACAACCACAAACCCTGAGTTTAATATAATAATGAGTTAAATATTTTAAACTTGAACACATCATAAATACAGAAATCTTCATTTAACAATATAATGAGGTGTAGTTTAATTTATTTTGTACAGTATCATGCTGATGTGGCCCTCAGTGAAAATGAGTCTGACAGCCCTGATATAAAGGTTGCCAGGTTGTGAGCAGCTTCTCAGTCATCAGCTGTCCAGGTTTGGCGCCTGTGTCGACCTCAACCTCAGATTTCTGTTATCATCTTCATCTTATCATCTTCCTAAGGTGGAGCTTGGTTTGGTGGTTAACATAGTACAGTTGTTGGTTGAGTTTAATTGTTAAAGGTTTAGCTCGTGACGTTTCTGCTCTGTTCAGGTGTTTGTGAAGCGACGTTGCTCGTACAGTATCTTCCTCGTTGCACCTTCACATGGTTACATATTAATAAAGAGGTGGCCTCCTCAGCTTAGTGACATCTCTTTGACCCTTAAAGCACAAGACACGCACTGCCTCTCCTTTTGTGCAAAGCGGCTCTCTGGGAGTGTTGGAGGGTGGGGGAGCGCCACGGAGGGATGGGGTTGCTCCAGGGGCAGGCTGAACTTCCTGTGAAGGTGTAAGGGATAAATGAAGAGGGGGATGCCAAGAAAAGGGTGAAGCCATGTGAGGAGATGAGAGTCTGAGCCCGGCTTAGACATTCTTCTTTCAGAGGCTCCTGACATCCCTACCGGCTATCATATTTTCCGTGGCCTTAACGCACACACCTCTCACACACATGCACCCCCCCATCCCCACCCCCCACCCTCTTTTTTTTTCCTCCCTCATCCTGCGTTCTGACCCTGAGCATTACTTTTACAGAGAGCAGAGACACTTTGTGCTGTTGAACCACTTGTAAAAGCCTCTATCCCTTTCATTCTCTTTGGCTTCAGCACGCATCAAGAGCGCTGGCTGTTTAACAACGCCGCCGGCCTCAGCGGGTCACGGCAAAGGACAGACTGGCTAAGTGTGGAGGTTCATACTGCCCTGTACTTGAGTTTACTGCCTGAAGGCACTGCGGATTTTGATGTGACTTGAGAGAGAAAGTGATATTATGAGGTCTCTAAAACAGTAAAGTTTTCTTTGAGTCTGCCAGAGAGACAACGCTGATGGTTCAGACACCTAAAATAACGTGTTTATGTGACTTTCTGCGACCAGTAGAGACGTCCAGATGGTCTCTGTGGGAGAAGGGAGATGTAGAACGGTAATGGTGGACAGGTAAACATTATCAAACCACGATCCTTCCTCACCGTTAACAAGTGCTTTTATTTCTCTTACCTTCATTAACCCGATAATGCCAGATGTATTACATTTATTACATTTATTTCTGCGACCTCTGCTCCACCCACATGATCTAAACTTGACAGAAGATTCTGTTGAAAACAGTTAACAGTTTTCTGGAGGATTCCAGAGGTTGTCTTTGAGTAGTTTTGGAGCATCCAGCAGTCATATCTATCAGTTCTTGAAGGTGCAAGGGCTTGTTTACTTCCTGTCATCAATATGTCACATGATTTTGTCAGGTCATGTAAAGTTAGCTTTAAATTAAAATGGGCCAACTGCACTGACTCGCTGGTTTAATCTACATCTGAGGTTTAGACCCACTGGTTTAATCTACATCTGAGGTTTAGACCCACTGGTTTAATCTACAGCTGAGGTTTAGACCCACTGGTTTAATCTACAGCTGAGGTTTAGATCCACTGGTTTAATCTACAGCTGAGGTTTAGACCCACTGGTTTAATCTACAGCTGAGGTTTAGACCCACTGGTTTAATCTACAGCTGAGGTTTAGACCCACTGGTTTAATCTACAGCTGAGGTTTAGACCCACTGGTTTAATCTACATCTGAGGTTTAGACCCACTGGTTTAATCTACAGCTGAGGTTTAGACCCACTGGTTTAATCTGCAGCTCAAGTTTAGACCCACTGGTTTAATCTACATCTGAGGTTTAGACCCACTGGTTTAATCTGCAGCTGAGGTTTAGATCCACTGGTTTAATCTACAGCTGAGGTTTAGACCCACTGGTTTAATCTACAGCTGAGGTTTAGATCCACTGGTTTAATCTACAGCTGAGGTTTAGACCCACTGGTTTAATCTACAGCTGAGGTTTAGATCCACTGGTTTAATCTACAGCTGAGGTTTAGACCCACTGGTTTAATCTACAGCTGAGGTTTAGACCCACTGGTTTAATCTACATCTGAGGTTTAGATCCACTGGTTTAATCTACTGCTGAGGTTTAGATCCACTGGTTTAATCTACAGCTGAGGTTTAGATCCACTGGTTTAATCTACAGCTGAGGTTTAGACCCACTGGTTTAATCTACAGCTGAGGTTTAGACCCACTGGTTTAATCTACAGCTGAGGTTTAGATCCACTGGTTTAATCTGCAGCTGAGGTTTAGACCCACTGGTTTAATCTACAGCTGAGGTTTAGACCCACTGGTTTAATCTACAGCTGAGGTTTAGACCCACTGGTTTAATCTACAGCTGAGGTTTAGATCCACTGGTTTAATCTACAGCTGAGGTTTAGATCCACTGGTTTAATCTACAGCTGAGGTTTAGACCCACTGGTTTAATCTACAGCTGAGGTTTAGACCCACTGGTTTAATCTACAGCTGAGGTTTAGACCCACTGGTTTAATCTACAGCTGAGGTTTAGATCCACTGGTTTAATCTACAGCTGAGGTTTAGACCCACTGGTTTAATCTACAGCTGAGGTTTAGACCCACTGGTTTAATCTACAGCTGAGGTTTAGACCCACTGGTTTAATCTGCAGCTGAGGTTTAGACCCACTGGTTTAATCTACATCTGAGGTTTAGACCCACTGGTTTAATCTACAGCTGAGGTTTAGACCCACTGGTTTAATCTACAGCTGAGGTTTAGACCCACTGGTTTAATCTGCAGCTGAGGTTTAGACCCACTGGTTTAATCTACATCTGAGGTTTAGACCCACTGGTTTAATCTGCAGCTGAGGTTTAGATCCACTGGTTTAATCTACAGCTGAGGTTTAGACCCACTGGTTTAATCTACAGCTGAGGTTTAGATCCACTGGTTTAATCTACAGCTGAGGTTTAGACCCACTGGTTTAATCTACAGCTGAGGTTTAGATCCACTGGTTTAATCTGCAGCTCAAGTTTAGACCCACTGGTTTAATCTACATCTGAGGTTTAGACCCACTGGTTTAATCTACATCTGAGGTTTAGATCCACTGGTTTAATCTACAGCTGAGGTTTAGATCCACTGGTTTAATCTACAGCTGAGGTTTAGATCCACTGGTTTAACTGGTTTAATCTGCAGATGAGGTTTAGACCCACTGGTTTAATCTACAGCTGAGGTTTTAGATCCACTGGTTTAATCTACAGCTGAGGTTTAGACCCACTGGTTTAATCTACAGCTGAGGTTTACTAGATCCACTGGTTTAATCTACAGCTGAGGTTTTAGATCCACTGGTTTAATCTACAGCTGAGGTTTAGACCCACTGGTTTAATCTACAGCTGAGGTTTAGATCCACTGGTTTAATCTACAGCTGAGGTTTAGACCCACTGGTTTAATCTACATCTGAGGTTTAGATCCACTGGTTTAATCTACAGCTGAGGTTTAGATCCACTGGTTTAATCTACAGCTGAGGTTTAGACCCACTGGTTTAATCTACATCTGAGGTTTAGATCCACTGGTTTAATCTACAGCTGAGGTTTAGATCCACTGGTTTAATCTACAGCTGAGGTTTAGACCCACTGGTTTTTAATCTACATCTGAGGTTTAGATCCACTGGTTTAATCTACAGCTGAGGTTTAGACCCACTGGTTTAATCTACATCTGAGGTTTAGATCCACTGGTTTAATCTACATCTGAGGTTGAGACCCACTGGTTTAATCTACATCTGAGGTTTAGATCCACTGGTTTAATCTACAGCTGAGGTTTAGATCCACTGGTTTAATCTACAGCTGAGGTTTAGACCCACTGGTTTAATCTACAGCTGAGGTTTAGATCCACTGGTTTAATCTACAGCTGAGGTTTAGACCCACTGGTTTAATCTACAACTGAGGTTTAGATCTACTGGTTTAATCTGCAGATGAGGTTTAGACCCACTGGTTTAATCTACCCACATATTCAGGTGCATTACAGCGTAGTCCTATCTTTAGTCGTTAAACTTTGAAATAATCCATAGGAAGGAGGTCTTTGTGGTTTACCTGTATGATCCATGTTTCTTGTCTGCAGAGTTCTTCAGTCTACGATCCTTCATGTTCTTGAATTAGAGGGAATCTGTTAAAAGGACGTTTCACTCATGGATACGATCTGTTCTTGCAGCCATGAACCACACATGCACTTGGCATTTTAGCGACTTTAATGGCGATTTCAGTCTGTCTGCCTACCCACCTACCTGTCTACCCACCTACCTGTCTACCCACCCACCTGTCTACCTACCTACCTGACTGTCTGGCATCTTGTGCTGAAGGAGAAGTCCTTGATGCTGAACCTTGCTTAAGAGGGGTTGATAAAGTTGTAATAAATCTGATGACAGCAGTCACTAATCAGTCAAATTAGGTTGTAATTGAGCTTTGTTAATATGCTGTTGGATCATTAGTGTTTTTATGTGATATCTCAGTAGAGCAGGTCACTATTGTCCATTTATTTATTTCATTTTCTCTGCTACAGTTGGCTAATTTATTTCATTTGTATTTTTTTCTACAGAAATGCTTCATCAGCTCCTCGTAGGTCTTTGAATATATTTGAAGCTGATTTAGTATCAGTATTTGTTTCACATAAAAATATTCTCTGCAATTATGTGAATTATTCAGCTGTATATAAGATATTTTAGTTGAGTAAATTGAGTTACTTTGTCCTTGTTAACATAGATTTTAAATGCTTTACTGTATCAGATCTAGGGATGCACGATAACTGTTTTTTCAAAACCGATACCAATAACCAATAACTTTCAGCTCCTAAAGGCCAATACCGATAACCGATAACACACATATATACCTAAGATCATAACATCAAAAATATGAACAAAACCAAAAGCAGTTTTGACTCTTTAAATGAACAGATATTTATTTTTTACAATGAAAAACTATTGTCAAGCCTCTCAAACATTTTCATAAAGTTATCAAACAAACCTATTTGATATCTCACATCAACTTAAATAAGGTTCATTACTGACTGATATAAAAAATAAAGGCTCCTTGAACTGATGGAAATACATGCATCAGAATTACTAACTGAAAAAATGGATTCCTAAATGACAATAAAAAATAATGCACAGGTCATAATGTACTGACACAAGTTAGACTTGTCTGTGTAAATAAACTGAAAAAATGCACTCCATAGTAACAAAGAAATTACATTAAAATGATTTTGGTTCCATTCAAATTAATACCTTTAATTAAAGTAAATGAAGTTCGGTAGTTTTTGGGGGTTTTTTTTTTTAATCTCATGGAAGCTTTAGATGAGAGAGATGATGACGATGAGAGGAGAGGGGAGACTGCTGCTAGTTTGCTCATGTTAGCTCACTTTAGCACGATTTCAAAACTCCATGGAAGCGACGGTTATCTTTGGATCAGGTTTGACGTATTAAAGCTTGTGCTATTTTCCCCCCCTTCGCTCCGAGTACTTGTCACAAATAACCAGCGAACTATCTTCCTCTGAAACTTTAACGAAGTTCCATACAATCGCCTCCATGTTTTTTTTTTTTCTTTGTTTTTGTTTTTATCAGCACACTGTTCCACAATGCTGCATTCAAGGTGTAACGTAAATTCCTCCGTTCCCTTGTTTGCTAGTCATTCTTTCAGCATTTTCTATTTTTTTCTTTTTTTATGTGTAACATGTGGGAGAATACTGCGAATATCAATTCAAGTCAGCAACTACCAAAATTATGACCGAGTTAACGAGTTGTTTTCTGGCATGAGGGGGTATTCTTGATTTTCCTTATTGAGAATTGTTTTTTCTGATTATGCCGACGTCACTTGAACATAACATTCACTGCCGGTCATTCAGGTCTCAGTAGGAGTGAGGCACTGCCGTGTTGACAAAAATTAATATGTTATCGGAGCTAACCTGGGATGACGTCATCATTTCCTGTTATCGGCCCGATAGTTATCGGGTCGATAATTATCTTGCACCACTAATCAGATCATTGGGGTGTTGTAATTAACAGCATTTTAGTGTTAATTATTGTACTTTCTCTTTGCTTTAATCCACAAGTTCCCCATTTGCATAATAACATTAAGGAAATGATTTCATAACAACACAAAGGTGAATAAACAGTAGTGATAATCTCAGTATTTTAGCACTTCATCTAACTGAGTTCTGATTTAAAATTTTGCTTTAAAGCCACTTTAGCCCTGAAAATGTAAAAGAGTTTTATCAACTGCTGCATTCAAATACTGAGTTGTGGAAGATGGAAAGAAGGACCAAGGACCTGTAACTTGTCTTTCAAATGATTATAACATTTGTGATGTCATGCTAAACTGTTTTCACTTGAGCTGCTTGGTTGTTTTTTTTAATTGAGTTTTGAATGTTTGTTTGAGATGAGTTGCTTCTGAAACAGCTGAAGTGATGGTTTCCTGTCTTCTCTCTTCCATGTGCTGTCCTGGCTGTGTGCGCTGATGCAGGTGAGTGCCACTTTGAGTTTCATGTCAGCCAATCACACAGAGCGCTCCCATCCTCCTGTTGTCCCCCCCCCCAACCCACGTCTCCTCAGTTTCGGTGTCAGGCCCTCAACACTCCCACCGAGGGACCCTCCATTCTGCCCCAACACCCTGTCATTATTTTAATCAAATGCAATTACCGCCACTCTGAGGACAATTGTGTTTTGTTGACTGCCCTTTTTCTTCTGGGCCTCGCCGCTGCGCCGGCCCGCCACCCTCTCGGCTCACCGCCACACGCACAAACACACGCATGCACATAGACAACAACCGTCTCTGCGAGAGGACAAGAGTTAAAAGTCTAAAGGCCAGGCAGACGTGTGGGCTCGAGAGGATGAAAACACACATTGTCCCGCACCGTTTCTGTTCTGGGGCAGGGGGGGCGTTATCGGTGCAGGGGCGGAGAATTTGACCGAAGTGTTACCGGAGACTTCTGTTTGACTGGCTCGTCTCGGAGCAGCGACAAGTATGTTTTAGCATGTGTCTTAAAGTGGTTTTGGTGTACCAACAAGGCGTTCTTTTGGTCAGTGGGTGGGAAAAAGCAGGGGGGGGGGGGGGTGTAATGACCCCGTGACGCTGTTGTGGGACAAGGCGTTGAACCGACTGCTTTTGTGGCAAACGACAAAAAGATGCTTCAACCAAAAGCAGGCCGGCCTTTGTCCTCACCCTTCCCATTATCTTTGCACCACTGCATAATATGTTTTCAGATGATCCCAGAAGAAAGGAAAGGATCGCTTGAGAGAAGAGAACGGTTATGTCTGTGTCAGGGGGGGAGGCGAGGGGGGGGTGGAGCGGCTGCTGAATAGCCTCCTGTGTAGTAATCAGCAGGCTGAGCCCCCCAGGATGGGGGAAGAAGAGCAGGATAAAGACTGTAAGTGTTCTGAAGATGTGACCACCACACCACCATTTCTTTTGCCTTTTGGGCACAAGGAAGGAATTCACAGATCTGTCATCTGCCAGACATTACCCCCGACACCCCCCCCCCCCTCCCCTAGCCCTACTCATCTTCTTTCACTCACACAGAACATACAGCACATCTTCCACCCGCCATCCTGAGAATTCCTTCCTGTAACTTTGGGTGACCTCCACCCAGGTCCAGACATATAATAACCCGCTAGATCCCTCGGCAGCCCCCTCCTGGTGTGAGAGGTGGCTCAGAAACTTATAACTCACCTTTCGGGAGGCTGCAAATCTGTTTGGGGTTTTTTTAGGGGGGTTTTTGTCTCTCTTTTTTTTTTTCTTCTTCTTTTTTTAATGTGAAGTTTGAAGAGCGCCGAGGATGCTCACCCTGCACAACCCTTTCCAACTAGGAGGCAGTATAAACACAACACGCCAACAGGATGGGGGGAATTCCTCATGCATGGCTACTAACCAAACATGAAATGTTTATGTTTTCTGTGGGTGGGATGGTGTGTGGATAAGCACACTTAAGAAAAGCAAGGGACAAAGTTGACTGTGATCCACATGAGGTACCTCCTGCTACTTCATGTATTCTTACATCAGATCAAGGCGGGGAAGGCGGCTGCCGCCCCGACCGGAGATACAGATATTGAACAGGACAAGACATTAACATTTCACTAGCACCTTTCCTCCTCCTCCTCTGCTTTCACCATCTCTCCTTTTCTGTGACATGGCGCTGCCGTTCCCTGGAGCTGTCGTACACTTGCAGCATATTGAGGAAAGTGCCGGGATTGAGAAGCACAGCAACACAGCGGCGGGAAGTAGAGCAAAGTGGGCTGAGATTAGGTATCTTGCGAAGATTTCATCTCTCTGAAGAGCCTCAGGCGGTCTCCTTTATTGCCCACACTTGCCTCTCTGACAGCTTTTAAAGACAAACACCCCCCCCTCATGTCTTCTTATTCACGCCTTGCTTTTATTAATCTGTAGTTTGCTGTCGTGACATTTACAGGCCTCACTAACAACAGATGCGTGAAACGTAAATAAAAACAGAATGCAATGATTTGCAAATCTCATAAACCCGTGTTTAAGTCCCAATATAACACGAAGAAACACATCAGATGTTGTTCTATCATTTCGTGGAGAATTTTCAGTTTAATGAGATTCAGTTTGTCATTTCTTCTCCTTAATAATCCACACTGCGAAGCATTTCCAGTGATGGTGGCAGGAACTTAAAAGAAAAGAATCTCCTGAATCTGAGCTGGAGAAATGTTGCTGTTGCTCCGAAATGACAGGGTACCAGCAGCCTTTGTTGCTTGCGCCTCATTTTTATATGGTTTCTTAATAAAAGGCTAGAGCGAGCCCGAGGACAGAAATAGAGCGCGCTCTGCTCTGCACTGACCATCCGGCGTGGTTTCCTTTGAGCATTACATTAACACCCAGCATCCATAAGAGACCTCTCAGAAAGTACAGTGTGTGGTCAAAGCGAGGGATTTGTTCAAATTAGGCTTTTAAAGATCTTGTAACATAAGTGGAAACAAATGTGGATGCCTCTGCAGTGTTATTCTCCCTACGCCCCGTCCAAGCCCATCTCAACCACCGAGTATAGACAAGGCCTAAGAAGACACTGCACGCTTTTGTTTTTTTTTTTTTTTCCATTCTCTGAGGCTCTGCCGTATCTGTTATGCACTCAAAACACCCAAGCTCGTTTTTATGAGACACCTAGAAGTGTTTGGAAAAGCATGACTCTCAGACCTTCACGACACGGCTTCTGAAAGCTCGTAGGAGGGCAAAGTTATGCCTAATGCGCAGTGTCCATTGAGTTCTGCTCTGTTATAGATGGTAATGAATGGTGGTCAGAGAAACAGTGTCCTGTATCAAAGAGCTGAACTAACATGCCTTTCTCACGGAGCCAGAGAAGTGGCCCTTTGTCACAGTGGACGCCTGCTATCGACTCCCAGCATCTCGCAAAATATGCCCCATTGTTGGTGAAGGCCAACTCCGTTTACAACTCTGAACCGACAGCATTCCTGAAGTCAGCGGCACCGACCCCTCCTCCGAGAACCCCTAAGAGGGACACAGTCCAAATACTGTTACCTGTTGCCACCCTTTTTTCTGTTTGAGATGTTAGTTTTGTGCTTTGGTTCTGACATCAGATGGATCTCTGCTGTAAAGTGACGTGAGCGCTGTGCGACCTGAGCATACTGGTGGAGCGCACCTGCTCCACCATTAACATCACGGTGACTGGGGGGGGGCGACGTGATGTGGACCGCTGTCAGATCCGGATCGATTTGCCAGGTTGCAGAGCAGAACTTTGGCTCGATCAGCTTTACGCTTCTGGAAAATCAGTTTGAATGAACCGGTGAGCCAGAAAGCAGCACCGGCGTGACTCTGAGTAAATGTGTGGATTCATGCTTGACTTCCTGCATTTTTGTCTTGTAAAGACATGTATTAATATGCATTCAGGAAAGACCTACTTTGGAGTTGTTTTTGTTTTTGGAGTGGACGGATGGATGGAAGTGATTATGTGCAACAGCCACAGACTGGAGAAAATACATGTCACATTGCGGTATTTCGGATTTCCCTCCTGCTGCTAAGGTCCGTGGGTTTATTTCTGCAGGAAACGCTGCAGTTTCAGGCTTGTCAGGAACCCCAGGACAAAGACGGGCTTTTTGGACAGAACCTTTCTTTGTCGCTACCATCCAGTACAAAACTACGGGGATTTGAGAAGATTAAGTTTCATTCCTCCTTCCAGTCGGAAACATTCGGTGATCAAGAAGAGCCCGAGCTCATCTCCTTCTGCAGCTAAACACAATAAACTCGTTGAGAGCGCCGAGGGCTTCTCTCTCCGTGAAAATGGTGGCAGTGAAAATGGTGCTTGGGGAAAACAAGCTGTTGAGTCCATTTTAAAAGCCCCACCGCCGCCACCCCATCCACCATCCACTCCCCTTTCACGCTGTTGGTAGTGTTGGAATGTTTTTCATCAGAAGGGGGCTATTTACTCGGCTCCAGCCCCTGCATGGATGTGTGTCTACGAGTGAGAGAGAGAGAAGTAAAGCTCAGGAAAGCATTTATTTATAGGTATCTGAAAGCTGCGGGGCTCTGAAACTCTGGGATGTATTATGACGAGCCTTTTGAAAAGCAAAAACAAAACCCCTTACAGCCAGATCCAGCTATTTTTATCACTTAGGTTAGCTCCCAATTGTACTCCATAAAAGCCGCGTTCTCACTCCGCTCCCTCGCCTACATTAGCTTGTTAGTCCAAACGCTGTGTTTTTAGTGTGCTCAGAACCCGCGCAGGTGTCCAGTGAAAGCATAGATGCCAGGAATCTCTTCCCTGCACGACAGCTGTTGAGACGCTATAAGGTTTTAGAGTTAGCAACCGCTGATTTGCTGCAGGAATTTGCAGCCCTTGCGTCGCCATGTTTCAGTGCAGAATCCCGTATTTCTACGGTCCGTGTCCGTCCCAGCATGTTGCTGAATTGGATCGGGACCTCTACTGCTAACGAGTCCAATGATGAAGTCAGCACCTCTCAACATTTCGCCCCTTAATGGAGTCTTCACTGCCTTTGTCCTTAACCATCCATTTCCATTAATTATTCAGAAGGAGAAAGGAAAACCGTTTGAGTGGGTAACACTGATCCAGTGTACTCAACCAATCTATGCAGTGTAAGTAATAAAATACCACGCACTCATACGACACAATAAAAGAGATGGAGACAGAAGAGATGCTTGTTAAAAATGTAAGTAGACGGAAGCTACCCCAAGACAACAGAGGGAGGAGGAGGTGGCGGCTCGGGAGTCAAAAGACACAGCGGCGACATTCTTAGTGTCTGGGTTAATCAGCAGAACAGGCTGATAGCAGCTGGTGTTTCACTGCATCCTCCCGGTCCATGGAGGGCGCCTGTCTGAGCGGAGGCTCAGTCCATGTGATGCGTCCTCGGTGCATTTGAATGATGCTAATTGGGTTTAGCGCCCGCTGCGTGAAAGTGACACGAGACGTTCCTTTCAGACTCACTGTCAAACCCTGCCGTATGCTTTCTCCCCACCCCGAGGGCCTTGAAAGACAGAGACCACAAAAAAAAAAAAAGCCTGAGTAAAGTAAGAAAGAAACAAACTGAGGTCGGGAAAGGTGAGAGAATGAGAACTAAAGGGTGCATTTATTTCATTTTTTTTCCCGTTTTACTGAGTAATGATATCATCACTCGCGGTAGAAAAGGTGGCACTGCACTTTTGAACTTCCACCCTGAATAAGGCTAGCTTTTCCTCCCCTGTGTGAGGAGAGGGAGGGGCTTGAAATCCATAAGACATCATGCACAAAACGATCTACCCCAAGAGCCGGTGAGATCTTCATTGACAGGTGGCTTTTTCACTCTGACGTGAATAAACCTACCCAGCCAGCAGTGTGAAAGGAAGAAAAGAATTTCTCTCCTCTAGATTTTAGGGGAGGGGGTTGGTGGGAGAGGGGGGGGCGCGTTTCTGAGGTATTAGATCCATGAACTTGGAGTGCTGTATTGAATATTTTATCGACTGTCTGCTTGCCCCGTGCTGACCTGCCTGACATGCTAAGTTCCTGGCTCGCTGGAGACGCCACGTCGCTTCGCATCAGCCCAGCCACCCGTGAGGCTTCCCTGCATTTCCTGTGAATAAACTCGCACACAGTGGGGGAGGAAGAGAGGCCGGGGCACAGGGGCACTGGAGCTGTGATGAGGAGAAAACACACTCACATTCTTTCTCTGAAGAACAAAACAGACAACCTTGGCTACAGTATGAACTCCCTCGGTCAGACCCAGATGAATCCTCTGAAAGCATCCAGTGAATTGAAACGACCCGAAACCTCTGTTTTAATTACAGCTCCACTGCCCGTAAGGCTTTCCCCACCAAGACCGTCCAGAACTGACTGGGTCTGTAATTAGATATGGGTTTGATGAACAACCCAACAAGTCCTTAATTCCGTGCACGCATGACATGCATACACATACAAGCATTTTCTGCTGGGACTTCACAGATACCTACGTCTCCACTTAGCTTCTCAGGATTTGGTCAAATTGTAACATTATTTTTATTTCATTTTGGTCAGGAAACTATTGTTATCAACAAAAATCCTAAAGCACATGTGTCAAACTCAAGGCCCGCGGGCCAAATGTGGCCCACCACATCATTTAATGTGGCCCTCGAGAGCTTGGGCATTATTGGCTTAAATTTTAAAACAAGATTTTAAGACTTAAAATAAGCTTACACCACTCTAAAGCGCATATTGACAATAAACTACATCTCCCACAATGTATTTCGCCATCACCCACAATGATATCGAACGAGTATCTCACCATGAGCAAGACATCAAGACGATTTTCAGAACTGATGGACTTCAGAAAAACCTCTACAAACTAACCCCAACATGTCTAAGAAAAGAAAAATTGCACAAGGAAGGAAGTTTCACGAACGACGGGAAAACAAATATGTTTGTACCTTAAGGTGGAAAAACAGTGTGTCTTTTGTATTATTGTCAGTCGTGAAAGATTATAATCTACGTCGGCATTTTGACAACAAACACAGAGCTAAGTATGCTAAATTTAGCCTACAAGAAAATCCTTCTGGAACCAAGGTAATGGATAATCTGAGTGATGTTTACAGAGTGATGTTTACCATGATGCTGATGTGGCCCTCAGTGAAAATGAGTCTGACACCCATGTTCTAAAGGATTAAATGGTAGTAAGGTGGATAAAATAAAGCTGCAGTATCTCACAGTCATCCCATTTTTACACGATTTTGACAAAATACGTAAAACGTAATGATGTGGAATACAAGTCTGTGTGACTGTAATGTAACTGTTACTGTTATAACTTCCCTGCAGTCCTCCAACTGATCCTGCTCCCTAATTAATGGACATATTTTGCGAAGGTGACAACGTGTACAACTGAGCTAAATGCCCAGAAATAAGTATCGCGGCCTTGAACAACGCAGGAAACAAGTCTCCTGCTCCTGAGTGGAGAAAAATCATGAATGAGATCATAAATACCATCGTTTTCACCTGGTCATCGAGTAACATTGTCATAACAGCTGTAGGTTGACATTTACAGTCTTGTGAGGGCAGAGAGTTCGGCTCTAAAGATGCAAGTATACTCTGTTTCACCCCTCAAAGCACTCGCCCACCCCCCACCCCCATCTCCATCCCTCTGTCTCTGGCTCATTACTGGCAGTGGGGCCTCCTAATGTGTTAAAACTCAGTGGGGTGGAAACGTCAGCCAACGGAGTTTGGTCCCCCAACGGTCTTTACTTATTCATGCAAGCTCTGGCCTCTTCCCAGGACAGTGTAGCATTGACCCAGGAGGACAGCAGGGCCTAGAAAAAAAAATGACCCTTTATCAGGGTCATCCAGCATTTCAGGCCAGTGAGTCGACAAGCGGCGTCGCCAGTTTAACACCAAGCTTAGTTCTCTTCATGATGATACTCTTCAGCCTTTTTCCAGCCTCTGCTCTATGTACACTTCTGTAATTATTCATGTTCTATTAACTGCACGCTATTACCGGTAGATATTACCACAGCAAGAATGACATTTTGGGAAAACCATTGAGTAGAGTATAGAGTAAATTAGTGATGGACAATAACTGTTTTTTAAAACCAACACCGATAACTGATAACCTAAAGGCCGATACCGATAACCGATAACACACACATATACCTAAGATCATTACATCAATACTATGAATAAAATCAAAAATAGTTTGGACTCTTTAAATTAACAGATATTTATTTTTTCCAATGAAAAACTGTTGGGAAGCCTCTCAAACATTTTTGTAAAGCTATCAAACAAATCTATTTGATATCTCACATTAACTTAAATAAGCTGCATTACTGACTGATATAAAAAATAAAGGCTCCTTGAACTGATGGAAATACATGCATCAAAATTACTAACTTAAAAAATGCATTCCTAAATGACAATAAAAATAATGCACAGTGCATAATGTACTGACACAAGTTAGACTTGTCTGTGTAAATAAACTGAAAAAGTGGACTCAATAGTAAACAAAAAATTATGTTTAAAGGATTTTGGCTTGTGGTTCCATTCAATATTAATACCTTTAATTAAAGTAAATGAGGTTCAGTAGTTCATTTTTTTTTATCTCATGGAAGCTTGAGAGGAGAGAGATGATGGCGAGGAGCGGAGAGGAGAGACTTACTGCTGGTTTGCTCATGTTAGCATTAGCTCACGTTAGCTCTCGTTACCACGATTTTAAAACTCCATGGAAGCGATGGTTACGTTTCAGATGGCTAGCCAGGTTTGACGTATTAAAGCTTGTGCTATTTTTCCCTCCTCGTGGAATTCACTGGTAGCATTTGTCACAAATAACCAGCGAACTATCTTTCCATACCATCGCCACCATGTTGTTTGTGTTTATGCTGCATTCAAGGTGTGACGTAAATTCCTCCGTTCCCTCATTTGCTAGTCGTTTTCTCTGCCTTTTCTATTTTGTATGTGTAGCATGTGAGAAAATACTGCAAATATCAATTCAAGTCAGCAATTACCATGAGGGGGTATTCTTGATTTTTCTTGAGAAATCGTTTTTCTGATTATGCCGACGTCACATGAACATAATATTTACTGCCGATCATTCAAGGCTCAGAGGGAGTGAGGCACCAACCTGTTGACAAAAATATATTTGTTATCGGGGCTGTTCGTCATGATATCGGACTTATCAGGATGACGTCATAATTTCCTGTTATTGTAATTATCGTGCACCCCTAGAGTATATGTATTCCCTTTAAATTTAGCCCAAAGGGAATACTTTAGAGTCATCATGTGATGTTTTGGGGGAGAAACTCTGAACTGACGTGGACATTATTGTCTTACAAAGTGTTTCATAAATCATCGATATAACTGCGTCGCTTTATTGAGCGCTGATCATCACCATCATTACATATCGTAAAAATACACTGAATCAGCAAATATCTTCACTTTCCATAATTCAGTTTTTTTCAGCAACAGCTGTTTTCTCATTTCTAATGTCACTGCTATCACTGAACAGGAGGAATTGGGGGGAGCACACTGTTTGTTGAGCACTCTTTGTTTATTGCTATTGCAACCTTTAGGCAGTTAAGTAGTAGGAGTGAAACACGGGACTTTTGGTCAGGAGCCCCCTCCCACCTGTGCTCCCGTCCTGCTCGCTGCACAGCCACCAGAGAACATTTGGCAAAATCATCCAGACTTGTTTGTTCGCCTTGTCATTATCCTTATTTGCCAAAACCTCCAACCACCGAGCCCCAGAGAGATTTTTCACTGTTGGCACTTTAAAGAAAAGTTACTTTTAGATCTTTGAGATAGAGTTTGGTGTCAGCTTTTTCCTGCACATTTGCAACCACAGAAACGGTGAATCTACTGAGCAGGGTGTGTGCAGTCGTTAGGACTGTGACGGATCACATACCGTTTGGATCACACCGCAGCCTTTGAGCCACAGATCGGATTGTTTATTGGATCGGTGAAGTTTAAATAAAGAAAATGGGAGGAAAATACTGTTTGGGTTTTACATTATCTACTTATAAGTAAAAGCACTTAAAGCAACGGACAACGTTCAACAGATCAAATGTTTGACTTGTCTTATAATAATGTAATGCTACTTTCAAAGTGCAAACGATGTGTCATCATGCTGGACATGTTGTCATGTTCACGTGGCCTCCTTGACTGACAAACTGACATACCGTGATAGTTGTGAATGAGTACTATAAATTACATATATATGAGGTGATTTATGCTTTATTTACCAGGTAAATCTGTCATCTAAAAGGTGATTTATGCTTTATTTACCAGGTAAATCTGTCATCTAAAAGGTGATTTATGCTCATAAGTTCAAGCCGTTGACGTATGTCCACCACAGCTGAAAGCCCAGCTGTCGCCTGACGTGCACCTCCCCAGAAATGTACCTAAACGTCGGCTGTGAAGAGGACCGTTGTTGACGGCGAAGCCGAAGTGCTCCCACGCTGGCAACTTCAAAGATGGAAGAGGCTTTTTAAAGTTCTTTGTGCCCCGCATGTTCACCATTACGCCTCACCATCTGGGCACTCGCAATCCACACCTTTCTCTCACACTTTTTTTTTTCTTTTTCTTTTTCTTAGTTCATTAGCAAATCCATGCGAAGCACGGATCATCCGGGATTCGTTAAAGTCCTAATTGCTATGGAAAGGTTTAGAGGGGCCATTAAGCGTCAGTGACTTGCGTGAGGATAACTGTGAAGGCTGTTAACACCTCTTACCCTGTCTAAAAACCTTGTCTGCTAGCATACTTACAAGCGTACAGACGCATACGTGCCTGGTCTCCTCATCCAGTCATCACCGAGTCTTTACCACCGAGCCTGACGGCGGCTGTGAGGCATATCTGTCACTCCTCTGAGATTTTTGCTCGACGTCGCACTGCGCATTACTCCCAAAGCACTTTTGTCCTTTCTGCCAAAGGAAATGACTTCAGAAGCATCGTGGTTTGTCCAGATGCAACCTAAACTGTGCTGCCATGGTCTTTCTTCTAACTATTCCTAATAAGCCACACTTGTTTGGTGTTGTTCTGCATATTAGCACCATGAGCTTGCTGGGACATCCACAACACTCTTGAATGTTCTCCACTTGTGAACAGTCTTTCTCACTGTGGAAGGATGGACCTTATATTATTTAAATATATCCCCGTTTTGATTGGCTTCCTGTGGAAGCTGTAAGAGATCACACAGTCCCTCACTCAGCGTCTCTGCATTTTGACTTCCAGTTTCTTAATATGGTGCATAAAAACCTGATTTAACTTTAAAACCTTGAGAGGGTGTACTTTTTTTCATCTGGCTGTAAATAAAAGATGAGACTGAGTGACAGTGACTGACACTGACTGACAGTGATTCAGTGTAACCATAATGTAGACCAGCAACAATGAAGTGGGGCTCTGTCTTATTTTTATGTGGGTATGAATAATTGAATTCCCTACTTAACCTCGGTCTTTTTTTTTTGATGTGTTATCGCTGTTCCTCGTGTCCATATAGAAGGTCTGCTGTCTGATTGATGTACCACATTGGTTATTTAGGTTTTTCTATTTTTCATGCAGTGTCATCTTTCTCCGGAGTAATACGGAGGATCGGTGTGGAGACAGTGAGGAGTCTGTTGGACTGGGAGAGCAGAAATACTAGCTTTTTGTTTGATAATGATGGAGAGAATGTTGAATGTCATCACTGTTTTTTTCAAGAAATTGGGTGTTTTTAATTTTTTTTTTAATTGAACACTATAAGATTCAAAATCTGGGTGATATCTATGCACATCTTCATGTGCCATGTTGATCACATTTGCATAGTGGTTCGACGAACAAAATGACCTCTGTCAGTTATTGATTAGCGCAGTCATATCTGAGACGGTGAGTGCATCGTTTTATGTTATTCTCTATATCATGCCGTCTCCAGCGCGTGAGAGGCCACTGCAGACCTTCTTCTGTTGTGATAGTCGGTGAAGGGGGTCAGGGACACCTCCGCAAATTCAAGTCAGGACTGCCATGTTCCTCTCTGGACCTGAGCTCACAGACAAAATGAAAAACTGTCCTCTGATGTCACAAATGAAATGTTCTCTGGCTCGACCCGAACCAGCCTTCATTTTCAAACAAGTCTGTTGTAGTATGTAGAGCAGTGGCTCCAAAAAGGCACCTTCTTTCATCATGATCATTATTGATAAGAGACATTAATGTGCTACTCTTTAGTCATCCCTTCAGTTTGAGGGGGCCACTGCCACCTACTACCTATGGGACGTGTTTATGTAGATAGTATGATATTTCATGCTCTAATCTTTCACTGAAGCCCTGCTTAAGCCTAATAAGAGATGATGCTAATGTGTCCTGGCTGATCACATGTTAAGACCTAAATACAGGTGACTCTGTATACAGTCTGTTTAATCCCTCTGATATTAATAAGAGTGTTCAGCACTACATATATAATAACTGTTACATGTTTCAACAAAGTACTTTATTGTCTGTGGTGGAAAATTGTGAACTACTAGGTCTACTGATACTAAAGTGTACATTTTAAATCTGCAGTCATATGTCTAGCTTATTTTATCAGGGAAACCCCCAGTTTAATCACGTTAACTTTAGATGATACAACAGTGCTGAATATCTTATGCTACACAGTTTGTCACTGATTATCTGGTGGAGCAGCAGAAAGATATGACGGTAGTTTCACAATATGATAAATAAAGTTATAATATCTGTAATAATTTAAATATTTGTAACATGATAGTCCATTTTAATGAACCGAACGTTACTTCCGATCATCATTAACATCTTGACACGCACCCGGGTGTCACTTCCTGTCTGGCTCTTTTACCTGCATGCCTCTCCTGCTCCCCTCCCTCTCAGCCTCCTACATACCTGCACCGACAGAAGCTGCAGACGTCGGGGCTCATTTTTACACACTTGACGGCCTCAGCGTGGAGAATTCATTTTTTCAACCTACATTTTCTCCGTTACTGCTGTCTTCTTCCTGTCACTTTGTCTCTCTGTTCTTGAACTCTCCTGTCCACTCGCTCTGAACCCCATTTTTAAGGATGAGCAGGAAGGGTGGAGCAGGGAGAGGAGGAGCAGGGAGAGGTGAAGCAGGGAGAGGAGGAGCAGAGAGAGGTGGAGCAAAACAGGTGGAGCAGGAGAGGAGGAGCAGGAGAGGTGGAGCAGGGAGAGGTGGAGCAGGAAGGGTGGAGCAGGGAGAGGAGGAGCAGAAGAGGAGGAGCAGGGAGAGGTGGAGCAGGGAGAGGTGGAGCAGGAGAGAAGGAGCAGAAGAGGAGGAGCAGGGAAAGGTGGAGCAGGAGACCTTGCCTTTTTTGCTGTCTTGCTAGTTTGTGTTGAGTTACGACCAGTTATTCCCAGTGCTGTGGCCAGTTATTCCCAGTGCTGTGGCCAGTTATTCCCAGTGCTGTGGCCAGTTATTCCCAGTGCTGTAGCCAGTTATTCCCAGTGCTGTGGCCAGTTATTCCCAGTGCTGTGGCCAGTTATTCCCAGTGCTGTGGCCAGTTATTCCCAGTGCTGTGGCCAGTTATTCCCAGTGCTGTGGCCAGTTATTCCCAGTGCTGTAGCCAGTTATTCCCAGTGCTGTAGCCAGTTATTCCCAGTGCTGTGGCCAGTTATTCCCAGTTGCTGTGGCCAGTTATTTCCCAGTGCTGTGGCCAGTTATTCCAGTGCTGTGGCCAGTTTATTCCCAGTGCTGTAGCCAGTTATTCCCAGTGCTGTGGCCAGTTATTCCCAGTGCTGTGGCCAGTTATTCCCAGTGCTGTGGCCAGTTTTTCCCAGTGCTGTAGCCAGTTATTCCCAGTGCTGTGGCCAGTTATTCCCAGTGCTGTGGCCAGTTATTCCCAGTGCTGTGGCCAGTTATTCCCAGTGCTGTGGCCAGTTATTCCCAGCGCTGTGGCCAGTTATTCCCAGTGCTGTGGCCAGTTATTCCCAGTGCTGTGGCCAGTTATTCCCAGTGCTGTGGCCAGTTATTCCCAGTGCTGTGGCCAGTTATTCCCAGTGCTGTGGCCAGTTATTCCCAGTGCTGTGGCCAGTTATTCCCAGTGCTGTGGCCAGTTATTCCCAGTGCTGTGGCCAGTTTTTCCCCAGTGCTGTGGCCAGTTATTCCCAGTGCTGTGGCCAGTTATTCCCAGTGCTGTGGCCAGTCCAGTTTTCCCAGTGCTGTGGCCAGTTATTCCCAGTGCTGTGGCCAGTTTATTCCCAGTGCTGTGGCCAGTTATTCCCAGTGCTGTGCCAGTTATTCCCAGTGCTGTGGCCAGTTATTCCCAGTGCTGTGGCCAGTTATTCCCAGTGCTGTAGCCAGTTATTCCCAGTGCTGTGGCCAGTTATTCCCCAGTGCTGTGGCCAGTTATTCCCAGCTGTGCCAGTTATTCCCTGTGGCTGTGGCCAGTTATTCCCAGTGCTGTGGCCAGTTATTCCCAGTGCTGTGGCCAGTTTATTCCCAGTGCTGTGGCCAGTTATTCCCAGTGCTGCTGTGGCCAGTTATTCCCAGTGCTGTGGCCAGTTATTCCCAGTGCTGTGGCCAGTTATTCCCAGTGCTGTGGCCAGTTATTCCCAGTGCTGTGGCCAGTTTCCCAGCCAGTTATTCCCAGTGCTGTGGCCAGTTTATTCCCAGTGCTGTGGCCAGTTATTCCCAGTGCTGTGGCCAGTTATTCCCAGTGCTGTGGCCAGTTATTCCCAGTGCTGTGGCCAGTTATTCCCAGTGCTGTGGCCAGTTATTTCCCAGTGCTGTGGCCAGTTATTCCAGTGCTGTGGGCCAGTTATTCCCAGTGCTGTGGCCAGTTATTCCCAGTGCTGTGGCCAGTTGGCCAGTTTTCCCAGTGCTGTGGCCAGTTTATTCCCAGTGCTGTGCCAGTTATTCCCAGTATTCCCAGGCTGTTGGCCAGTTATTCCCAGTGCTGTGGCCAGTTATTCCCAGTGCTGTGCCAGCCAGTGCTGTGGCCAGTTATTCCCAGTGCTGTGGCCAGTTATTCCCAGCGCTGTGGCCAGTTATTCCCAGTGCTGTGGCCAGTTATGTCCCAGTTATTCCCAGTGCTGTGGCCAGTTATTCCCAGTGCTGTGGCCAGTTATTCCCAGTGCTGTTGGCCAGTTATTCCCAGTGCTGTGGCCAGTTATTCCCAGTGCTGTGGCCAGTTATTCCCAGTGCTGTGGCCAGTTATTCCCAGTGCTGTGGCCAGTTATTCCCAGTGCTGTAGCCAGTTATTCCCAGTGCTGTATGCTGTAGCCAGTTATTCCCAGTGCTGTATGCTGTAGCCAGTTATCCCCAGTGCTGTGGCCAGTTATTCCCAGTGCTGTGGCCAGTTATTCCCAGTGCTGTATGTGTAGCCAGTTTATTCCCAGTGCTGTGGCCAGTTATTCCCAGTGCTGTGGCCATTATTCCCAGTGCTGTGGCCAGTTATTCCCAGTGCTGTGGCCAGTTATTCCCAGTGCTGTAGCCAGTTATTCCCAGTGCTGTGGCCAGTTATTCCCAGTGCTGTGGCCAGTTATTCCCAGTGCTGTGGCCAGTTATTCCCAGTGCTGTAGCCAGTTATTCCCAGTGCTGTGGCCAGTTATTCCCAGTGCTGTGGCCAGTTATTCCCAGTGCTGTGGCCAGTTATTCCCAGTGCTGTGGCCAGTTATTCCCAGTGCTGTGGCCAGTTATTCCCAGTGCTGTGGCCAGTTATTCCCAGTGCTGTGGCCAGTTATTCCCAGTGCTGTGGCCAGTTTTTCCCAGTGCTGTAGCCAGTTATTCCCAGTGCTGTGGCCAGTTATTCCCAGTGCTGTGGCCAGTTATTCCCAGTGGCCAGCTGTGGCCAGTTATTCCCAGTGCTGTGTGGCCAGTTATTCCCAGTGCTGTGGCCAGTTATTCCCAGTGCTGTGTTATTCCCAGTGCTGTGGCCAGTTATTCCCAGTGCTGTGGCCAGTTATTCCCAGTGCTGTGGCCAGTTATTCCCAGTGCTGTGGCCAGTTATTCCCAGTGCTGTGGCCAGTTATTCCCAGTGCTGTGGCCAGTTATTCCCAGTGCTGTGGCCAGTTATTCCCAGTGCTGTGGCCAGTTTTTCCCAGTGCTGTAGCCAGTTATTCCCAGTGCTGTGGCAAGTTATTCCCAGTGCTGTGGCCAGTTATTCCCAGTGCTGTGGCCAGTTATTCCCAGTGCTGTGGCCAGTTTCCCAGTGCTGTGGCCAGTTATTCCCAGTGCTGTGGCCAGTTATTCCCAGTGCTGTGGCCAGTTATTCCCAGTGCTGTGGCCAGTTATTCCCAGTGCTGTGGCCAGTTATTCCCAGTGCTGTGGCCAGTTATTCCCAGTGCTGTGGCCAGTTATTCCCAGTGCTGTGGCCAGTTATTCCCAGTGCTGTGGCCAGTTATTCCCAGTGCTGTAGCCAGTTATTCCCAGTGCTGTGGCCAGTTATTCCCAGTGCTGTAGCCAGTTATTCCCAGTGCTGTAGCCAGTTATTCCCAGTGCTGTGGCCAGTTATTCCCAGCGCTGTGGCCAGTTATTCCCAGCGCTGTGGCCAGTTATTCCCAGCGTTGTGGCCAGTTATTCCCAGCGCTGTGGCCAGTTATTCCCAGTGCTGTGGCCAGTTATTCCCAGTGCTGTGGCCAGTTATTCCCAGTGCTGTGGCCAGTTATTCCCAGTGCTGTGGCCAGTTATTCCCAGTGCTGTGGCCAGTTATTCCCAGTGCTGTGGCCAGTTTTCCCAGTGCTGTGGCCAGTTATTCCCAGTGTTGGCCATTCCCAGTGCTGTGGCCAGTTATTCCCAGTGCTGTGGCCAGTTATTCCCAGTGCTGTAGCCAGTTATTCCCAGTGCTGTATGCTGTAGCCAGTTATTCCCAGTGCTGTATGCTGTAGCCAGTTATCCCCAGTGCTGTGGCCAGTTATTCCCAGTGCTGTGGCCAGTTATTCCCAGTGCTGTATGTTGTAGCCAGTTATTCCCAGTGCTGTGGCCAGTTATTCCCAGTGCTGTGGCCAGTTATTCCCAGTGCTGTGGCCAGTTATTCCCAGTGCTGTGGCCAGTTATTCCCAGTGCTGTAGCCAGTTATTCCCAGCGCTGTGGCCAGTTATTCCCAGTGCTGTGGCCAGTTATTCCCAGTGCTGTGGCCAGTTATTCCCAGTTCTTCAGTTGTACCAGAGTGATACTGAATGGGAGAAAATAATCTTTAAACATGTCTGCTATTGGGAATCTCAGTTTTCCGAGGAGACAAACTGGTGTGATGCAGGTGCATTTACAAATATGGACGTTCCTTTCTAATGCTTGTTATTTTAAATCGTTGAATATGAAGACTGCCACTGCGGCGCTTCCTCCATAACTTACGGATTCCCATTCTTCCGGTAACTTCAGCACATTTTCATATGGTCACACTGCGGGTCAACAGGCGTGGATAAACACCACTCACCGCTGAAGAAGCGTCCCCTCGGAGGCGCCGCCACACTGTTACCATGCCAGCGTGTCAGAGAGCCATTAAAACTCTGTCAGACTCTGAGTGCAGTTCCTCAGCTCACCTAAGTTGCTTCTTCTCTCAGGCCATATTTAATAAATAAAAGTGGCGGCACTCTCAGACTGGGCGAGAGAGCTTCTGAAAAGTGTGTGTGGGGGTGGGGGGGGGGGGCAGACAGAGTGAGAGGGTCACTATTATATCTTGCTAAAACACCCCAAATGTAATTCAGCCTCAGGTCAGAACTTTAAAAGTGCTACGACACGCGTGTCCCGGGGTTTGTATGTTGGCACTATACATGTGCAAGAATTCATAAAAGGAGTCGGGTTTTTTTTTTTAAAGGGTTTTTAAAAGGTTTGGAGGAGTGAAGGTCAGGTGATGGAGAAAAGCGTTAACAGCAAACCTCTCTCCTCTCTCTCTCCATCCAGCTCTTCCCCTCTGCTGCCCATGAAAGTTTGATGTTAGAATTAGGTTGTTGACTCGTCTCGCATCTCTGTGCTCATAGTATTGACAGGCTGCCAACAGACTGCTGCGCCGGCCGAGATAGCCACTGAGAGCGTATTCCCTCCCTCACTGTCTCACTCTCTCTTTTTTTTTCACTCTCCTTTTGCTTTCAGCATCAGCCAGCAGCATCAGAAGTGTTTTAACAGAGCTTTAATGGCCTCGGCCCCAAACCTCACCTCCAGCACACTCTCGCACACGTCCACATGTGGGTTGGAAATAGCTGGCTGGTGGTGGAGAGAAAGTGTTGAACAGGGAAAAAGAGAGAGAGAGAGAGAGAGAGGAGAGGTTGGGCTGATGGAGGATGACATGCCCTCCTTTTCTCACCCCCAGCTCAAGTCCTCCTTATTTCTCTCCACTGGCTCATATGACCAGACTTCCTGGGATTTTTCATTTTGTTTTATCTGTTACTCCCACTCCTTACATCTTGTTTTTACGCTGATGTCGTGAACAAATCTCTGCGCACTTTTATTTTCCTTCTTTTGTTTTCGTTCAGCTTATAATGATGTTCTCCTGTAGCAGGATTTATGCCTGTTGTTTTACGTGTGATCCAGCAGACGGCATTAAAACATCCAGAGCCGCTGTTAAATTCAGTTTAAAACGCTTTTGCAAATGCCGCTTACGTAGCGCAGCAGCGGCTAACGTTCAGGTTTCAAATCCTAGCTGACATTTATGAATGGGGCTACAAACAGGATTTATACCTGCTATTTGATCCTTAAACAACAGAGGGTGATACTGAGACCAGTTAATGACAATTTTTTTCATTTAGTCTGAAACTCCAGCCTGTGAAAGATGCTCCCTGCAGTTCTTTAGACAACGTCAGATAGCGCCGCACTTCCAGATGTTGGCTATATTTACGAACGCTAGTAAAAACTTGACTTATCCTGCTCGTGATTGGAATCCATAAACACAACGCCGAAACACCAGCAGTGTCTGTCAATGAGGATTTAAATTGAGTTAAAAACAGCCGCTGTGAAGGACGTTGACAAATGTTCACAAACACCGACTTCCAGTTTTC
This sequence comes from Hirundichthys speculiger, assembly GCA_018398805.1. Lineage (NCBI taxonomy): Eukaryota > Metazoa > Chordata > Actinopteri > Beloniformes > Exocoetidae > Hirundichthys > Hirundichthys speculiger. Next base: position 196,622 of record JAGFBZ010000826.1, on the reverse strand, counting down.
AAACGTTAAAAGTTGGTGTTGCGGCGCTGCAGTCACGGGGACGGTCTCCTCCAGACATCCCTGCTGATGGTTGGGAAAGTGATCCCGCCCCTCGCCACTAACACGGCGGCTCCTTGCATCCGGCTGGCCAGTGTAGCACCAGTTTTACTGGCTCGGGACCAGTGCTTCCTTTGAGCTGAGGGTCATCATCCTGCTACATCACCAGAAACCCACCCTGACAGCATCCTGGTGGATATTTTCCTTAAGTTGGGAATTCATTCTCCCCTTGATGATGGCGAGACACGGAAAGAAGCCCAAATCATGATGCTTCCTCCGCCGCACATAATTGTTTTAGTAATATTTCTGATTGTGACTTTTTGCACCAGTTAAAGTTCTCCGTGACGATGACAAGTGGTCCGGGCCCTGATGTAGCGAAGGAAGCCCAAATCACGATGCTTCCTCCAACGTACTTCGGAGTTGGATATTGTTTTGTTTGGTCATTTGTACTTCCTTTCTGTTCCAGACAAATTTGCATTACTGAGAACATTGTGCCTTTGGGGTCATTTTACCTGGCGGTTGACTTCGAGGGAGGCTAGTCACGGCGTTAACCTGATTTCATCTGTCCAGTTACGAACAGATGGACGTCTGTCTTTTCTCGTGTTGGTTTCTCTGAGGTTAGTCAGTGATTCTGCTGGTAGGACCAAGTGGTCCTGGGACTAGAGACGTTGTCTCCGGTCCCTCAAGCACCTGGTTGCTGCAGTAACTACTGTGGAAGCAGAAAAGATGCAGTTAGTTTTTATCTCTGCATCTGCATGATGACTTTTTTTTTTTTTTTTTTTTTTTTTTTTTAGTAGCCTGATATGTTAAAACTAGGGCTGTCACAAGTTAACGCGTTAATAACGACTCTCGGCCAATAAGTGTATTGACAGTCAACGTGTGGGACAGACATGGAGACAGAAAAGGGTCTTATGAATGGTAAGTTTAGCTTTAAAGGTGGGGTGGGAGATCTTTGAAAAAAACGGTTCCAGCAATCCAACTCAAGTGAGATTTTGAAAATATACACTCCCTTCCTCCTCCCAAAGGCTCCGCCTCCTCCTCTTCAGCCCACCCCTCGAAACCACGCCTTCACACGATTCACGACTACATGAACCGCAGGGAGGGAGGGAGGGGTGGGTGGGAGTGTATTGATATTTGATGGACATATTAGGCAGCCAATGAAAGTAATGATGATCACTATTTTGATTGGTCAGAGTTTTTCTCAGATTATACCCTCTAGACCGGACCAAAACGTTTCGTTTTTTTTGCAAACATTTTATTTCAGTGGGTGCAATGGGAAATGTGAAAAGGTTTTCAGGCAATATTGTAAAAAGTGCTGCAAAAAAAGAACACCTACCCCACCTTTAAGGTGCTGCCAGGTGGGTCTGTTGAGACCCACCTAGCAGCACCGACGCCCTTGAACGATTAATAACCGTTAACCGATAAGTCCGGGAGGGTTGGCTGCCGGGATGTTGGGCGCGTTGTCGTGGACGCATGCGGACACTTCCTCATGTATACTCTCGCGGCAATGTGTCGCCGTCAGCTTGTCGCAGAGATGCCGCCGTCACTTTTGATTTATACTCGCGTGGTCTCCGCTATGTTATTCCACGCCACAACGCAAAGAGCGACAATCACGAACTAGCTAAACTTACTAAACTTATCTCTTGTGTTTTTTCCACTTCCTTCCTCACCGTCTCGGCCGTATCCAGACCCACATTCATCGCTATCTCCCTCCATGAATTACTAGAATATGTGCTGTCTTTGTAGCGTGGAGAACCAGAATCGTACAGATGTGGGTACTTCCTCATTTTTACGATGACGCGCTCTTTTCTACGCAGATGTAAAATTGACCAATCAGAGGCCTGTTGCACCTGTCGACACGCCCCCATGAGTTGATTGAATTACGTAGCTTAAAAACAAAATTGACCGTTAGTATTAATCGATTAGAGTTACTGTTATCGGTTAAGCGGATTAAACGGTTAACCATGTGCATCCCTAGTAGATATAAGTACTGTATGCCAGACATTTCACAAGTGTCATGAATCCTCCAAGCTCAGTGGGTGTGGCTAAAACTCTCAGGAACTGAATGTCCTTCTGAGTACCTCACTGCTGCCGTGGAGTTTAGGGACCGTCAGCAAATTACTGCAGTCAAGCAGCAGCTCTGACAAAATACACTAAGAAGCTGATGAATTAAACTCCCAAAAAGTACGGCAGCATTGGTGGACTTCTGGTTTTCAAACTAAAGGCTTAAAGAAATAAAAAATAATCAAGCAGATCCCCGTGACCCTGTATAGGACAAAACGGGTATAGATGATGGATGGATAAACAGAACATTAAAAAAAATGTGATTAATGTGCAATTAATCACGAGTTAACTAAGAAAATCTTGCGATTAAAAAATTTAATCGACTGACAGCCCTAGTTAAAACTCTTTATCTTGTCACACCTTGTAATCGCTGTCTGTTTCTGTTCACTGGTTGTAGAAAATGGACTTCATGAAGTTTCTGCTAACATCGACATGGTGGATACGGCATAGTTTGATTGATCTAACGACTCTAAATCCATGACGTTGTTGAGTAATGAAACATTGAGGCATTTGCTCCAGTTTGAACTGTAATCTGATAAATGGTCTGTGGTCATCAGCCTTAGCTGCTTATACAAAGTTCTTTGCGGTGTGTTTCCGATTAACACAAGAAATCGTAAAGTGACAGAGCTTTTAGGCGAGTCTCTAGGCTGCCATCGAGAGCATTTTAGAATTTATCTTCTTGCCAAAGTACGGTTTGGCATGCATAGGAGCTGGGGATTAAACCACCAACCCTCCAGTTGTCGGAAATCCCACTTAGATCTTATAGTTTTGAATGTTTGCCATATAAACATTCATGTTAGCTTCAGCTGCACTTTAGTCTAGTCACTTTAGTTTTTCTCCCGACTCTAGGTGCCTTTGGACAAAAGCAGTACTTTGTGGTCTCTGAGGGTTGAGGAAGCTGAGGAGCTTCCTCAAGAACAAAGTACCTCCATGGGCCCTTTCTCCGGTTCTCTTTGTAGACAGAATCCAACAGTGGTGTAAAAGCCAGATCGTGGGTGGGAAACCATCTTTTTTCCTCCATCACAGTGTTGTTCACTCGTCTCTTTAGCTTATGTTTTTCTAGAAGATGTGTTTGTAATTCATGTTCAGTTGTGGAGCTCATTAACCTTTTCACTGGCACTTCCTGTCGTGGTTTGAAAGTTCCTACTCTGAAATAAGAACTAAAAGAGGCGCTGTAAAACAGTTCTTCAATCTATGAAACGTATTCCCTCCTGACTTTTTTTTTTTTTTTTTTTTTTTAAAACTCCGTTGTTATCCTGTTCTCGTACCTTCCCGGCTCCTTGGCCCTGCCTGGCCTAGCTGTTTGTTTCAGCGGCGGACTACGCCTGTGCTGAAGTGTCTGGCCATGAAGAGCTCTCTGCTGGCTCCGCCCAGCCAGAGGCAACGCTCATTAGCAGAGTTTAGCCACACAGGCGCTGAATGGGATGGCTTGTTGACACACACAATGGGATCAGCCCCCTCGCACTCACACAACACACACATAACCGAGTCATGGCTCCAGCTTGACGCGTCATGCCCCCCTTACCCTCTTCAAACTGGGCTTGTCTGTGTGTGTGTGTGTGTTTATGTGTGTGTGTGTGTGTGTGTGTCTCAGCTCATCTGTTGCCCTCTTTCCCTCACCTTTCGCTGTCACACACACACGGTCACGTGTCACACACCTCCTCGCATATACACCCTCTGAACACGTTCACACATATTCAGACTACATTTACACTTGATTACCTATCAAGCGTTACGCACACACACTGTTTTTTTTTTTGCTTTTTTTTTTTTTTTTTTGTGCATGGATACACTCACATTATGAGAGTTCAATGCATCTTTTGTTTCTCAGTGGCAACAACTGCAACTGTCCGTCACAAGACTTTCGTACCTACAGTGAAGATGTCTCCTCAGGGCTTATGTATCACCACCACCACCACCTCCCTCCCCCCTCCCCAACCCCCCCGCCGCTTCACGCAGCTAACACACACACACACATATATTCTTGGTAATAGAATAAGCAACTCTAATACACAGTAAACTGACTAGTTAGTACTAATAGGTTCTTTCACTTTGGCCTGGTTTGGTTGTCACATGGCTGCGGGACAAGGCTTCGTCTTATGGCCCAATCCACCCTGCCGGATGGGACATATCAGCTCCAATTTGGCCCATCGCCGCCTTTAAGAAAATTCATCAGGCCCTCGTTAGGAATGAAAGCAGTCTGTGTATCGGGAGCTTGGGCAGATGGGAGATTAGTTCAGGCTCCCACGGACAGGGAATATAGAGGGACGAGTGCAGTGTTTACGTGAGAAACAGGGGAACATGAGGACATGAGGACACTGTGTGTGTGTGTGTGCTTGCATGTACACACACACACACACACATATACACATACATACTTATATATATTTATATACACACATATATGTGTGTGTGTGTGTGTGTATTTTTAGTAGGGCTGGGCAAGTTAACACGTTATCGCTTTAACCCTTTAATTTATTAACGCCGACATTTATTTTATCGTGCATTAACGCATGTTGCTCACATGCTTTTGTTTTGAAAACTCTGTTACTGGCTGCTGCAGAACCGGATGATAATGGGCAGGCAAAACTAAAACAGACATTAATCAGTGAACTTTCAGGTACCAACTCAGGTAGCAATATTAACAATTCTGTCTGAAAAAATAACTTTCAAACCCCTTTGTTCAAGACGATAGCGTCATTCCTCCATGTTCCATCAGATCTGCTCCATGTGTTCACTGTCCTGCTGTTCTCTAGCTGGTTACTGCAGTGCGGCTCCATCTAGTGGCACAGATGTGTAATGACAACAGAAAGTCTGTTCCTTGATTATAAAACAGCCATTTCTGGGTCATGTAAACCAGACAATAAAATATTAAAAACAAATTCAGTCCCGTGGCCTGTTTGCTAAAATTGAAATAGAAAAAAAACAAGCATTTTTTTTTTTTTTAGATTTATTTAGATTTAAAAACGAAAAAAAAAAAATTTAAAAAAAGTAATTTTTTAATTTTTTTAAATTTTTGATTGGTAATTGAAAATGGAAAAAAACAAATGACACACAGATAATTACAGATTGATAAAATTATAGAACTTCTACGTGGACATTTTAATTTTAATTTATTTCTCCCAGACGGAGAAACAAGGTTATTTGTAACAACTGACAAGTTGACAAGTTGAACTCCCCGTTAAATGTTTCTGCTGTTACCTCAGAAATTACCTGTTTTAATGTTCTGATTGTGGCCTCTAGATTGTTAGGATTTTGTTGGAAGACTTTTTTTTATTATTCATTAAAAAAAAAAAAAAAAAAAAAACAGGATGACATTAATGCCCTGGCAGTGGCAATAAGCTTTATTTTATTTGACATTTTTTAAGATGAAATTTACACTAAATATGTGTTACGAACAAGTGCTGATGTTAAAAGTGTTTGAACAACAAATGTTATGACACTTTAGTTCATATGACAGCAGAACATTTAAATAAAAGTGACCTTTACACTACTTTTGAATTCATTATTTGATTTTCCGTATACAATGCAATTAATCATGAATAATCAGGAAAATCATGCAATTAATCGCGTTTAAAAATTTTAATCGTTGCCCAGCCCTAATATATATATATACTGTTATAAAGCTACTGATAATTTTGCACTATAAAACATGGAGGAAATGGAATTTGGCTCATTCATTTAAAAAAAAAAAAGACAACGTTGTTGTGCTCAGTCATTTTCTTAGTAAAAGTGCTTCAGGCTCCACATTATACAAGCTTATTGGTCCAATTAGTCCAACTCTTCACACAGCTGACCTCTGGGTTACTGCCTGCTGTCAGGATAGGATGCATTACATTTGTGCAGCCGCTGTGGTTATTGGTTCTATCGGCTAATCTGCTGGTGATTGACAGGTGAATGTCAAGTACAACAAACATCTGAGATCCTCGGTAAAGCTCACATTTTAATATTTATGTTGCCTACGTTTCTAGCTGAGTTATTTGTAAGTTTTAAGCTCTAAAGAGAATTTAGAGAGGAAGGTTCATCAGTTGGTTGAGGTTCGCTCTCTGACTCCGTTTAAAATAGTTCATCTCTGACTGTAAAGCACACCCACGTTTAGGGGATGTGTGTCATCGCATGTCCCCAAATCAAAACATACTTTCTCCACAACCTGCTGTGTGTATGGCGCCAGCTGCTGTGTGTCATATGCAATGTTAGTGTTTTCTTTGTCCTGCTCACTTTAGAAAATAAAGGGGAGCGTGCTGTTTGTAAATGACGCATTCGTCATCAGATGGGTTTTAATGGAGATGAGCCTCATGTGTTGTAACTGAATCATAAAAAAGCAATGACAGAGGATTTTTCTTCCACGCTGCTCATAAATAGGAGAACGATTTTGACGCAGTAGCTTGCCTTTACTGCTAAGCTATTTGCTTTGGACACTAACAGAAGACGGAATCTTCAATGGATTACATGGAAGTTGTTGTCTGACTTTATGCTTTCAAAGAAAAGTCCTTATCATGACATAGTGTGAGTTTTAAGAATTAATGTCAGAAAATAGCGAACCTTTTTTCCCCTTCTTTTTTTAACCTCTATGTCTTGTGAAATACAACACCGTAGCATCAATAAAATACACAGTGTGCCAGTTAAAAGCTTTGAGCTGGAGACCACAGTACAATCTGGGCCTCTGGCATCCCACAGTCGCCTTTTTCCCTTCGACCACAGACGTTATTTTTGCTCAGCGTTTTGATCACCACTGTTCCTGACTTCTCTAGGTTCAGTTACCTCCATAACCTTTCTGTGCACTCATCAGCGTGCACTTCTGGTAAACAAATGTAAACCAGAGCTGCAGTCAGTTTATACTCTCGCTCTATTTCAGGGAGGTTTGCCTTTGATATTCGCACACGCCGTCGTCTTTCGCTTTGAGGAAGGGTGAGAGAAAAGATGCTTTTCAAAGGGCATGACTGGATGATCCACTGTCCCAGTCCACTGTCCCAGTCCTCTGTCCCAGTCCACTGTCCCAGTCCACTGTCCCAGCCCTCTGTCCCAGTCCTCTGTCCCAGCCCACTGTCCCAGTCCACTGTTCTAGTCCACTGTCCCAGTCCACTGTTCTAGTCCACTGTCCCAGCCCTCTGTCCCAGTCCACTGTCCCAGTCCACTGTTCTAGTCCACTGTCCCAGCCCTCTGTCCCAGCCCTCTGTCCCCGTCCACTGTCCCAGTCCACTGTCCCAGTCCACTGTCCCAGTCCACTGTCCCAGTCTAGCGTTAATCAAGGGTGATTCAGGGCGATTGTTTCTTCAATGGCCTTTGGAAGCAGAAAATAAACCAACTTCCATTTGGTGCCAGAAACTCTTAGAGAAATTATCTCTAAAATACAAAATACTGGCAGACCTGTAGAATCAAGAAATCACTAAAATAAAACCTGACAGACAGTCGAAGTGGACCAAGAGATCTCGAAAGGGAACACATGATGCTGTGACTTGACCTTCGATGCTTAGAAACCCTCCAATGTGGCTAAATTAAAGCAAAACTTGCTCCTTGTATTTACTCAGGTTATCTGTGTCTGATATGAAAAAAATTTGCTTGATGATCTGAAACATTTAAGTGTGACAAAAGAGCAAAAGCAGAGGAAATCTGTAAGGGGGGGGGGGGGGGGGGGGGCACAGCGCTGTCTGCATGGTTGGGGTTAGACAGACTGAGTACACAGTTACCCAACACAGCGACAGATAAGTGAAACGTTACAGTCTAACGGTCGCTGCACCTTTTTTGTGATATTACTACAGTTTGGACACGCAGACAAATTGAAAATGAAGGAGGATTGCAGCATCATTAGATGGACTCAATTATTTACAAATACAAGACAAAATACATGCAGATTTATCAAAGATGAGCCTCGTGCATTGGAACTAAAGAATAAAAATAACAGAGGACTGTAAATAAAAGAAGACACATTTGTTCAGTCAGATTTCAGTGCCTGGACAGTTCCAGCTAAACCAGCACAAAGTCAAACTCTTACTGTTGGTTAGATGAAAGAATTTCATTTATTGGTTGACAGTTTTGTCACTTTATTCAGTGTGTTTGACATCAGTTACAAATTATTCATTCATTCATTCATTCTAAGTACCCGCCTAAATCCTGTTCAGGCTTCGTCCCGGTTTAAATCCACAGCTGGGATCTGATCCAAGAACAGCAACAGTGAGGCGACGGTGCGAACCACCACACCACTCCTCCGCATCAGGTATAAATCACCTGTTAATAACAACACTGGATCTGAGCCACTATAAGGGAGCAACATAAAGAATTTTAGGTTGATCTAGTTTCATATTACAGCCTCAAATGCAGCTGTTTGAAGACAGATCTACGGCCGTCACTGAAAACATAATAACATTTGGGATAAATGGCTTATTCTAAGGTAAAATTGCACTTTGGTTATGAATGACGGTTATGAATATTTTCCCGTATTTCTGCCAGTTCGTCATCCTAAATGCTGCTCACTGAAACTTTTACGGCACTGATGTATGCGCTGCATTATCACCATCTACAGAAGTAACTACATTTTCCAAACCTTTGCAGCGTTGTGGTGCTTTAACCGTCTCAAGCATAAACAGTGAATGTAAAAACGTTACGTGAGTGCGTATTGGCCGTTTCCAGGCCTGCTTCCAGAGGAATGTCGTCGGATGTGTGGAACCTGCAACTGTCTCGGTCTTATCTCGGGTTATTGCCACACACATCAGTCTGACTGCTGAAGTGAGACGACCACGTTTTCTCTCTTTCCGTCCGCCTCACTCTTTCTCTCTTCATCCCTTATCTCCCCTGTATCTATCACATTCCTCCCTTTGATCAATGCCAGGGCCACGCGTGGTCGGAGCCCCGATGTGTGTTTGCTAGTTCGCAACTGAGATTGCGGACACGTTATCATGTGCAACTGTGCACAAGCGCACGATTGAGCGCGTGTGTGCGCGTGTGCGCGCAACACCGGCCGTGCTTTGATCCTCCATGCAGTGTCGTCTTTGAACTGAGGAGCTGTGTGTCGGAGGCTGGTGTGAACGCAGTTTGATAAGGGGAAGCTAATTTATAGAAGGGACATTTAAAAAAAAAATCATCACATTAGTTGTTATTTAGTAGAGGAATTTAGTTGTAGAAAATCTGAAGACAAAGATAGTGACACGTAGCGCTGAAAGGTCACAATTAACTGTAATCAGATGCAACAGCAAATTATTTACATTTAAAAAGAAATAAAGTCTTTGAGCTGTTAAAGCTTGTTGTACAAATACCCTGCATTAAACAACAATTATACTGGCATCACATTTTAGCACTGAGGTGAATTATAGGCCATGATGAAGGTTACTCTAGTCATTCGTTGGTGTGCTGACTGGTTTTCCTCAACATCTCACGGTTCGTATCAGCGATTTGAGCGCGGTAGCTGTAAAAAAAAAAAAAAAAAAAAAAAAAAAAAGGTCAAGAATGCCACTCACCCTCCCTGTGTAGGAAAAATTAACCCACGTTACAGTCGCACGGGTGAAAGAGATCAGATGAAGGTTTCTGTCATCGCCTTTGTCACTCTGCTCTCATGATAAGAGCATTTCTGAAAGTTATGTGGCAACTGTAAAAGCACTTTGTTGTGAAAAAGCCTCAGGCTGAGGACGTATCACCTGACTGGTCTCCTTATCTCTGCTTGCTCTTGAAACTTCGCCAGCACTGTCTAGCCCTCAGTTGTTTTTTTTTTTCTTTCCCTCCAAGATGATACCTGTACTCATTTCTAAAATGATAAATACGCTTTACTAATAGATTTTTATTATTTGATTCCTTGTATATTGAGGTTGCTTCCTGTGTAGCTCCACCTTTTCTTTTTTTTTTCCTTAGAAACTATGCTGTAATACAGCAATTTATCATCCAAACAATATGAATTTAATGAATGAAAGGTAAGCCATGTAACTTGAATATTAACCTCAGTACTTTGTCAAGTATCAAAGCATCACCGTTTCCCCTGATGGCATTGTTTCCTGCACATGAGGGGAACTTTTGCCCCGATCACACCTTGACCACTTGAGCGCCGCTCACATGCTTTTCATTTAGGGCGTCGGGCATCTTGGCTGCCGTCCTGACCTCCCTGCTCATGATTTTATGAAGCTGCCATTAACTCCCTGCTGGCCCTCCACGGCTTGCTGGCCAGATTTACAGCACCAGTGAAGTCAGGAGTGTGTGTGTGTGTGTGTGTGTGTGAGAGAGAAACTGTGTTGATTATCACGAGGGCCACCCTAACCAGCCCGGTAAGTGCTAGTGAAATAATATGTGTGTATGTTGTCTGGCCCTGGCTCACCCTGTAACTCTGATCCTCCATTAATCTGCAGCATTAGTGCTAGTGAGCTAATGGATGCAGCCGCTGAATTAGCTGTGGGGGAGAAAGACATTCAGGGTTGCTGAGAGGAAGAATGCAACTTTAACATAAGAGCTTACGTTGACGTCCTGGGATCCCCTGATAGGTATTACTGACGCACGCTTTCATTTTGGTGAGAGGAATGCTTCGCTAAATGTGATGATGCTTCTTACTTTGAGCAAATGTCGGCTGAAATCTCAGATGTGGGACGGCGGTTAACATGATCAGAACTTCTAAATTCTAGTTCTGCCCCAAATAAATGACTCATCATTTGAGGAAGAGAGTTTCCTCTGCTCCTCTGTTCCTCCTGTTCCTCTATTCGTGGGTGTAAAGACAGAAAAAAAAAGAAGCTTACCGCCATGAACTGAACTGACACCAGCTCTCAAGGCCCAAAAACTCAAATAGCATCCAGCTGTGCTGCATCAGGACTGGAAAACGTTTTGACGACGTACAGTGGAAATACATATATCGCTCTAGTTTTCACTTGTAAAAAGTCATTCTTGTTTCACTTTAACTGACTGGATGGTTGTGAGGCAGCACTTTAGATCCAAAATATGGATTCACCATTTTCACAGGATGTTCTTTCAGCCATTACAGATGTGACAGAAAACCACTTTAACGGCTTTAGCGTCCATCTATCCACCCATTTATACGCCACTAACCTGGAAGCAGGTTGAAGCGACGACCATCTCATCGGCAGATCTCCTCCTCCAGCTCTGCTCAGTGGACAACCAGGACTTCCCCAGCCAGCCAAGACATTTCACTGTGCCTTAGATTTGCCGAGTCTTCCTTTGAATGGATGGATGCAACCGGACCTGATGCCCAGACCTCCTCAGCTGGCTGTTTTTGATGCAGGGGAGCAGCAGCTAAATGATGGAGCTCCTCATCCTTCCCTGAGGAGGAGCCTTATGCATCCCACATCCTGGGAGCATCCTTGTCTTGATATCTGAGGCGTCTTCTTCTGTTCCCAAGTTCTCGTTCCAGCAGGGTCTTTGATTAGCGACCGTTCTTCACCTTCAGCGGGCCAGTTTGGTATTTATAGAGAAATGTGCTTCTCGGTATCTAAAAATGTTGTTTGTGATTGACTCTGCATAGCTGTTATTTGCTTTTGGGATCCAGAAATGTCCGTAACTGTTAAAACTGTGGACGTCCTGTGTGTTATCTTCTGGTGGATCCACCTGTTGAGTTGAAATGTCTTTGACAGGATCAGAGCTCATTCATGTCTGATTGATACTGCAGTGATGTTACTGTGAACGCTGGATCTATGAGTCGGTTTCATCTCTGTAGAGGATGTGGTTGATGATCGCTCCTGCTTCAGAAGCTCCATCTGTGACCACACTTTTTCAAGATCTGGCTGAAGGGCTTCAGCAGCGGAGAGAGCATCTCCTCGGTATCCACCACACTGGTGCAGCTGGCTTTATTATCTTCTCCTGTCCAAGTCCCTTCTGGGCCTGGCATGTATATTTAGCCATGTGAAAACTGATCTTTGTCGCTGTTGTGACTGACGGTGGCCTCCGTGTGGTGTTGATGCAGAATATGGGCCTGCAGTTGGATAAAGGGGGAAATTTCAACATAATATGTGCTATATATGTATTTTATTTCTTTATTTATTCTGGGACGGGGAACAGCAGTGGCTGACCTTTTTCCCTCTGAATTTGAAATGGCATTCAGAGAGCAAGGTGTCCATTTTGTGTCAGAAGCACTTTGGGAGTTGAGTCCCAAACTCCCAGAGTGCTACTTTATGTCTTCAGGCAGAGAGTTAACACCTACGCACTTAGCTCCATAGCATCCCCCCCCCCACCTCCCTTTTCACCTTTTACACACTGGAAGAAAAGGTGGGATCACAGCTGCAGAGGTGTTACTGGACCTGTCCACAGCAACACCGTTTATTTCTGCATACGTGTGTGTGCTCTTGTTTGCTCTTTTTATTTTATTTTATTTTTAATTATTTGTTTTTGACCTACATTACAGTGTCAGAGTATTTCAACCTGAAATCAGTCATGCTAAATATGTCAAATTCATAGTATTATATAATTATATATTAGCCTCTTAAGTGACATTTAAGCCTCTTAGGTTTTTTTTTTTTACATTGCTAATAAACCCAATTGCAAAAGAAATGAACATTAATGCAGGACATTAAATAAACAGTGAAAGATTAAAAAAAATTGCATTAGCTGCTGGTCTTAGCTGCACCTTGGCAGAGCTCACAGGTCACAGGTTATTTTCTGTCAGATAAGTTTCAGTTTCCAAGGTCAGATGCGGGGCCGTGTCCGTGACGCTCAGCCTCTCAGTCCGAGGGCAAACGCAGCTGAGCCGCTTCACCCGTTAGCATGGAATGTACGGGCACGTGCTAGCATGCACAGCCGAGTCTAGCTCGCCGCGGAACGTTGTAGCACGGGCTAATCGCATTCACAGAGGGACGTCTAGGATGTCTCCACTGCACATCCATGCACACATACATGATATCATGAAACATGCATGTTTTATTGTATCATGTTTAGGGCTGGGCAACGATTAAAATTTTTAATTGAGATTAATCGCATTATTTCCCTGATTAATCACGATTAATCGCATTGTATACGCAAAATCAAATAATGAATTCAAGTAGTGTAAAGGTCACTTTTATTTAAATGTTCTGCTGCCATATGAACTAAAGTGCCATAACATTTGTTGTTCAAACACTTTTAACATCAGCACTTGTCAGTAACACATATTTAGTGTAAATCTCATCTTAAAAAATATAAAATAAAATAAAGCTTCTTGCCACTGCCAGGGCATTAATGTCATCCTGTTTTTATATATAAAAAAAAAAAAAAAAAGTCTACTAACAAAATCCAACAAAATGATTGTGTCTCAGCACAATCAGAACATTAAAACAGGTAATTTCTGAGGTAACAGCAGAAACTTTTAACGGGGAGTTCAACTTGTCAGTTGTTACAAATAACCTTGTTTCTGTTGAATCCTCCATCTGGGAGAACTTTAAAATGAAAATGTCCACGTTAAAGTTCAGTAACTTTACCAATCTGTGTATCAATCATTCTTTCCATTTTCAATTGTCAATCAAAAATTTTAAAAAATTAAAAAGTGACATTTTATTACATTTTTCACAAAAAACACAAAAAAATGAAAAAATGCCTGTTTTTTATATTTCAATTTTAGACTTGGATCAAAAATACGAAATTAAAAAACGGACCACAGGACTGAATTAGTTTTATAATGGAGGACTGGACTTTCTGTTGTCATTACACATCTGTGCCACTAGATGGAGCCGCACTGCAGTAACCAGCTAGAGAACAGCAGGACAGTGAACACATGGAGCAGATCTGATGGAACATGGAGGAATGACCACAAAGTTTTGTTGCAGTCTAGAATTTTTTTTTTCATTTAGAATTGTTAATATTGCTACCTGAGTTCATGGATTTTTACCGTTCTCCATGTTTGTTTTAGCTTTTCCTTATGTGTACCGGCCAAATGTCTTCCGGTTCCACAGCAGCCAGTAACAGACTTTTCAAAACAAAAGCACGTGAGCAACATGCGTTAACGCGCGATAAAATAAATGTCGGCGTTAATAAATTAATGCGTTAACGCGATAATGACGCGTTAACTTGCCCAGCCCTAATCATGTTATAAATACATCAGCAATTTCTTCACTGACATGCTCATGTCAGCTATGTTACCCTGTACAGTTATGATTTTCTGAAATCCTTTTTGCCCTTCCCGCCACTAAAAACTGCACCGTGTGTCAGAGCGAGCTTGAGGAACACTTTCACCTCTACTGTTGACTGAACTGTCCAGAGCTGTTCGTAGGAAAACGTGAAGTATTCGAATCATCCCGTATGTGCTTCCTACCGTGACACGTGACAGCCATGTATTGGTCGTCTGCGGTACTGTGTGGCTTCTTCTGACGTTAATGCCCCTTCTGATTGTTTTACCGCTGCACCACATCAATACCTTCCTCTTTGCGTGATCATTTCTTGAATTAGACTCAGCCAATCTTTGACTTGACTTTACTGAGGATTTTTGTGCTCTCTTGCTGTTTTTCTTTTCTTCATTTTAACACATGTACTAACAGTCTTGGTTTGGATACACTTTTGAAATTGAAGAACATCTCACATTTAACCACTACTGGCCCGAGGAACCTTCACGACTGCAAAAACTGAACGATTCCTCTTACTATCCATTTTTAGAGCAGCTTAAGACCCACAGCGCTGGAACTACAGAGCCCGAATTTCCACCAGTAAGTTCTGTCGGAGGCTGTCATTTGAAAAGCTTGAGGCCTTCAGTGCCTCTTAGCAAAGACGAGTTCTGCCAAAAAGGGCTGTGTGATGTGGAAAGACTTTTGGACCACCAGCTTTAATAAAACTGATGACGGTTCAAGACAAAGAGCCTTCTCTGAGTTAAAGCAGCATCTGCAAGTGTGTCTGGCGCTGTGTGTCTGTATGAAAGGGGGTCGATGGCTTAGACAGCTTTGATCCTAAAGTCTTGTCATGTTTATGGCAGTGTTGAGAAGGCTAAGCCAGGCCAACGAAACAGGTCACAGACAATCAAGGCAATATGTCCATGTTAGGTTAATAGTATGTGTGCGCCTGCATCCTTGCTTGGCTTTATTGCCTCCTGTAGTTGCCTGCGCTCACTCACTCACAGTCATTAATCAGCGTCATTTTGGAACTCTTCAAAAGGGTTTGAAAGCTTTTCTCTAATTTATTCATCTATTTATTTATATACAATTTTAAGTCTCTTTGAGAGAAGAGTTAAAACATATCTGTGACTCAGTTTCTGAAAGGTGTCAGCAGAGACAGTTATTCCTTCCTCAACTTCAAATACTCAAATACAACCAGTAAATGTATTAGAAATCTAAGTTTTCAGTCTGTTTGCTTTCTAAGTACTGACAGGATGTGCCCACTAATCAAAATTGATCAAATAATGAAAGTAGGCAATGACTGAAAATTTCTTAAGTAGTAGTCATTGTTATTGTGGCTATTATGACTTATTTTAAGGTTACATTTAGGGGTGTGAAAAAGAATTGATTTGGCAATATATCGCGATATTCAGCCGTCCGATATAATATCGATTTTTCAGCTCCTAATATCGATTTTTAGGAAAATTCTTTCTTTCACTTAAATGTGCAAAACACTCATGAAAAACAATAAATAGGTTGTTTTGAAGCAAATAGTTTTGACTCAATTTGTCCTCTGAATGATCAATATCATCTGATGAACATATACAGCAACTTGATTTTTCATCTCTACTTTTAATTTTGATATTATCCGGGTAGAATATCACAATATATCGTGATAATATTGTATCGTGACCCAAGTATCACGATACATATCGTATTGCGAGGTCCTTGCCAATACTCACCCCTAGTTATATTTAATGTTTATTTTATTATAGTGGCAAGCAAAAGAGTGTGAACTCTGGAATTAACTGGTTTCTGCATTAATTAACCATAAAATGTGATCTAATCTTCATCTAAGTCAAATAATAGACAATGTGCTCAAGCTGATAAACAATTCTAATGTGTTGTTAAACGTCCTCAGTGCTCCTGGCGAAGGTCAGTGACGCCATAGATGGACTCAGTCATCCAGGTCATGTGACTCTGAGGTTTGAATTAGGGCAGCTGGGCTTCTTTTCTTTCTTCTTGAAGACGTGTCACCTTCCATCCAGAAGGTTTTATCAGTTCAAGCTGACCGGCCGTTAGTCTCTCGCCCCAACTGGATCTGGTTTACCTGGTTTTGGTCTCGTGAATCAATCACCTTGCGTCCTCTCAGGTGAGTTTATGTGCTCAGTGAGGGCCTCTACATCTCTGAACTGGGTTTTGACCCAGGTGTCATCCCCATATCTGAACAACTGGCTTGCTGCTGTTCCCTTGTGGGAGTTTGTTGCTCTGCTTTCTACTTCCTCCATGTAGAGAATCCATTGCACATCCATGGATCTGCCTGTAAAATTGATTATTGGACTTGAAGTATGTGATGGACAGGTGGAGGTCCAGCAGGGCACAGATCCGGGCACAGATCAGGTCTGGTTATTAGACCTGGATAGACCTGCTGAGTAATTACAGGAAACATTTTTATTCTGCTATATTTTCTCTTGAATAATTTCAGCCCAGTGATGGAGGTGAGGAGGTGGCCAATTTAAAAGCCCAGACTTGTTTTTTTTTTTTTTTCCAGGTGAAATTTATGACGGTCTTGTACACATTGGCACCGCCACCCTCTTTCCTAACATGGCTTGAACTCCACATAAAAAAGCTCACTAAATGAAAGCACAAAAACTCCTTCCAGACACAATGTGACACAACACCTTTGGTGAGCAGTTTTAGCAAAGAAAGCCGAAGGCTTAAGGAGGTAATAAGCTTACATGTCAGGCCCACTGGTTAGCTCCATCTCGCCAAACAAAGGACGATTATCCCACTTTCTAACAGGAAGGAATGCACTGTGCTGCACACAGCCCTTTCAGCAGAAGAAGGGTCACTATGAGTTGTGAGTTGTTTTTATGTGATTGTGGAACCTAAGTGAGAGGGCGCACTTATTTTCTGTGTTTGTGTACGCCTCTCAACTACATTGTCTCTACACTTGTGTGTTTGCGTGTTCAGCTGACAGTGAGCAACCATGCATGGCGCCAAAGCCTCTTTTTCTTGAATTCCTGGTGAAGATGCTTATTTGAAACCTTCTTCGTGTGTGTGTGTGTGTGTGTGTGTGTGTGTGTGTGTGTGTGTGTGTTCATTCCAAGTGAACTGACTAAAGCTGGCCTTTAGCCTGGGGCAGTCTCTCTTCTTCTTCTCACTCTTCAATGGCCACACACTAAGAAGACAAATCTAGTCTGAATAGCAGAGGGAAAGTCAAGGCCAAGAGTGAAGATAGAACTTTTACAAAATCATAAAAGGTGCACCATGTAGCGTTTTAAGCTTATCAAACCGGCATCATTTCTGCAACATAAATACAGAAATGGCTGAATGGTTTTGGACTGAATTCTCTGAGCGTTTCCTCTAGTAGCTGTGGCGTTAATGGTCAAACAAACTCACCCATACACTCACTGGACCCGTTATCGGATCTGTCTTGTACCACTCAGTTGCCTTCAGAACTGCCCAATTCTTCATGGCAAAGATTCAACAAGGTGAAATTTTAGTCCATATTGACATGATAGCATCACACCATGCACATCCATGATGAGAATCTCCCGATCCACCACATCTCCATCGGTTCTGTTGGACCGTGGAGGCCGTTGAACTCATTGGGCGTTTCTCATTGTGCGTACTTGTGTGTACTTGTGAAACGTTGTCAATCTCAGCCAAAGTGCTGTTTCCGTTCTAAGTCCACATCTCCACAAGGGTTAGGGTTACGTTGTTCTGGCTCCGCCCATTTTACCAAGGATCCATCCAGTGGAGACTCATGTAGACCAGAGATGGCAAAGTACATGTTTTGTTTCATTGTGTACAGCCTTGAAAATATTTTGTTTTGCTTATTTCAGTTATCAGTCAGTGCATTCAACTTAGAAACTTAAAAAAAACTGAAATCTTTTTTTTTCCCCACATCAGCACATCATAACAGTCACTGGAGAGGGTTTCCACTGATACGGTGCATGAACTGTTATGGGGGGGAAAAAAGTCATTGATAATGATAATTTACATTTGGTAAAAGAACGTAATTTTCACAACCTGTAAGGGCAAAAACAAGTAAATAAATAAAATAAGTTGTGGAGTAGCTGCTACCTAATCTGAGGCAACAGGTGACGACTCGCTGTCTTTCAGTGCTGATTCACTCGATGCCGTTAATTGCAGTTCTCTGAAAGAAAATCAAAAATTGAAACATACAAAGAAAATGCATCTCCAGCGAGCACATGTGTGTTTTTTATTTCTATGTGGAGCAGTTCAGTGATGTATGACAGTGAGATGACCTCACAAGCCCGTGTGTCTCTGAGGGCGCCGTTCAACGCTGCTGTCATGTGATGACTTCATGTCATCCGGCCAGAGGCTCTAATGTCGAGCCTTCATCCATCTGCCGCACACACAACACAGGGGCCCGGACGCACAAACACACTCGCCTCCCTCCGACGGGCCGCTGCCGGTCCACTTTGTTAATGTGTGAATGCGTTTCGACGCTGTGAGCTCTGAATTACAAAAAGCACCAACGTGTGTTTTCAGATCAACTTCACTGGTAGATCCGTACAAAGTGTGCTGGCGCCGCCGTTAATGGCGTGTGTTGTCAGAGTTTCCTGGGCAGCGCTTGCTCGGTGGCGCTGTGGTGCCGAAGGCTGAGGGGAGGACGAAGAGCCTCCCTCTGTCTTTTCGTCTCGTTCCTCATTGGCTGAAGAGTCTGGAAATGAAATGTGATCCTCAGAGTGAAACATCAAACAGCTAGCAGCTGCTGGGTTGTCAGGTCACCAGCCGGTCAGAGGATGGACCACGGCCTCCTGTTTATGTGTGTGTGTCAGCATGTGTGTGTGTGTGTGTGTGTGTGCAAACAAGTCCATAGAAGTTCATAGCTCTATTTGTTTTAACTGTTTTTTTTTTTTAAATTCTTTTTCTCAGTTTGTGTCATGTTCTTTATAAATGCAGCGTAAGTGTTTTTGGAAAGAGATACCACGCACATGCTAACATGTTCACGACCTAAAAAGCCCACCTGCGCGCCCCACGTTGATCCCCCCCCCACACACACACACACACACACACACACACAGACCGAGGACAGCACGAAGACGAGCGGCGGTGGAAGAGGAGGAAGATGGAGGAGATCAGGGCGTCTGGTCTGGATGATGGGGAGAGGCGCTGAGCTGCCGCGGAGACGTGGGGGCGGGGCGGGGCTGCAGTCGGGGTATCGGGGGCATCTGTCTTATTTTTGGCGTGTGGAATGGGTCAGTAACCGTGTAGGCAGGCGGGCCGAGGAGCTGGCGTGGCCCAGTTGAAGCAGATGGCAGAGGGGTCACAGCGGGGTCACCCCCGTGATATTCCTGCCACATGTATGTGACAGTTTGACAGCGAACACAAATCTATAGGTGCTCTTCTCCCCGCGGGCACCGCGCAGGACTGGAAACGCCAGTCAGAACACCGGGGTCGGACCCGGCTTCGCTGGTTCTTAAAGTGTGTCCTGTAAAGAAAATTACGTCTGTAATGGGAAGATTTTAAGTTCCTGTCAGTGTCCAGTACCGGCCTTTCACCCAGACACCGTACCAAAGTTATCAGATTATAGAAATGTGACAGACGAGCATCACCAGATCAGCATTCCAGATCAAAGATGTAATTCAATAAAGCTTGTTTAAAAGAAGAAAAAAATTAAACATAAAATAAAAAATGACAAAGGTAAAGCATATTACAGTGATCCCTCGCCAATTCGCGCTTCAAGTTCCGCGGTTTTAGTTTCATTTCATTTATTGATTTATTCCAGACATGTCAAAACAATCTTTTAAAGCAGAGACAATTTTAACACTATCATGAATCTATGTATCTGAAAATAAATATAATATATTTATGAAATAAAATATATAATAATGCGTAAACTCAATATACACTGACACATGTGCATAACCATAATTTATAAACATATAGAATGTCCTGTAAATAAATCTAAATATTAAATTGACATATTCCCCCAAAAAAGAAGAAATAAAAAATAAACAAAATTGTATACCCAATGTATACACACCAATCTATATACATACACATACATACCAATATGCAAAACACACATCTTGTTTAATATGTCTGAAAAGAGGTAGTTGTTCGTGGATTTTTCAGAAATATATAATATAAAACAAATCAAGACAAAAATGTGGAAACATCACAGGATGTTGTGCTCGTTCTCTCACAGTAAAGAAATGTTGTGAGCCAGCCTGGCCCCTTTAAGAAGGTAGCCTTATGGGTAATGGTGTGGCCTTATGGGTAATGTAGTGTGTGTGTCGTGGGACGGCAGAACTAAAACGGGGTTAGATGAAAAGTGTAGTGAGCATCAACAGCAGCCCAGCGTGTATAGATTTACATTCTCTGTTAACCGACAGGAGCCCAACAATACAACCTTGTGTGATGTTACAAGTTCCTGCAGTGACACAATAAAGTGCTCGTTTCTGACTGTTTCTTTTGTTGTTGTTAGCGTGTTAGCCGCTAATTACGAGGCAAAAATAGCACAATAGCAGCGGTTTGTTTACTACGGTTCAGAGACCAGAGGCTGTGAAGGAAACAGAAAGACCACAGTTGAGCCTTTGTCTTGTTTTGCTGCAGTGTCTCGCTACTTTTTTGTGTTTTTTAAACATATTTTAAACACATTATTTAGGCTCGGGGGGCTCCGGCTCCAGTTTGCGGATTTTGATTTTTTCGCGTGAAAAATAAGGGATCACAATCTTTAAAGCAGGCTTCAGTGCCTCAGCTGAAGCAGTCGTGGTGCTGCAGCCATCCTCGCTATGCAACAGGTTTCAGTGAAAGCAATACGACTCAGTGGTTTCTGGAAAGATGAATATCGTACAACTGACTCACTGGTTTTCATGCAATCTTTTCGTGTCTTTTCCTCCTTCTTTTCTGAACTTGATCGGGAAAAATGCTGTTGGCGTTTGGAGAGAACTTGACTGGCATCTGACTGGTTCGCTGGTTCAGAGAGGAAAGAACTCGTTCAGCTTCCTCATTCACAAAACAAACTGTAATTCATGTCCCAGTCGGGGGGAAGTTTTTAATGAACTTCAGCATTATATTTAATTGTGTAAGTCACTAACCCGCCTGAAGGAGCGTCAGTGGAGCGAAGAGCCAGCCGGAGGTGGACAGAACCGTAACTTGAGAGTGGAAGATCAGATAGACGAGCAGCGGCAAGAAAAGGCCAGTCTGAAAGATAGCACAGATGGCACGGCGAGCAACGGAGCCTATGACGCCAAAACAAATCCCGCCACACCACGGCGGACCCCGGAGCGGGGTGGAAGTTCAGCACCAGACAGCAGGCTGTGAGGTCGGGGAGGTACAACGTGGACCAGATCTGGGTCGGAGTTCCCTGAATAAAAACGTGAGCTCCTCGTGGAGGTAGCGGTGAATAACGTCGCTCCACCGTTGTGCATTTGCTGCGACGTTTGGCCACCTTCCACATCACAGGCAGGATTACAATCTCTGCAGTGTCTCATTTATTTTGTCTTTTTTTTTTTGTAAGCTTTTTCCTCAGATAATCTGTCGCCCCGAGTAATAATCTGCCCCACAGTCACAGAGAGAAAGAAGGGAAAAAAAATAAAAATAAAACAACAGAAGGGAAAGAAACAAGGCTTGAAGTGAATATGAAAACATCTGGGGAAGGCAGCCATGCGGCGACCTTGGAAAGTGGGTCTGTATAAAACATTACAAAGCCCTCGGAGACACTCAGCCAATACATAAAGGACACTGTCTGCTCATCTTCTCTCCTCCGTATTCTCCTTCCTTCCTCTCCATCCCTTTCTCCAGACTACTCTCTTTTTATATTCCTCCCGAGGTTATTCCCTTCCTCGTCTACACGTCCGCTGTCTGTTTCTTCATTCACTCTTTTGTTCCATTTTTTCCGCTTTTTTTTTTTCTTCCCATTTCTCTCTGACCCGGCCTGCTTCCTCCCGAAACCCCCGCTGTCGATGCCAAAGGGGTGAAAGTGCCGTCCAACAGGTGAAAACGGTGTTAATTAAAAGTTACTCTGAATACTTAACCCAACGATATTTTAGAAAACACGTAGATAATTAAAAAAAAAAAAAGATATTAATATAATATAATAATGTAATTTTTGACATAATTGTATGGGATAGTTCATTAAAATGATCACTTACATGACTTCAGAAACGTTTCTGTTGGACCTGGGCTCGTATTGTTGTCCCTCACGGACCAGGTGACCCTCAGAAACATTACAACACTGTCAGCTTTTAGCTTCTTACTTCATTTTAAAGCTGTAAACTGTAACTGGAGCAGAATTAGAAAACTAAAACACATGAGTGCTTTTTATTTTTTTTTTTTTTAAACACCCATCTTCCAGTAGATGACATCTGTTATTACAACTGATTCACATGAAAATGAAAAATAAATAAATAAATAGCTTTGGTTTGCCCCCAGATCGGTTGATCATGTTTTCCACTGTCCTCTTAAAGTGTCAAATATTAATTAAAACTCCAATTAGAATTTTCCGCCGGCCAGACAGACAAATTAAAACAGCTATTACTGTTCCTGCTTGAAAAGTAAATCAGAGAACTAATTGATTCCTTAAAAAAGCTGCAGGATAATTCATGTTAACAGGTAAAAACGAATTTTCTCTCTAAAGATAACACTGACCTGTCCAAACAACACGACAACTTTCACCTGCGCTGCCGCCGGTTTATCGGAACGGATCTGCTCAGTAACAGTCCAGACTCTTATCGATGAGAGCGCTTTTTGAGTCGGCCAACTTTGAAGTCCCCAGCATTCCTTTCTCAGGCGAGCCCTCGGTCGCAGCAGCCTCCTCGAGAGGCGCTCTCACCCCCCTAGACAAACTTTAATTAACTTGTGTGTGCAGGTCTGAATCTTAAAGCTTAACCTTTGACACGCTGTCTTACCTGAGCGCCGCCTCTACAAGTGCCTCCCACTCAGGGACAAAGGCTGCACAAAGACCAGATTAGCCGCTCGCCATTGTCTCCTCCGCTCATCTCGTCGGATGGGTCTTCAGGGCCCGACGGGCCAGAATCAACCACTCGAGCTGTCACACTGGAGGCCACGGGCCAGCTGGTAGTAGGCTTGTAGTTTAGTGGGGGCTGAGAGATTCTGGACCCAACCTTGTAAAAGCATCCATGTTGAATAGAAGTGGAGTCATCCTGTTTAAATCCCCCTGCTGGAGTGGAGCGGTGCCGGTCAGTGTGTGAGCCGTCTGGCTCCACCGTGGCTGCCTGAAAGAGGTTTGGACACTTCCATAATTGCTTGGACCTAATGTCGACCGTACAGCACCCCCCCCCCCTCATAAAACCATATCCGCTATATTAGCTTTTTGTGAGATTTTTTTGTGCAGCTGCCTTGGTGTAAATGTATGCGTGTGTGCTTGTGGTCGGGCAGAACTGTAGAGAAGACTCATAAAGCCAAGAAAGAAAGTCTCTTTGTGAGCTGAGCGCGCGTGTTTCCAAACCACTCCTGACCTCACTTAGGATCCGCTCAGCTGACCACAGTTTTAAGTGTCTGTGTGTGCATGTCTGCATGTGAGACCGTCTCAGCAGAGGGAAGTGGCTTTAGGGGAGGAAGCTTTACAACTGACACTGACAAGTCGTTTGGCGCTCCGAACCTTGCAGTCTCGCCACTGTCCTTGAAACTAGATCAACACGGAAGGATATGTCTCATGTCAGATTTTTCATGTCTCCTGGATGAAGTCCCAGTTGTAGACCAGTGTTTAAGTCTTTAGTCTGCTATATAGTCCTATTTTCTTTTACTGTCTTTATCTAAAAATTAGGGCGGGCAACGATTAGATTTTTAATTGCGGTTAATCGCATGATTTTCCTGATTAATCACGATTAATCGCACTATATACGAAAAATCAAATAATGAATTCAAAAGTAGTGTAAACTAAAGTGCCATAACATTTGTTGTTCAAACACTTTTAACATCAGCACTTGTCAGTAACACATATTTAGTGTAAATCTCATCTTAAAAAAATGTAATATAAAATAAAGCTTATTGCCACTGCCAGGGCATTAATGTCATCCTGTTTTTTTTTTATAAAAAAATAAAAAAAAGTCTACAAACAAAATCCTAACAATCTAGAAGCCACAATCAGAACATTAAAACAGGTAATTTCTGAGGTAACAGCAGAAACTTTTAACCTTGTTTCTGTCAAATCCTCCATCTAGGAGAACTCTGAAATGAAAATGTACATGTTAAAGTTCTGTAACTTTATCAATCCGTAATTATCTTTGTATTTTTTTTTTTTCATTTTCGATTGTCAATCAAAAAATAAAAAAATTAAAAAGTGACTTTTTTTTTTTTCCGTTTTTTTTTTTATCTAACACAAAAAAAACAAAAATATGCCTGTTTTTTTTTTTTTTTTTTTTTTTTTTTAATATTTCAATTTTAGCAAACAGGCCACGGGACTGAACTTGTTTTTAATATTTTATTGTCTGGTTTACGTGACCCAGAAATGGCTTTGTTTTATAATCAAGGATCAGACTCTCTGTTGTCATTACACATCTGTGCCACTAGATGGAGCTGCACTGCAGTAACCAGCTAGAGAACAGCAGGACAGTGAACACATGGAGCAGATCTGATGGAACATGGAGGAATGATGCAATCGTCTTGAACAAAGGGGTTTAAAAGTTTTTTGTTAATATTGCTACCTGAGTTGCTACCTGAACTGTAAAGTTCACTGACTTTTACCGTTCTCCATGTCTGTTTTAGCTTTTCCTGTTCTGCAGCAGCCAGTAACAGACTTTTCAAAACAAAAGCACGTGAGCAACATGCGTTAACGCGCGATAAAATAAATGTCGGCGTTAATAAATTAATACGTTAACGTGATAATAACGCGATAATAATGCGTTAACTTGCCCAGCCCCTACTAAAAATACACAAAAACAATTGAATTATGCATATGAGGTCAGTTGTGCGTTTCCTTGCAAAATTCTTGACATAGAGGCAATTAGACCCTCCCTCTCTCTCTCCCTCTCTCTCTCTCTCTCTCTCTCTCTCTCTCTCTCTCTCTCTCTCTCTCTCTCTCTCTCTCTCTCTCTCTCTCTCTCCTCTCTCTCTCTCTCTCTCTCTCTCTCTCTCTCTCTCTCTCTCTCTCTCTGTGCGCATGTGTCTGTCCATCCACATGAGTGTGTGGGACACCAACCCCATAAAACGAGGTTGGTCTTTTCCAAGCACTTACAGATAATCCCCACAATTAGCCACAAAGGCTGCAGAGCACTTTGATCAGCGAGGAGCAATGTGGAACTCCTCAAAGATACGCTCTTCCTCCGCTATCTCTCCTCCCAGTCGCACTTGAGCAAACCGATACGACGCGCCGCATCTGTTAAGAGGAACGGGCCGAAACGCCGGCGCTGCCTTTCTGTTTTTCTCCTCTCTCTGTGCTCCTTTGTAGCGGGATGAAATGTGGACCTCTAAACGTCTGGCAGCCCGGGCTTTGTGATTACAGCGTGCGAGGCCGTTTGTTTATGGGTTGAGTTTTGTTGAGAGGCAAAGCCAGGCCACACAGATATTTGGGCAGGCGGAGAGGAGGAGAGGTTAAGGAGATGAAAGAGAAAGAGGGGTGAGAATGTGGACAAGGATGTGATGGGGACGATGGAGAGCAGAGCGTCTCTGGAAAGGCTGTAAAAGAGAGGAAGTTTTTAAAAGGAGCCAAGTTTGTCTCTTACATTTTAGAACGTACAAAGGTCATTGAAATTCACTGAAATATTTTCTGAGGAACCTGCCTCCTTGTCATTTGTGTTTTACAGAGAGAAAATTACAGAAAATATTGTGCGTCTTGCTACATACTGCAAATTTTCGATTCCAGCCTTTGGTTTTAAAGTTTAATCCTGCCCATTCTCACTCTGATGGCGTCGTATTATGTGGTTTTGTCAGACTCTGGTGTTAACAAATCTACACACAATGGAGCCTTGAGCTCTGTTTGGAAACAAAGTGAGTCAACATCACAGCTTCCTAATTTAAACCTACCCAGGATCTTTTCTTAAACCCAACCAAGTGTTTCAACGGAACCAGAAGATGATTTTGCGCAAACCTCCTCCAGCAGTTGTAGTGAAAACACCCAACTAAGCAAAGGTTTGGCCACCAAAGGGAACCAAAAATAACCATCGGGGTGAATGGACAAAAAAGGAAATGTAAAAACTGTGTTCTCAGGGCGGTCTCAACGTTGATCCTCTTGTTTGGGCATCTTTTGATTTTGTTCAACCTCCTCAGTCAGAAACACGTTTCTGGTTCAGATACGAAAAACCCCAAATGCTGTTTGCTGTCTTTGCTATTACCTTGTAATAATAGTATAATTATGTGTCATTCATTATTTGCTTAGTTTAATTGAATACTTAACTGATACCAAAGGTGAATCCTTGTTATAAACAATATAAATCATGTAAGTAGCAGTCCTGGTGGAAAGAGGGAGGGACGGTGAATACGTCGGTGGAAGGTTACTGGACAGATCACTGCCAGGGAGGAGAAACAGGGTTGGACCAGCCAGGAAATACCTCCATGTGGTGAAAGAGGATAAAGGGAGCACACACTCCTCAGCGCTCACCTGAATTTATTGTGCACAGTCAAATGCAGCTTTAAGGAACTGCTGTTGAAGTCCACGGACTGGTTTTGGGCAAGCGTGAACAGTCCTTTTAATTGAGGTGTTAATCCAAACCAGTCGGACCACCGCTGCCTAATAGGCGTTGGCCACATTTAGCCCAAACAGCTCCCCGGGGTGTGGACTTTACGAGGCCTCTGAGGGTGTCCTTTGATATCTGGTCCTGAAATTGGTCCCTCTGACCGCTTTCACGAGCATTACAAGTGAAAGTGACGCTCTGTGACCAGGATCTAAACTAGCTATTAGCCAGCAGCTACTTATTACACATCAAATTGCCAATTACCACCCCATATTTTTGACCCCAAGTAGAAGGCAGCGAACGCTTAGACTATACTTCCACATTTGATACGGCTCTGAGATCCCGGTACGGAGAAGCTTAACATTATTCACTTCAGTTCTAAAAAGGTAATAAGGTTTGCTCATGTCTGTCCTCATTCATGATTTTTAATCGTACGTCCTTCCATAAAAGACGTGTAAAACTTCCAGAGAATGGAGCCATCAGGGAATGGTCTGAAAAACCCTGAATCCAAATCAGTGCTACTAAAAAAAAAAAAAAGAAGAAAATTTTAAAAAAAAAGCCTCGTCAAACTAATCAGTACACAAAATTTATACTTTATGGTTACAACAGAGCAGGGACACACAAATACACTCGGTCAGGGGCAAATAAACTCGGTCAGGGGCATGTGCAAACTTCACCACCCGCTCGGACTTGCAGCCATTTTTAGGAAAGCAGCTGAACACATACGCACCCCAGCAGACGCGCACCACGCAGCTTACCAGGGAATATGATGACTTAGCGATGACCCCGCAACATCTTTCCTCTTCTTTCACACTCCTCTCGCTTTTTCTCAGCCCTCCTACTTGGCCGTTCACATAACCCTACCAGACTCCAGAGGGGGAAGAAAAGGGAGGGGGGGGGGGGTGAGAGAAGAGGACGGGGCAATAGATAGATTTGGAGGGGAGGGATGAGAAAAAATATGGAATGAGTATGATAGGGCAAACTGTTTGTATGTGTGAGTGTCCCGCAATAGCCCAGGGTAAACACGAGCTAACATGGGAAGTTCACTATTTTATCACTGTGCCACTGCTGTGAAAACCCCGCCAGCTCTCAAATGCATCCCGTCATTTAGTTCCTCTCGTCTCCCCATTCAGCTGCCTGACAGTTACTGCAGTGTTGTGGTTGTGTGACGGCGTTTTTCTTTGAAATTCACTGCTCCATACATACGGTGGTATAAATGTTGTTTAATGGCACGGCCAGGGAGACATTCGAAGGATGTGATTTGTTTGAAACTGTCTCTTAGACTGCTTGTTTTGTTGTTTTTCTTCGGACGGCTGCAGTCCCATATGAAACCATCTCGATGCTTAAGCCACAATGATTACCGATGTCACTCATTTATTTTCTCTAACTGATTTCAATTTATCAATCATTTGCGCCTGTCGTTGCCCAGGTGGAGGATTTCAACTGTTTCATAGCGTCACCGATCTTCAGAGAGGTTTCTACTTGGCAGGAATGGCCAGGAACCTTCTTGATTTTGTTGTGAGTAGGGATGCACCTTTTTGGATTTTTTTTATGACTGTTAACCGACGCCCTTTAACGATTAATAACCGTTAACCGATAAGTCCGGGCCGTTGGCTGCCACGATGTTGCGCGCGTTGTCGTGGACGCATGCGGACACTTCCCCGTGTATACTCTCGCAGCAATGTGTCGCCGTCAGCTTGTCGCAGAGATGCCGCCGTCACTTTTGATTTATACTAGCGCGGTCTCCGCTATGTTATTCCACACCACAACGCAAGAGAGACAATCACAAACTAGCTAAACTTACTAAATTTATCTCTTGTGTTTTTCCACTTCCTCACTGTCTCGGCCGTATCCAGACCCACATTCATCGCTATCTCCCTCCATGAATTACTAGAATATGTGCTGTCTTTGTAGTGTTGAGAACCAGAATCGTACAGATGTGGGTACTTCCTCATTTTTTCTAAGACGCGCTCTTTTCTACGCGGATGTAGAATTGACCAATCAGAGGCCTGTTGCACCTGACGACACCCCCATGAGTTGATTGAATTACGTAGCTTAAAAACAAAATTGACCGTTAGTATTAATCGGTTAGAGTTACTGTTATCGGTTAACGGTTAAATGGTTAACCATGTGCATCCCTAGTTGTGATTCCAGCTCAGTTTCATCTCTTTCTCCTCTCCGAGTCCTTTTAACAACGGTGCAATAAAATGTTAAATGTAAATAATAGACAGCGTAGCCCGAATACCTCCTACCGCTCTTTGAGCTGAACAGCTCTCTCTGTGTGGGGTTTTGGGTAAAATATCAAATGTTTTCAAGTCAAGAGGCTCAAGTCCAAGTGAAGTCACAAGTCAGCAGATTTGGAGGTCAAGCGACTGATTCGTAAACGCTAAGAGGCAGTTGGTGTGCAGTGAGGGTGTAACTAAACCCAGCATTATGACACTGAAGTCATTATTGTTGAAGTGTTAAAATTAAAATTAAAATGCCACATGCATGTGCTGTTCACGGATGCAAGAACAGACCGGACCCATACAGTTTCAGTGAAACTGGAGTCCACGAGGGACCAAAAACCGAAGAACTCCGCAGAACCCTGGACCGCTCGAGTAAAACACAAAGACTTGGTTCCCACCGGTTATTCTGAAGTGTGTTCTGACCAAGTTTTATGCCTTGTAATGTTCCTGATTTAACGTTTCTCATATAAAATCAATTACCATAGATTGACATCACTGCCTAGCCTCGGCTAGCCTAGCCTAGCCTAGCTTAGTCTACTCTACTTAACACATTATTATTCAGTAAACACTCCAAACTGGTTGGAGTTTTTTTTTTTTTTTTTTTTAATTAAATGAAGTAAATGAAATGGCCAACATTTGAAAGAAAAAGGGATTCCAGTAGGAAACCTGAAGATAGAGCAGAACAAGATCCAAAGTGGATATCGAGCATTTCCATCTACTTCTGTTTTTTCCCCGTTTTGCCTTCAGATGCAGTTCGAGTGTCGTTCTCTGCTGATTTCGTCCGTTTCTGAGACTAATGTTAGCAGCAGCTTGTGAACACACGTCTGGACGAGAAAGACTGAAGAACCGGCGCTGAGCCGGCGCTGAACCGGCGCTGAACCGTGAAAGGCGCCATTGAGTCAAAGTACGCGGGTGTGTGACATCAGTGAACACTGTCTGTGGTGCAAGAGTCCGAGTCAAGGTCCAAGTCTTTTGACATTTTGTCAAGTCTAAAGTCATCAACTCAACATAACTCGAGTCCACACCTCTGGTCTGAAATGTCCCACAGTGACTTGACATTGACCATGTGATCACAACAAGCTGAAACGCTCTGCTGTGATTCAGACTCAACTAAAATCTATTTAATGTCTGCCACTGAAATGGAACATTCAGGTACGTGATAACTCATCACCAAGAAGCAACGTCTGAAATACAACCGAGAAAAGGCTCCACAAGTGTGCCTGGTTCAGGAAGGTGTCCAGGGGAAGACGTTTTCTTTCTAAAACGAGCGTGGCAGTACAGCGTAGGTTTGCAGAGGTGCCTCCGAACCAACCATAAGACTTCTGGACAGGCCGTAATTAAGCTGATCCTTTAGATGATGTGACTACTGTAATGGACATGAGAGGGTGACAGACAGAGACGGAGTACCACAGCCCTGGGAAAGGACAGATAAGGGAAGCAAGTGGCCGAACTCTGGGTCATTTGGCAAGGAGAGAGTCAGAGCTCGCTGGGCATAGCCTTGAGAAAAAGTGGGAATCCCCCAGAGGAAAGCAGCATTGACCCAGCAGTGAGAGACGTATGGAGCCGAAGCAAGAGAGCTGCGATCACTGCTGGGAACCGAGTCCCCGACGTCCTTCCAGGATACTGCTTTCTCCTCCGACCCCCTGTGGACACACACATAAACATGAGCACACACACACACACACATTTACTGTAGCCCTAATCCTCCCTCAGTTCAGGGGTTTCTGGGCAGCTTCCCACCAATTAGGTTCCCGTCCTTTCCTTTCCCCATCAGAAAAACTAATGGAAGGGAGAGACAGGGACGGATGGATATTAAAATTAGAAAGTGGCTGAACTTTAGCTGTCACTCTCCTTCCCACGTCTCTGCCTTCTTCTGTCCATCCACCGTGATCCTTCTAGGGAAATACCAGTGTAAACCAGTCAGGCTTCATATCACAGTCCTTGATGGATGCCAGTCAAAGGTCTGTGCTGTCTGAATTTCTTTTTTTCATTCATTTATTCATCCTGCCAGTGAGAATGGGAGCACTAATCATCTGAAGCGGTTCCCAGCATTCCCATCGAGCTTCATGGTGTGATGCTGGTGGACAGTTAGAAATCCCCTCATTGAGCATGCTGCTGACTGTGGCGGAGAGCGAATCTCCCATCAGTGTCCATTTGGGTTGATATGAGGTGATCAACACCTTTTTTTTTTTTTTTTTAATTACATTTTTTATGTTGATATGTCCCATTAAAATGACTGTAAATATAAGTAACGTGCAACCTGTTGCAGTATCTGATTCTATATGTTAGTTTGGTCCTGTTTGTAAATCTGAATGTCCCTTTGGGGACTTTATTCTGACTTATTCCAAAGGTTTATTTTTCTATTCTTGCCACTAGTGTTTATGTTACGTAACATATGTGGAGACATTATGATTTGTTAGTCTGAGGATTGTGCTTGTTCTTCACTTCTTCCACTGGAAGCGTGTTTATCCCTACCTCCATCTGTGGTAGTTTTATTTTAATCAAAGTCTATCCTTGTCTAAATATCTACTGTAGAATCTGATGCTCACTGGTCCATTTTGCCCATCTGGAATCGCAGCAGTTTCGAGCAATCTTATCTTATCTGAAGTGTTTGTACCTGTGGATGGTGTGCTCCGTATTATTGGTCTGTTCACTGTCCTTGAGCCTGAACTGTGGATGAACCTGCTCAAATCTGCTTTTATGATGTGAGCCGTTTTCATTAAAATGGCTCCCCCACCTTCAGTCGTAATTAAAAGGCTGTGGGAGACTGGTGGTACCACCTCATATACCAGACCAGACAGTACCTGGCCTGGGGGTTACCACAATGTTTACACTCCCACACACTTACCACACAAGCAGAGTTTGAAATAATATGACACAAGACTGATGTACATTTTTTTTTTTTTCAACTCAGTCTATTTCAAAGATTTGTGGACATTTTTGCACCAAAAAAAAAAAAATTCTCTTTGATGTGAGATCAGTGTTAATCTTCAGGTATGCATCCTGAGAGAAGAGCCCAATGTCCCCTGGTCTTTGATCACTTCCACCCCAAACATCTGACTCCACATGATCCCGCTTCAGGAAAACAACAAAGACTGAAATGAGACACATCCACACTAAGAGCTGTCTGTGGCGGATCTTGAGATGGAAACATTCATTTAAAAAGGAGCTACCTGTAACATTTCTGTTGAAATAACATGCTGAGATGTACGGACTCATGGAACCGGGACTGCTGCTACTCAGGTTGACCGGTCAGGAGGACGAGCTGCGGTCACAGGTTAGGCTTCAGTCGTGCTCGTCATCAGTAAAAACAGTGACACGACCCAAACCAGTAATACGGGTGACCGTCCCACTCCAGATGCCTCTGAGCCCAGAGATGTTGGCGCCACCTCTGGACAATAACTGTCTCTCCTGAACATGTTTGAAAAAAAATAAATAAAAGAAGATGAATAAACTGGTAAACTTAGTATTACACCTAAAAAAAGAAGGTTAAAAGTAAATAAATAATGTTGTATAAAAGAATAAATAAGTTAAGGACAACAATCATATACACATCCAGATAAATGTTTGTTGTAGGGGTCAGATGTCACAGACCCTTGTCCTTTACACAACTAAATTCCTCTAGACTCCTTTAATCTTTTACATGTTCTGGGTTGTGGGGAGAAAGATATCCAAGTCCACTCGTTCTTGAAGGAACATTGTCTTTGAATGTTTCCGGGACTTACTCACCTGTACGTTGAGAACTTAAAGAATCTCGTCGTTCTTCCTCAAACACTCAGCTCTTTAACCGAGTCATCGTTACGATCACCTGTAGACGATCACCTGCAAACCTAACGATCACCTGTAGACGATCACCTGCAGATGTCACGATCACCTGCAGACGTCACGATCACCTGCAGATGTCACGATCACCTGCAGACGTCACGATCACCTGCAGACGTCACGATCACCTGCAGACGTCACGATCACCTGCAGATGTCACGATCACCTGCAGAGGTTACAATCACCTGCAGATGTGACGATCACCTGCAGACGTCACGATCACCTGCAGACGTCAGGATCACCTGCAGATGTCACGATCACCTGCAGAGGTTACAATCACCTGCAGATGTGACGATCACCTGCAGACGTCAGGATCACTCAGGATCACCTGCAGACGTCAGGATCACCTGCAGATGTGACGATCACCTGCAGACGTCACGATCACCTGCAGATGTCACGATCACCTGCAGACGTCACGATCACCTGCAGACGTCACGATCACCTGCAGACGTCAGGATCACCTGCAGACTTCACGATCACCTCTAGACGTCACGATCACCTGCAGACGTCAGGATCACCTGCAGACGTCAGATCACCTGCAGACGTCACGATCACCTGCAGACGTCAGGATCACCTGCAGACGTGACGATCACCTGCAGACGTGACGATCACCTGCAGACTTCACGATCACCTGCAGACGTCACGATCACCTGCAGACGTCACGATCACCTCTAGACGTCACGATCACCTCTAGACGTCACGATCACCTGCAGACGTCACGATCACCTGCAGACGTCACGATCACCTGCAGATGTGACGATCACCTGCAGACGTCAGGATCACCTGCAGATGTGACGATCACCTGCAGACGTCAGGATCACCTGCAGATGTCATGATCACCTGCAGAGGTTACAATCACCTGTAGATGTGACGATCACCTGCAGATGTGACGATCACCTGCAGACGTCACGATCACCTGCAGACATCACGATCACCTGCAGACGTCACGATCACCTGCAGAGGTTACGATCACCTGCAGATGTGACGAACACCTGCAGACGTCACGATCACCTGCAGACGTCATGATCACCTGCAGACGTCACGATCACCTGCAGAGGTTACGATCACCTGCAGACGTCACGATCACCTGCAGATGTGACGATCACCTGCAGACGTCACGATCACCTGCAGATGTCACGATCACCTGCAACTCACGATCACCTGCAGACGTCACGATCACCTGCATCACAGACGTCACGATCACCTGCAGACTTCACGATCACCTGCAGACGATCACCTGATCACGATCACCTGCGACTTCACGATCACTGCAGACGTCACGATCACCTGCAGACTCACGATCACCTGCAGATGTGACGATCACCTGCAGATGTCACGATCACCTGATCACATGACGTCACGATCACCTGCAGACGTCACGATCACCTGCAGACTCACGATCACCTGCAGACAGGATCACCTGCAGACTTCACGATCACCTGCAGATGTGACGATCACCTGCAGATTCACGATCACCTGC
Organism: Hirundichthys speculiger; assembly: GCA_018398805.1. Taxonomy (NCBI): domain Eukaryota; kingdom Metazoa; phylum Chordata; class Actinopteri; order Beloniformes; family Exocoetidae; genus Hirundichthys; species Hirundichthys speculiger. Next base: position 162,409 of record JAGFBZ010000826.1, on the reverse strand, counting down.
AGATGTGACGATCACCTGCAGACGTCACGATCACCTGCAGACGTCACGATCACCTGACCTCAGACGATCACCTGCAGACGTCACGATCACTTGCAGACGTCAGGATCACCTGCAGACGTCACGATCACCTGCAGATGTGACGATCACCTGCATATGCAGATCACGACATCACCTGCAGACGATCACCTGCAGATGTGACGATCACCTGCAGACGTCACGATCACCTGCAGACGTCACGATCACCTGCAGACGTCACGATCACCTGCAGACGTCACGATCACCTGCAGACGACTCACCTGCAGAGGTTACAATCACCTGCAGATGACGATCACCTGACGATCACTGCGATGTTACAATCACCTGCAGATGTGCGATCACCTGCAGAGTTACATCACCTGCAGACGTCACGATCACCTGCAGACGTCACGATCACCTGCAGACGTCACGATCACTTGCAGACGTCAGGATCACCTGCAGACGTCACGATCACCTGCAGATGTGACGATCACCTGCATATGTCACGATCACCTGCAGATGTGACGATCACCTGCAGACGTCAGGATCACCTGCAGATGTGACGATCACCTGCAGACGTCACGATCACCTGCAGATGTGACGATCACCTGCAGACGTCACGATCACCTGCAGACGTCACGATCACCTGCAGACGTCACGCTCACCTGCAGAGGTTACAATCACCTGCAGATGTGACGATCACCTGCAGATGTCACGATCACCTGCAGATGTCACGATCACCTGCAGATGTTACGATCACCTGCAGATCACGATCACCTGCAGAGTCACGATCACCTGCAGACAGATCACCTGCAGATGTCACGATCACCTGCAGATCACAGATGTGATCACCTGCAGATGTGACGATCACCTGCAGACGTCACGATCACCTGCAGATGTCACGATCACCTGCAGATGTCACCTGACGATCACCTGCAGATGTGACGATCACCTGCAGAGGTTACGATCACATGATCACCTGCAGATGCAATCACCTGCAGACGATCACCTGCAGACGTCACGATCACCTGCAGACGTCACGATCACCTGCAGAGGTTACAATCACCTGCAGATGTGACGATCACCTGCAGATGTGAAGATCACCTGCAGATGTTACAATCACCTGCAGACGTCACGATCACCTGCAGATGTGACGATCACCTGCAGACGTCACGATCACCTGATCACCACCAGATGTGACGATCACGATCACCTGCATGTTACAATCACCTGCAGACGTCACGATCACCTGCAGACGTCACGATCACCTGCAGACGTCACGATCACCTGCAGATGTTACAATCACCTGCAGATGTGACGATCACCTGCAGATGTGATGATCACCTGCAGATGTGACGATCACCTGCAGACGTCACGATCACCTGCAGATGTCACGATCACCTGCAGATGTCACGATCACCTGCAGAGGTTACGATCACCTGCAGATGTGACGATCACCTGCAGAGGTTACGATCACCTGCAGATGTTACAATCACCTGCAGATGTTACAATCACCTGCAGACGTCTTGATCACCTGCAGACGTCACGATCACCTGCAGACGTCACGATCACCTGCAGAGGTTACAATCACCTGCAGATGTGACGATCACCTGCAGACGTCACGATCACCTGCAGATGTCAGGATCACCTGCAGATGTCACGATCACCTGCAACCTTTTACTCACCTTTTACTCTTGAGTTTCCATCACTAACTTTCCCCGTACCAACTTATTTTGTCATTTGTTGCAGTCCTGAATTTCAAATATCTTTAAATATTAAATGAAACAAAGGTAAGAAAATAAAAGTCAGGGTGAATTTAAGAATTACTGCTATTTATTTTTCTATTTTATTTATTTGTTTATTGATAATCAGTGCTACACAGTTTAGAACTTCTCAGTAACTGAGTCTAGGATATTCAAATGTTATGTTTCCTGCTGTCTGCTGATTGAATCAAACTGTTTTTTTTTTTTTTTTTTTTTTTTTTAGTGTTCGGGATGTTAAAAAAAATTGAGCACCACAAAGTCCTGAAATGCCAGGAACAAGAACAGCCTGGAGGTCTCTCTTACTTACATGTTTCCACCCTGATTAAATGCTACCACACAGGAAGAAAGCACATTTTCTACGCTCATGGTTGAATTTAACATGCCTGTTGGCCAGAACTATTTTTTTCTATTTTTTTCCTTCATTTTAAAGGTAAAAAAAAAAATATAACCAGAGCCAGATGTTTATGTTGAAGTAAGAACCACTTATACTGTAAATACATGGCACATGAAAAAAAAAAAAAAAAAAAAATCACTTTATGATCACTGACTGATGATGACTTTATGAGTTTGTCACTTCTGTAAAGCAACCCTGGATGTAAATGTTGGCCGTGCTGTCAGAGCTATAGATCACAGAGTGAAAGGTTTGACCTCTCATCTTCCCTGTTGGCGACGTCACAACACATTATGTGTTTAGAGACGTGATGCAGAAGTATTATATATTAGAACTGTACTGCTTTAAACAGAGAGAACCATTTGGATTTGTTCATCACAATTAGACTATCAAAGTGGACTTTTATTTTCTGGAATCAGGAAGGAGCCCCTTCATTTGTCTGAAAACGGAGCCGTGACTAATAGCTGTTGGCTAATGTGTAAACAACCTAAATGCATGTGCACTTGGTTACAAATGTAGACGAAGCGCAAACGCGCCACTATCTGATCTTACTCAGAACATGTGTCACACAGGATTAACTGGATTCCAGTGGAACATTGTTTGCAGAAACCGATAAGGAAGCAGCTCGCTGGGCTTCATCACAGCGTCTGATCACTGCGAGGGGATGTTAAATTGACCGAGGGTCAGATTTTGTCTCCCGTCCAAAACATTTGCCACAGTAACAGCAGTCAATATTAGTTAGAACTAAGTGAATTTAGATGTTCAGAAGTATGATGAACAGCTGTGTCTGAATGTTTGTGATTTTAAAGCAGATCAAAGGAAAGCAGTCGGCAAACAAAGCGGTGCTTTTTCTGTCTCATCTCTGCTTTGGTGTTGGGTTGCGTCATCGGGCCCCCAGACCCCAGAAAGGCCCATTATGTGCTCACGCCACTGCCTTGTGTAAAACGGCCCCGTCGTTAGCATGTAGCGCTTCCTGTCGCTGGGTGTGTGTTTAGGCAGGTCTGAGTAGATAATGGCCCTGGGAGTCTGAACTGCGGTGGTGTAATGGAGACAGATAACCCAGCTTCACTGTAAACACCTGTCCATACAGCGTGATTCATCGTATACACACATGTACACACGCACACACACACACCGAGGTGTTGCAGCCTGCCGGCCTAATGCGTGTGAATATCGTGTCATTGTTGTGTCTGTCCTTTATCGTTCATTGTGTGGCTTCGATTTGTATTCGGTGCTGTAGAGGTTGTGGCCTTTAGTTCTGACAGGTCAGAGTAAACAATTTAAACTATGCTTTTCCACCAACTAAGGCTTTCTAAATACAGGAGAGTCTAGTTACTCACTTACCCAATCAAAAGATTTTTTTTTCTAAAATAGGTCCTTAATATTTAATTCTAAAAATATTAAAGCAGCATATAAATCTATGGATATTCACTTTTTTTTAAAATTTCTTACAGCCTCAGGAAAATAACAAGCACTGACACAGTATGTTTTATTTCTCCAACACTAAGCATGAATACATACGAATGAGTGGAAAGAAATACACCCTTGTATGTTCAATAGGACTCCAGAGACTAATTAGCAGCCAGTTTGCTGCTAATTAGATGCTTGATTACTAATCATTAGCAAGTTGAGAGCACCTCCATAAAAGCAGAACGGTTGGCCGTTTGCTGGTCTGCAGGATTTGGGCATGTGTTAACAAAATGCCAAAGAGGAAGGACATCAGCCATGATTTTAGAGAAGCAATTATTGCAGATCTACAGCAGAGTGGACGAGGACGTCTCGAGCCGTTGTAGCGGCGCAGTCCAAGGTTTTTCAGGTGTCATTGGACCAGAGGCGAAGTACTCTGGACAGTTTGCAACGCCAGTCACCAGGTAGATTTCTGTTGTCGTTCATCTGAGGTTGCATTTACCTGAAACCCGTGACATGGTGAGGACCAGATGAGTTGGATAAGGCTGTGCTTTCTTACTCAAACTCAAAATGTTTCTCTTGGCATCACTAAAGAATATATTTTGGATTCATTCAGGATGTGTCTAAAGCCAGAGCCCATTGCAGCAACTGCATCACAATGTTCCTGGTGTATTTATGGACAACGGGAGTCAGAAAGGTCATGCTGATTCGTCTTTGATGTTGCTGATCTGCTGGTGCACCGTCACAAACCTTAATCACCACATGTTAGTCGTCTTACCTGAAACTGTTCATTTATCCACATCAGTCATAAATTTAGCATAATTACATTCTTTCCTTACAAAGACTGATTTAAAGTTCTTTTACTTCTGTTTCCCTGATATAAGAACTGAGTTTCTATCTAAAATTGGGTTAATAGAATTGTAGTGACTGTCACGTCACAATAGTTAGATCTGCGATGTAAATCTTGTGTTCTGGGTTTGCGTAGACTCTTCAGTCCCTTTCATTTCTGGATCTGGTGTTCATTTGGTTAAGCAACAGCCCCATGCGGTTTGGGTGCATGCACTACTGTGCGACTGAAGCAGCGCTGCCCGGGTGAGCTTGTGTGTCTACGCACACATCTTTGTGTGCGTGTGTGTGTGCGTGCGGGTGTGCGGACGCCAGGCTGTCTCCAGCGGAGGAGGCCCAGTGTGTCAGTGTGGAGGTGGAAGGGGAGAGCGGGGCTAGTCTCTATAAATCAGGCCAGATTACAGAGGCAGAGAGGCCTGCGACTCCCTTCCACTACCCAGCCTCCTCTGCTTTATGTCAGCTGACACACACACCACCAGGACTAGAAGCTTTAGTAGATTTTATTCTCGCCCCTGGACGCTAACGTCGTAGGCCCTCTGAGCAGATTCACCCGCCAGTTTTGAACAGCAGATCGGAGCACTACTGACACTTGGCTGCGTTTTTGTCAGTATTGTGTTCATTTATTTGCAGAAGCTCCACAAGTGACTCTGATGGTGAAGAATATCAGTAGTAATATCCAAGGGTCTTAAAGCAACCTCTGGTTTGTTTCTATAGTTTTCTAATTAGCAAAAAAAAATGGAAAAAGTCAATTCAAGGACCTATTAATTCCTAACAATTCCTTCCTACTACAATTTTAGATATATGCACTAGGGATGCACATTTTGGATTTTTTTTATGACCGTCAACCAACGCCCTTTAACGATTAATAACCGTTAACCGATAAGGTCCGGCCGGTTGGCTGCCGCGATGTTGCGCGCGTCGTCGTGGACGCATGCGGACACTTCCCCGTGTATACTCTCGCTGCAATGTGTCGCCGTCAGCCTGTCGCAGAGATGCCGCCGTCACTTTTGATTTATACTAGCGCGGTCTCCACTATGTTATTCCACGCCACAACGCAAGAGCGACAATCAAGAACTAGCTAAACTAACTAAACTTATCTCTTGTGTTTTTCCACTTCCTCACCGTCTCGGCCGTATCCAGACCCACATTCATCGCTATCTCCCTCCATGAATTACTAGAATATTTGCTGTCTTTGTGGTGTGGAGAACCAGAATCGTACAGATGTGGGTACTTCCTCATTTTTTCGATGACGCGCTCTTTTCTACGCGGATGTAGAATTGACCAATCAGAGGCCTGTTGCACCTGTCGACACGCCCCCATGAGTTGATTGAATTACGTAGCTTAAAAACAAAATTGACCGTTAGTATTAATCGGTTAGAGTTACTGTTATCGGTTAACGGTTAAACGGTTAACCATGTGCATCCCTAATATGCACCATTATTTCTTTATTGTTCATACTGTGTGGACACATTAGACTGAATGTGTGAAGTATGTCCGTATCTGTTCTTTACACCCACGTGACTTTGTTCAGGGTCTCGTGAAGCGTTTACTTTTGCAGCGTGTCTGTATGATCTGATAGAACTGACAAGAAAGCCGACTGACTTTGATTTACCAAGAAACTTTGTTGAATATCGAACTAAGTTATTTCCAAAAAGAACAAGACAACACTGACAAGACTTCTTTTCTGAAGCAGCCTTAAAACATCTGCTCATCAGGAGCAATTCCAATTCCTCCCTTAACCCTCAATCTCAACCCTCGCCCTTAACCCTCAATTTTTGGCCCTCAATCTAAACCCTCGAAAGTAAGTGTCAGGGTTATCTTGTGACTTAGAAATGGGACACCCCTCGAGTGCAGTTACGTCTTCAGACTGAAATGTATCAGAGCCCGTGTTGTCTCTGTATTTTCTGAACTGACACAGGGATAACATTGAAAAGAGCACCGTATATTCTCTAAATAATATTAGCAAATAACACAATAGAGGATACATTATTCAGTCCTCCGTCGCAACACAAGGTATACAAGTAACGTGAAGCAGGCCGGGACCGCCGATCCGGAGGCAAACATCGTAAAGTAAAAAAAGAAATGTTACGCAACAACGATGTTAATCCATGAAAAATGTCTCAAACAAAGACAATAAGATGGTTTCGTAACATTTATATCTTTAAGAACTACTTAGATTTGTAGCTATCTTTTTTTTGTCGCCATCCTTTTCGAAGATATCTTGGCTAAATTACCCAGTGCCTTCTGGGTAGCCCTTACTTCCAAGGGTGGTGTCGGAAAATCTCAATTTTGAGGGCGATACAGCCCTCAAACTTGTCCCTCAATTTGACATTCTTAAAATCGGGACAGCACTTAGCGGAAGCTCGCATTTTTGAGATTGAGGGTTGAGATTGAGGGTTAAGGGAGGAATTGGAATTCACCCTAAGTCCACATCCTTTACGTAGTACTGCGAAGAATTAACAGTAGGCTCTTTCCGATTGTGCTAGCATAATTTTTGGCATAATCTGAGGAATTGAGCATAATTTTTGCCCTTTTTCCAAAAGTAGCACTGCTAGCATAATCCGTATATTTTCTTGTATTAATAGCACAATTTTAGAATAATTCAATGTTAAATTTGTTATCCAGGGCTTTGTCAGAAACTGCATGGTTTATGTTTCACTGTTTTTGTTTTTATTTGTTTTGAAACCCAGCGGGCGCTGCTTGCGCGCACACAGTTTGTTGTTTACTCGAAATTTGCATACTTTACCATGGTAACTGGAGGCCATTTGAGTGCAAAACCTATGCGCAAACTGTGTCACGCTCTGCTACACGCGATGGTTAGCAAGCTATCCACAGATAGTTATCCACCACACTATCCAGGCTTTGTCCAACCTATTTTTGTTCGCTGGATAACTATCCGCTGGATAGCAGATTTATCCGCCGTATAGGCCTAACCACTGGATAAAGTTACCCAAGTTTTGAACAACCGGGCCCAGAATGTCAGACCAGGGTTAATAAAATACATTTTCAAACTTGTCTTGTGAGTTGTGAAGTTTGTGCACAAATAAAAAGTAGCATAATTTCGAAAAGCGAGCATAATTTGGGCAAAAAACGAGCACTGCCACTAGCATAATACGCCACCTTTACTAGCACAATTGGCAAATGCCTAATTAACAGCACATCGCTCGACGAAGCCAATGTTTCTGGAAACCTTCCGACCTCCACTTGCTTTAAAACACGAACAAGCTAATATGAACTATGAAACAAATATTTGTTATTGAAAGCCTTTGGAAACAGGTCAGAGTGGACTTAGATCAAGAGATCTTTAACTTCAACTCCACCCGCCACTCATCAGGAGTTACATTTGTTCAGATAAATGATGTACAGCTCCTCTCTTCCCAGTACCAGAGCCTCCATGAAAACCTTGATGGAGCTTTTCAGAAGCCACTCCCACTCGCCGCTGACACACAGAATAAGTAGTTTATTCATCACGGACATCTTTACTCTGCTATAATAATTAATCTTTGGAGTCCTCGGCGGTCATGACTCTATTTGAAGTTTTTCTAAATCCAGTCTCTCCAAAATCTTGGCTTTTGATCCATGGATGGGGCTTTTAATGTGTCCATTCTTCATCCCTGACACCAAGAGTGACTATTTGTTATGTTTTCAGTAGCCCTATCGTTTAGTCAGCTCAGATCACCCGTCTGCATAATCCCCCTCCAAAGCCTTCCAATGTAAAATAATGGTTTTCATGTTTTTCTTTCCTATTTTTGGGAAAGGAAAGCCGGCAATATGATGTTATGGCCATTTTCTCTGTTCTCTCTCACCATACTTTGGAATTTAATTGTGTTTTGACAACTCTTTTCCATCGCTGGCCCAATTATAGCCTCCAGTTGGGCTGGTAATGATAGTTGTTAATGGGGTGAAAAATGGACGTGCATCTCTGACAGAAACCATAAGCAGATTCTTTTAAAGGAGCCAAGCAAAGCACCGGCAGGAATGGCCTCTCCGTGCTCCCGTCCTGCGAAGGCCTTTATATAGCATACATGGCTCACAGCATATCCTTGAAGCCCTTTGCTGTCCTGTTATTTGTGTAAGTCAGCCATTTTGTCAGTGTTAAAACATCAGAGCGGTCGGTAGCAGCGTCCCGGCTACTGTACGAGGCCATGGGAATGACTCGGAGCAGCCCGTCACACACACACAGGCACACATCTCCAAATGTCGTCAAATTTCTCACGCTTTTTTCCTTCCCTTCCGCTCGCCGGCCCTCCTCCGCTACCTCCTTCCCCCCCCCTCATCTCTCTCGTCGCAGGGAAAGTATTGATCGACCCTCTTCCCAAAGTTATTTTTAATCAAAGATAAACAAGGAGTCCACATTTCCTTGGGAGATATGGGGTTGTCTGCCGTGTCCCAATCCTTCTGACAGCTCTCGTTACGCGCTAGGGAGGCGCCTGATGCAGATGAAGCAAGAGATGGGAGCGCGAGGGCCGAGTTGCACGAGGGAGGGGCGGTCGGCGAGTGTTTAGAGAATAACACAAGTGCCACCAGCGAGTGGGAGACGTGGGAAGTCCAGCTTTGGTCTCAGTTAGTTGTAGCACATCCTATTATTATCCCCCGGACTGTGCGACAGCGCTGACCAGCAGAGACCCTGAACACGCACACACAGCCAGTCAAGAGTTCTCCCCTCTCTCACACAGACGCAGGCCAGGCCATTCCCAAGTTTTATTTCTTCTGGACTTTATGGGAACACTTAAATTTAGCCCTGGCAGAGAGCACAGGCATAATAATCAAAGCTCTTGTCACCAGGCTCCCAGTGCTAGGTGGTCCGGACTGCTCCGGAGGGAGGCTCGCCCCGTCGGGAGGCAGCTTCCCTCCCCGGTCCAGTGAGACGGGTATCGATTGTAACTGTGACACCTCTGAAACGCTCCTATGAAGGCGCGGGATGGGGTCAGCTAATTCCAGAAGTTCATGTTCCAGCCTGAGGAATTATTAACGGTAAACATGTGGCGTTGACTAACCAGATTAACCTGATAAACCCTGACCCCCTTTTTTAGCAAAACGCCTAAAATGACATACCCAAATTAAAATGATTGTAACTTCTAAACTGTTCTGTCCACATGGATGCATTAAAGTGTTCCATAAAGAAGACACTCTGTAGTTTCTTATAAAACTGTCAGGAACACTCTAGGTGATACAGAGACAGAGTAATGGAACTCTGAAGTCAGTAAAAAATTTAAGATTTTGTTCCGCCTGAAATAAAAAATGACTTTCAGGATGAATAATAGTCTGAATATTCATCTGAAATGGTAAATGACACTATGAGGCTGTAGGCACACTATAACTGAACATGTGTTTCAAATTTGAAGAAGATCAGTTTTTTGTTTTTTTGTTTTTTTTTTTTTAATTAAAAGATTTTGTACAATTTTTCCAACTTTCCTAAAAGTTGCACTAAGCTTGTGTTTGACAGCAGATGACAGCCCTGGATGTAGTTATACAGAGGTGAGATACCCAGAGCCAGAGGATTCCTGTTGATTTATGAAATGTTGTAAAGGCTGATCAAAGCGCATGCAGCTGATGGTTAAACATGGAAAAGATCTTCATCTCTGGACATTTCACAGAAGAAACAGAACTCAACCAGGGTCCTAATTCTCCTGTCCTAGGTGAAGCCCCCATCGTCCTGATCAATCTAGATAATAAGATCAGATAGCGTTATCAGCTATCTTCTCAGATTTCCTTATCAGATCCACATGTGAGGATGAGAAATCCCCGACAACAGATGCTCTGTGGATTTTTACAGGGAGTGTAATGGGAATCAGTTGTGAAGTTTTGCACCACCCACTGCTGACGTACGCTGGAGGAGGAAGAAGCTGGGTGGCGATGAAGACGCTGGAGCTGAATGATCCTCCTCCGATCAGAGTCTGAGCTAGGGATGCACCATAACTGTTTTTTAAAACCGATAACCTGATAACTTTCCAGCTCCTAAACGGCCGATACCGATAACTGATAACACACACATATACCTAAGATCATTACATCAATACTATGAACAAAATCAAAAGCAGTTTTGACTTTTTAAATTCAGTAGTTTCTTCAGTTCAGTTCAGTAGTTTTTGTTTTTTATTTTTTTAATCTCATGGAAGCTTTAGATGAATGAGGGAGAATAGAGGAGAGGGGAGACTGCTGCTGGCTTGCGCATGTTAGCATTAGCTTCCGTTAGCTCACATTAGCGCGATTTCAAAACTCCATGGAAGCGATTGTTATGTTGTAGGTGGCTGATCAGGTTTTACGTATTAAAGCTTGTGCTTCCCTCCTCGTAGAATTCGCTTGGAGGATTCGTCACAAATAACCACCAAACTATCTTCTTCTGAAACTTTAACGAAGTTCCACGCCGCCATGTTTGTTGTGATCAGTAGGCTGTGCTGCAGGCTGCATTCAAGGTGTAACGTAAATTCTGAAGTTCCCTTGTTTGCTAGTCCTTCTTTCAGCCTTTTCTATTTTTTTCTTTTTTATGTGTAACATGTGGGGAAATACTGAGAATATCAATTCAAGTCAGCAACTACTAAAATTATGACCGAGTTAACGAGTTGTTTTCTGGCATGAGGGGGTATTCTTGATTTCCTTATTGAGTAATCGTTTTTCTGATTATGCCGACGTCACTTGAACATAACATTCACTGTGTTGACAAAAATATATATGTTATCGGGGCTATTCATCATGATATCAGAGTTATTGGAATGATGTCATAATTTCCCGTTATCGACCCGATAGTTATCGTGCACCCCTGGTCTGAATGGCTTCTTGAGTGACGGTGACAGAGACGGAGTCGCGCTCAGGCCGAGGTGGCCAGAAACAAAATGACTAGGTTGTGCTGGAATCTTTGAATCGCTAGTCAGAAATTATAAGGGTATAATTTGTATTGGTAGCTTCAAAAATTGCATTGGAATGTTTGTTAAATATACGTCAGAGATGTGTATTTATTAAAGAGGAAACCCACAGCTGAATCTGCCAAACTAATAAAGTTATGAGGTGGCTGTTCAAAGCCTGCGCTGATGCTCGGGCGTGTCTCTGTCTGTCCATACAGTGCAGCGGGAATGTTATTCATAGCGTGACAACCCTCATGAGGTCAAAGGTGATGAGGTGCTAAGGAGGTCTCTGACACTCGACACACGCACACAGAGGGTGACTCGGCTCCCCACAGAGCCCAACTGTCACCACCTGGAGTGGACGATTAATTAGCCTGTGATTTGTGAAATACACTTGGCTTTAAGTGTGTGTGTGTGTGTGTGTGTGTGTGTGTGTGTGTGCTCGCCCAGCGTGGTGAGCGCGTGTCCGTCTGACCGTCCATCCGTCCGACCAGCCCTCCCGGTGTCGTCCCTGCCGGTGCCGTCCGCTGGCTCCTGACAGGTCCGTGTTTGTTCTTTCACTTTTACAACGTTAACAAATCAGGACTGTTGACAGTGAAATCTCCATGAAACTGAGGAGTCATGACGTTGCGCTTTAATTTGGGGTTTTAATGCTGCCTTCCTGTTTTATTAATGTAAATAAAACTTTCAGCCAGTAAAATGATCAAACAGATGTGACCAGCCCAACACCACGGCTACTACAGCGAAAAAATCCTCCCCATAACTTTTCAGCTTATATTTTTAGAAATGCTCACTATTGGATTGGCATGACTTTGCTATGGAATGACTTGCGTAACGTGCACGAATGAAAGAGGGCACACAGACAAGAGGCACTCTTTATTACTTCCTGCAGAGCTTCTGGTCATATTTCCTGATTTAGAAGACATTAGATATATTTACACACTTTATGTAATGTTTATCCTCCAGCAAATGCATACAGATGCATTCGTCGGGTTTGACGTATTAAAGCTTGTGCTATTTTTCCCTCCTTCGCTTGGAGCATTTGTCACAAATAACCAGCGAACTATCTTCCTCTGAATTTTGAACAAAGTTCCATATCAACGCCGCCATGTTTGTTTTTATCAGCGCACTGAACTGCATAGTGCATTCAAGGTGTAACGTAAATTTCCTATGTTCCCTTGTTTGCTAGTCGTTCTTTCAGCCTTTTCTATTTTTTCTTTTTTTGTGTGTAACATGTGGGAAAATATTGTGAATATCAATTCAAGTCAGCAACTACTAAAATTATGACCGAGTTAATGAGTTGTTTTCTGGCATGAGGGGGTATTCTTGATTTTCCTTACTGAGAAATTGTTTTTCTGATTATGCCGACGTCACCTGAACATAACATTCACAGCCAGTCATTAAAGACTCAGAGGGAGCGACGCACTGCCGTGTTGACAAAAATATATATATGTTATCGGGACTATTCGTCATGATATCGGACCTATCGGGAGGACATCATAATTTCCTGTTATCGGCCCGATAGTTATCGGGTCGATAATTATTGTGCATCCCTACCAGAAATATTAGTCAAAGACCTGCTTTTCACGGTTATAAGAAGATAAAAAGTAATCCAGCCCCTGCTGCTGCACAAATGGTCTCAAGAACCAGATCATGACCCCTGAGCTAAAACTGACGGTAGGAAACTGTGGCGAGTAACTAAAACCTGGCTAAAAAGTGAATTTGTAGTGATGTGTGGACGTACTTGGACGACTGGACGCATGAACAGTCTGATCCAGTCGTCAGTTCTGCATCTGTGGAATTCCACAGCAGCACCTGATCAGTGAAGATTTCACCACCGAAAGTATCTGTTCAGATTTATGCCTTTGACCTGATCCGCCGCCGTTCACCAGGGGCATCTTCAGCCGGGTGATCCTGCGTCTGTCAGGAATGCCAGGAATCACACGTTGGCATCCACGTTCTCGGCTGGAACAGAAACTGGATCAAACAGATCACAGTGGCGGTTAATCTGTCTGAGGGCAATGCACGTTTCTTTTAGTGAAATTCAGCGTGGTGGCCATGACTCTGCTTCTAATAACCAGCAGCGATAGATGATTATATAGATTATAGAGTGCTCCATGGTTCCTGGAGGCGTCTTTCTTTAAACTGTGTCTAAAAGTCATGTTAGGAAGTCAACGCATATGTAAATCCTCGGTAGATGATGTTGTTCATTCACATTCCAACAGCGCGAGTATGTTCTGCCAGCCCATATGGCTTTATTACTCTATCCTTCACTGCCGGTATTTTTTTTTCCCTTTTTTTTTTTTTTCACACTCCCAAGGTGAAGAATGAATGATGGCCACAGACTCAGCTGTCGTCATTCTTCCTCTTCTTCCTCCATTCTCTGAGAACCGCGGGAGGACGGAGGAAAGTTGGGCGGCTCATCAATCATTCCATACTGAGATAGAGAGAGAGAGAGAGAGAGAGAGTGGGATGGAGTTCAGAGGAAGAGAAGGTGTAGGAGGCTCGGTTTAGCCGAGGGGAGTCCCAGCAGGGATATATACGCACGTATACACAGAGGAAGAATAACACTCATATATCTGCTGCGTCAACAACTGGCCTCTGTTTTCTCAGTGCTGACACCAGGCCTGCACGAGTACTACACAAGTACTACACAAGTACTACTGCAGCTTCTCAGCGCCCTTCTTTGGTGCCGGTTCTGTGAGTTTCTGCCTTAATCTGTGCCAGCCAGACCAGTCCAGCTTCTGTACTATTTTATTTTCAGTTTTTCATTATTTACAAACAAATCAATACAAACTGTGTGGACATAGCATATGGTGAGGCACAAAAAGTGAACTTTCTTACCTCAACAAAGAGAACCCCAAAGTAATACAAACAACTCTAACAAGTGCTTGGAGTAAGGGATGTACCAATATGGTCTAAATATGGCTGCCAAGTTTTCAAAAACGTGTTGTAACGATTTTATTATTAATATTATTACCTTTTTTAAACTCGGAGATACATTGAGGTAGAGACCTCATTTACAATGCAGCCGAGTGAAACAACAAAAATAAAAATAAAGGCACTTAGACACAAAAAAGCCAAAGAGAAACTTACATAGAAGTGACAAGAATTTATAAAACATAATAAAATTACAATTAAAATGTAAAAAAAATAGATTAAAACATGAATAATTAAGACTACATTAAAAGGTAAAACAGGAACAGCTAAAAGTAAAATGTGATACAGTTAAAGATTTAAATTGCCCTATGGATAAAAATGATGAAAGCTTTAAAAAGTTCTGCGTGCTATTCCAAGTTGCAGGTGCACAATATGAAAAACTGGATTTTCCAAGTTCAGTAAAAACATCTGGCACCTGCAGCGTAATCCAGTCACAAGACCGAGTTTGATAAGAGCCCTCATTAAAAGAAAGCATGGAACTGATGTAAGGAGGTAAAAGACCAATAAGTAGGGATCCGATATTGGCTTTTTTGCCGATATCCGATATGCCGATATTGTCCAACTCTCAATTTCCGATACCGATATCTACTGATACCGATATATTCGGGCTATTTTTCCTTAAAACTAATTTTAGGTAACATCATGTATCTCCTGTCGTGGAATTAACACATTGTCTGTGCAAAAAAAAAAAAAAACCCGATACCGATATTTACCGATATTACATTTTTATGCCAATATCGGGCCGATAATATCGGTGGGCCGATATTATCGGACATCCCTACCAATAAGAGCTTTATAGATAAATAAAACCCAGTGTCTTTCACGTCTTACAACAAGAGAGGGCCACCCAACATTTAAATACAAGTCCCAGTGATGTCATAGCTGTCTCCAGTGATGAATCTTAATGCAGACTGGTAAACAGAGTCCAGGGGTTTAAGAGTCGCAGCAGAGGCGTGCATGTACAAAATATCACTGTAGTCCAACACTGATAAAAGAAAGTTGCCTCAACAAGCATCTTCATACAATGTAGCGGAAATGAGAGCCTGTTTCTATAAAAGAAACCAGACAATATGTGATTTTTTTCCAGGGGGATGCAACTTTTCATCTCATTAGACCACCTGTCAATAAAAGGACATTGCAATGCACTTCTTGGCCACACACAAAGCAACTTCCATGAGCTTGAGTTGTGCATCGTTTAGAGAACCGCAAAAATGTGTAACGTTCCCCAATAAACGTATTTCCGGGTCCAGTGGACCACTAACTCCCCTGATCCTGGTCGAAGTGGAGCAGATATCACTTTGTTACAGCGCCAGGTACGACTTCAGCATCCGTCAGTCTATACCGGGCATTGATGGTAGTCGACAAGCCTTTCTGACATAAATCTACCGCTCCAGCTTCTGCAGCGACAAACTCGGTCCGCCCATTTCAGTCCGGGCCGAAGACCGAAGGCAGCTATGGTTTACTGTGAGAATCATCACGTTGCCCGTTCATCGCTCTGGAATGATCTGGAACCCGGGCCTCAGCCTGGGTTCTGAGATAAATCGGGTTTATTTGGCCTTTGCCAGGATGACATCCGCTCCTGCTGCATCAACACGCTGTCAGCACAAATTGCTCCCTTCACACAGTCCAGCGTGACCCTTGACATGTGCTGTTATTGCATTGATAATTCATTTCTGTGGCCTATTATCTTTGGCAATAAGCTTCCAGCTCATTTTTGGATTTCAGCCGCAAAACATTGGGTGGCATGTTGAGTCAGTTAGATAGCTCCAGGCCTTTACAGACGAACCAGGACTCCACCAGGTACTTCTCTTTTTATTGATGGAGACTTTATTTGATCTTAACTGTAGTTTATAGCTCAACATACCTCCTGGGAGGTAACAAGTAGAGGTTTCTTTAACAGTTTAGATTTTATTTTGTGTTATTTCTTGTGTGTGTCTTTGTGTTTATATGTTTATTATGGTATATCACGTTTAGGGATGCATGATAACTGTTTTTTAAAACCGATACTGATAACCGATAACACACACATATACCTAAGATCATTACATCAATACTATGAACAAAATCAAGAACAGTTTTGACTCTTTAAATGAACAGATATTTATTTTTTTACAATGAAAAACTACTGACAAGCCTCTCCAACATTTTCTTAGAGCTATCAAACAAACCTATTTGATATCTCACATCAACTTAAATAAGGTTCATTACTGACTGATATAAAAAATAAAGGCTCCTTGAACTGATGGAAATACATGCATCAGAATTACTAACTGAAAAAAATTAACATTTAAAGGATTTTGACTTGTGGTTCCATTTAAATTAATACCTTTAATTAAAGTAAATAAGGTTCAGTGATTTTTTGTTTTTTTTTATATCATGGAAGCTTTAGATGAGAGGAATGAAGGAGAGGGGAGACTGCTGCTGGCTTGCCCATGTTAGCATTAGCTTCCGTTAGCTCACGTTAGCGCGATTTCAAAACTCCATGGAAGCGATTGTTATGTTGTAGGTGGCTGATCAGGTTTTACGTATTAAAGCTTGTGCTTCCCTCCTCGTAGAATTCACTCGGAGGATTCGTCACAAATAACCACCAAACTATCTTCTTCTGAAACTTTAACGAAGTTTCACGCCGCCATGTTTGTTGTGATCAGCACAATGCAGGCTGCATTCAAGGGTAACGTAAATTCTGAAGTTCCCTCGTTTGCTAGTTGTTCTTTCAGCCTTTTCTATTTTTTCCTTTTTTTTTTTTTATGTGTAACATGTGGGAGAATGGTAGTCAGCAACTACCAAAATTATGACCAAGTTAACGAGTTGTTTTCTGGCATGAGGGGGTATTCTTGATTTTCCTTACTGAGAAATTGTTTTTCTGATTATGCCGACGTCACTTGAACATAACATTCACTGCCGGTCATTAAAGGCTCAGAGGGAGCGAGGCACTGCAGTGTTGACAGAAATATATATGTTATCGGGGCTATTCGTCGTGATATCGGAGTTATCGGGATGACGTCATAATTTCCTGTTAACGTCGATAGTTATCGTGCACCTCTAATCACGGTCGGTTAGTCACCGTCGCTTCTAATGAAGCTTAAGCTTAAATTGTTAAGGTTTATTATAACTTGTTATAAACTTCACCAGTGGCGCTCCAGCGTGAACTTTGTGCATAAACCTGTGAACTCAGAGATGCTATCATGCACGTGTCATCGCATGTCTTTTTTTTTTTTTTTGATCACTTCTCCTCTTCGCGTGTGTGCACACGTGCACGGTAGCATGTTAATGCAGTCTCTGTGACTGATGAGGTGGAAACGTGCGCTTGATCTTTTTTTTTTCTCTCTTTCTGTGCGTTAAGCCTCGAGTCTCACATGTTTTGTGTACTTTGCATGAGAAGAATTTGGCTTCGGTTTGTGAAAAGTGTCCAAATCTACTGTGGCTTTTTTTTTTTTTTCCCCCCGCTAAATTCTGAAAAGTGCAATGAATACTTCAGGAAAAGATCTTGCAAAGTCATCCCTTCCAAGGCCGTGAAAAGAAGCTCTGCTGAAAGTTATTGCTCTCAGAAAAAGAAATCACTTTGCTTTGTTTGATCTTCTTCATGAAATATGCCAGCAGACAGCGTTTCATATAATCCCATACTGCTCGTAGCCGACGGCGGGCCTTATGACAGCTGTAAATTACAAAATGGCCGACCTAAGCAGAGGAGCGAGAGGAGGAGAGAAGGGAGGGGACGGATGGCAAAAACACACTTTGGTAACCTAGCTTTGCCCCCACTTCTGCTCCATCTCCCCACGGGATCAAACAAGAGGGAGGATTTGGACGAGTAAATCATTGCCTTCAAGTGGTGAACTCTCAGGGCCGACAAAATGAGTCAGACGTGTGTGTTCATATCAAGTGCAGGCATCACAGCAACACTTTGCCAGGAGGCCTGGCTGCTTTTCTCTCACACTCTTCTTCCTCAAACACTGGAAAATGTTTGACTTTGAAGTCCCGATAAGGAAAATTCATCACATTCTCCGTGGCTGCTGTTGATGCTGAAGCTCCATTAAACCGCTCGGTCTGCGGACGTTAGACGTGAAGTCAGCGGGTTGAGAGATCTATTCGTCCCATCGAGAGCGGAAAAAAAAAAAAAAAAAGGATTTAGCAAAGAAACGCAGGCGCTGGTTTACGCTCTCGGTTGCCGTTTCTTTTCTTTTTGTTTTTTTTTTTTAAACCTAAATGGCATTTCACCCCATTACCGTTTAGTTGAGCAGCTTTCAGAGCAGGTTCAGGTGTGTTTCAGGACTTTACTTCAGGTGTTTCAGTTCAGCTGCATCCTTCTGCATTTCCATTTACAATGCTCTAAATGATTTAAACATGTCATCGGTGTTTGCCACATCTAACAAAGTTCAGCTAATAGTTGGTTTTTTTTTTTTTTCATTTGACTCTAATTATCAGGCAAAATTCCATAAAAATAAGAAAATAAAGAGTGGGACTCATGTTTCCTGTAATAACAGGTCCTTCCGTGGTCGTATGAGCATTCCTCCGGTGCACATAAAAGCGAGGATCTGTCCTCCTGACAGAGACGGGCTTCATTTTCACCTGGGGAGTCTGGCTTTAAGAGTCTGAGGCATGCTGACCCCAGTCAAAGCCCCGATTCACAGACTTGCTTTAAAATTTCACAGTGTCTCTTCCGCTCTCTGAGAGTCCCAACAGCTCATACTGAAGGCTGCCTTGTGGTCTTCGCTCCGTCTGAGAATCTAACATGAGACGTTTACGGCCCTGCTCTGATATTATTGTACCAGTGTGTGTACAGAGCAGCCGCCGCTGTTTTTCTTTTACGGCTTCACCGAGCACTCCTGCCGATCTTATGAAATTCCTGCATGCGAGTGTCAGACGTGGGAATGTTTTATCTTTCCAGAGTTATCCTTTTCCAGTTAATGGCTGCTCCCTGGATCTCATGGCCAGACGTCATGTTAAAAGAGATTTTTTCGTCCTCGGAAGTGTAATGCAATCCGGCCGCGGTCTGGGGGCGCGACACGGCTGGAGACGCGTCATCACGCGTGGGTCGGTCTGACCAGGGTTTGTCCCCGTGTTCAGCTTAGAGGTGACGGCGCCGAGTCCACATGCATGTATGTGTTGCATTGTGTTTTCCTGCTTACCTGCGTGTGTGTGTGTGAGTGTGTGTGTGTGTTTCTGGTTTGTGGATATTGTGAGCGCTGGGTGAGAAAAAGCAGAGCATGGATCTGCTTTCCATCACGCTGAGCTGCTCAGAAACAGAAAAGACCCGACTTCACACACAAACACACGCACACACACACACACACACACACTGCTCATGCACGGTTGATTAAAGCAGCCAATAGCAAAACTGCAGCACAAGCAGGCCAAACATGACTAAACCTCCCAGGACCGCATATGCTGGACACAAAAGTACAAAGTGCATCTCCCTGAAAATACGTTTGTTTTAATATTGTTTGTTTAGTCAGCAGCTGTCTTTCTTTCTTTTTAATGCTTGTTTATGTCTCCATTTCTCCTTCATGGTAGTGAGTCAACAGTTTTTGGATGTATTGTTTTTGAACTCTCAGCAGTTGTGTCCCATTTCCAAACTATCAGCTAGTTCTGGTTTGGAGAAACTAAGTCCACTCTCAGATGGCGTCAACGGCTCTTTTACATTTTCTGTAAGTGAGCGAAAAAAACGTCAACAATGATTCCTAAAGAGGTACGAACCGTGGAAGAGGTGGGTGGAGTCAAGTCAGTTTCTGGCTCCTCCCCCTGAAGCCTGCTGCTTTAAACACAGCTGTAGAGACGTGACTGAAAACGGGGCTTTGGACTTTATTTCTCTGGTATTTGGTCTTGGCCATTTCATTAAGAAATTGCATCAACTTAAAAAAAAAAAAAAAAAATCATAATGTCACCTTTAAGTTGCAGTTTGTTAGTTGTCACAACACCAGAACACCAGTTCACTGAAAAAACTTGAACACATGCAGAGTCTGACAGAGGCTTGTTATCTGGTACCGTTGTTTTTGAATCGCGCCATCATGTGTTAATATATTCAGCAGCGGACCGACAGACTGACTGCAGGCCACTCCTTCCCCGTGAAGCTGGCATTTTCCTGCCCTCACATGAAAATAAGTAGCCCGGGCACATCCGTCCTCCTTCCAGAACCGAGCTGAAACGCGGACCCGTCTGACCACGGACCCATCTGTATCCAGTGCTTCTCTGTCCGTCTGAGATGAGCTCATGCTTGGCAGCGTTTGTGTGCAGAGTTGATATATGACCTCCTCATTGTAACCTCATCAGTGTTTCTGTTTCTGGAGTTTGACATGCAGCGGGGGAGTCACGACCCGTCCTCGCTGAAGGCGGCTAATCCTTTTCCTGGATGCTCCTTTCTGAGCTCGGTCCCGACACCCCCACCACTCACCCTGACAGTCAGTCATCTGCTGACTGGCGGATCTTATTTAACGGTGTTTGTCGTGTAATCTGTTCATTTTTATATCTTAATGTCTGGCTTGTCGTCTGGCTTTCTAAATTTGATGACAGTGATCTGCAGGACAAGGTTTCTGTTGGATTTTAGAAACCTTTACCTTCCTGTAAATGGGCTTTAACTCATCATCCGTAGATATCATGTACCACATCCCAATATGAAAACACACTTCTACATGTAAAACAGCTTTCCAGGAGTCTCTCTAACTGAATTTGTGTCACACTCGTGAACACAGAGCACACACATTAGTGTGAACAAACATTAGTTAGTCGTTTTCCTCTCCAAGCCTGCTCCCTTTTCCACTTCAGTTGGCAAATTAGTATTTTGTACTTTTACAGTGTGAAGGACAAAGAAAAAGTGTAATGTAATATTATTATTGTTCCTTACTTAATAATGTCACATGTGCTGCAGCCTTCCTGGATAGGTTACATTTCCCACATGACAATTAGCATCATCCTGTGACATCATCTCATGTAATATAGTGCTCCGCTAACGATAAATAAAGCACTTGGACGATTTTAGAGACTATTTTACTATTTGTGTGTGTGAGTGAGTATTGAAGTTAATAATGGTACCGTCTGAAAAAGCTTTTTTCAGACGGTAAGTCAGCAGTGCTGAAAGACAAGATGATTCTGCCCTTTATTCATTTGTTTCCAAAGATGTCTGTGGGATGGATCCATCATCGTCAAAGTTTTCCAGAAGTCCTCTTCATACTTGACTGCCCGTGCGGACCACATCTAGACTGACGGACACGACCTTTCACTTCTCAGATCAGATGCTTGTCGTCGTCTGTGGCACTAACGTGACAACGACATCAGAACGAGCCTTCTCATGTGTTCCACTTGACCGTGATGATGGCGGTCCACTTCAGCAACATGACGATGCTGTCAGCCTTTATTTCAGGCCCAGAACACATTACTGGAACCGTCGTTAGAACCAGGTGGCTGTATTAAACCAGAACCAGCTCTGACACCGGCCTGAACAACTGGATCTCAGCTTGGATCTTCTAATAAAGCCAATGCTCTTGTTTCCTAACCACCAAATACTCACAACTCTTTAGTTAATGTTTAAATAAGAAATTCTCCAGTGCTTTATTAGAAAGTCAATTTTCCAGGAGAAAAGAAAAATCTCATTCCATACTTAAGCGAACCGGAACATTTGTACCGTTTTTGCCAGTGTTGCTGTAATGAACGGCGCAGCGGTTGGCCGGTGGTGGTAGCAGTTGGAGTTTGTTGAGTCGGTCCGCGGCAGCTGAGCCTGTAAAAGACAGAGGAAGACGTATGGAGAGCGTCTGTCTGAAAATAGAGTCATCAGACGAGTTTTAGGCAGGGTGCTGAGAGCCGAGGGCTGCTTCCTTTCACCAGAATAATTCTCAAATTGGTTTATGTGCATGTTTCCTGGCCAATATTCCGGTATATGTGTCCATGCACTTTCGCAGATGTAGGCTTAATTTGTCAGACCCTTTTCACCCTCATGTGTTATAAGTCCCATTAATAGCAGGTTGATCCACATAAGCTGTTTTGCCCCCATAATTTTCTCCCCAGAGGGTGCTTGCAGCAGTGGTGTTGAGGTCACTCATGTATCATTTTCTTGTCAGTTTTTTTTTTTTTTTGTTCCCATAACTTTAGATTGTTGACGCTTGTTTTCAGCGTGATGCTGTGTTCTCCACATGTGTTTGGAATGTCCAACCGCCTGAACGGATCTCCCCGTCTTCGGTCCCGCTCCTCGTTGTCCCCCACATGCCCCCAGCATTCCCCTGCTTCCCAGCTGAACTCATCAGCTTAGCCTGACACTGCTTTAGTGTAGCAGTGCAGGGTCCCAGAGGAGGACTGGGCTCTGCTCATCCAGCCAGCTTAGGAGGGCAGGGATTGGGTTTAGGCGACAGGTGCCAGAGGGACTAGCCAGTCCCTTCACAGCAATACACACACACACAAACGTTAGCGCGCACGCTAACACACACAGAGAAATACATACATGTTGAATCTGGCCATGCCTTAATCCTTAGCCAGCTGTTGCAGTTGCCGGCCCAATCAGTCTAAAGTGTCGAGTAGTGGGAAAGCTTGTCAGTCTGTGTGTGTGTGTGTGTGTGTGTCGCAGCGGAGGGAGGTGTGTGGGGAGGGTCAGGTAGCTGCCACGCATGCCGATCGTCCTAGTAGTCCAGAGCATTTGGAACTGAAGCCCAATCCGCCCGATGACGGCCTGGGCGCCCGGTCTGATAAATTCATAACACATGTTCCTGGCACTGTCAGCAGGCACCGTCACACACTCGTACGCACAAATGCGCAAATAATACACCCTCATTCATTATCGAGTCTCTGGCCCAGATAGGCCCAGATGGACCGTCCACTCCAAAGGCAAGATGAGGTGAGATGACACCCCCCCCCCTTCCTTAATGCTGACCTATCTTTGTGTGACCCCAAACTTAATCCATCAGGAGCGCGGGGCCGGGGTTGTGGACGGTGCCGGGTCTGTTGTAAGAGCATATTGCTACCAAATCATGGCTCATTTGATCACCGGGGTTTCTCAGCGTCTTCTCACAGATTCAAAAGTGAAACATTTGTAACCATTATGGTGTCACACATACTACGATCATCTAGAACGTTATGACCCTGACCTTCACCTGCATAGATCCTCCCCGTGCTGTCAGATGAGCTTGGAGCGCTGGATGACAACACAATGAATTACTCACTTTACGAGTCAATTATTTCAACGGTGAATGGACTATACATGCATTTATGTAGTGCTTTTTCTGCTCTTGTTAACCACTTAAAGAGCTTTTGATATGGGTCTCCATTAGCAGGGGTCCAGGGTAAAACCAGGAAGCTGGAACTGTAATGGGGCTGACCTCCTCCCAGGTCCCGTCTCCCATTGTGTCTCCATTTACAGCGGCTGACTGGGTAGGATCCACTGACTTAGCAAACTACCTCTCCAAACCACTTGGTGCTGGTTGTGCACAAGTTCAATTCAGTTCACTTTACCTGTATAGCGCCGGCTCACAACAAAATCATGTCAAGATACTTTACACAGAAAGCACTTAAAGTTTACAAAGTTAAACACAATCCAATTAAGCCCAAATTATATTTCAATTCATTGTAATTCATGCATAATCCAATTTCACCACTTTCGCTGTTTGCCAACCGTCAATGAATAAAGAAAGAAAGTGAAGATGACAAAGGAAAAGAAAAAAGAGAAAAACAAAGCAAACTAGAAGTGACAAGGACACTGAGCAACCCTGAAGGAGCTGTGATGGTCGCTGTGTCTCTGTTGGCTGTTTGCATCCAGAGCAATGGTGGCATGAATGAGAAGAGACGACTCCAAGTCTGAGACCATTGCTTCTCAGTCAGAACTCTCCAGGTGGGGAAGGAGGCATTGCCTCAAATGGAGTTTACGTATTTTAGGGTCTTGTTCAGGAGTGAGAGAAGAGTTAACGACAGTTGAGTCAAAAGGCAAGACTCTGTTTACCAGTTCGATCTTTCGTTCCTACCCTCACCTGTGGTCAGGAACAGCAGGTAGTGATGGAAGGAATGAGATTGTGAATACAAGCGGCTGAAATAAGTCTCCTCTGCAGGGCGGCTGGATTCATCCTTAGCGATAATTTGAATTTGAAATACTTTATTAATCCCCCAAGGGGGAAATTCAAGTTTCAGTACACCAGGAAAAATCTGGTGTACTAGAGGAGCTGCTAGTGTCCAGCGCTCCTTTTCATGCCAGGTCCCGTGGTCCGAGTGCTAACTCCAGTTAGCAGTCGTTAAAACAGTTAACAGCCGTTAGAACCAGTATATCTCCATAATGATGACAAGTGAGATATCTCAAGGTCAGAGGAGGAAACACAGATGAACCAGACCATCTCCTCTGGGAAGACCGAGCTCCATTCAGTCCGGCGAGTGACGGAGCCGACCGTCCCAGAGCCCGGTTCATCATGCGGACCGGACCAGGCCGTTGTAGTCTACCCCGGTGGTGCTGGGCCCCACCAGGTCATCAGACGGCCCCTGCCAGGTCAGCTGACCCATCCGGCGTGGAGACTGCTGGACGGGGGCAGCATGCCGCCGCTGCTACGTCGGGGGGGCTCCCGTCCTGGCTCAGTGACGCTGCAGCCCGGATCCAGTGGCGGTGGTTGCCGCGGGTAGCATATCAGGGCTACTTAGCTTAGCTTTCCCAAACTGGTCTCCAGCGACACCGTCCATGTCCGTGGCGGCAGGTCTCCACCAGCCGCAAGAGGATGTCCACAGTATGTAAACATCCGACCGCAGATCACCACAAACCGGGCACAAACTGGAGCGTCCAGCGTAGCAGAAATAAATCCCAGAGCAGCAGCAAGAAGCATCCAAGATAGAGTAAGAAGTTTAGTCATTCGTGGGGAAGCTTGGTGTGGAGCTGCTGCCCCTCCACATCCAGAGGAGCCAGTTCCAATACAAATTCAGGTATCAGGCATCTGGTCAGTGTGTCTCCTGGTCACCTCCCTGGACAGGTGTTTCAGGCATGTCCAACCAGGAGAAGGCCTCAAGGCAGACCCAGGACACACTGGAAAGATTATATTTCTTAACTGGCCTGGGGACACCTTATTGTCCTTCTGGTGGAGCTGGAGGAGGTATCTGGGTATCCTCTCTGCTTCGGTCGTTGTCTCCACAAGCCAAATCCAGATAAGAAGAAGTTAATGGATGGATGGATGGATTAAAAGATACTTCCATCAACTTCCATCCAGTGAAAGTGTCTCACGAGCAAGTGCACCAAAAATGTCTTCCATGTTAAAGTATGGATGGCCCCTTGTATCTGGGAAAGTTTGCACACCTGAGGTTTTTATTTTCTAAACTGACTTCCTGTCCCGTAGAACATCAAATACATCAAAGAAACAGAACATAACAACTTCACAATATTGTTCAACTATTACACATATTATGGTCTAGGATATTGTGCAATTGAGTTGCACACCATTTATGACAAACATTAATAAGGCATTACCATCAAAAGATTTTGATTAATGGTTTTTTAATTAAGTGTTAATGCATGGACCAATAAGTTTATACTGAGAGTTCCTCAACGTGCTTTCTAGTCTGTACTTGTGTTTATCGTGGACCGGGGGGGAAATATCATCAGTTGCAGACTGTTTTCATCAAGTAATGTCGTAATCCAGAGATGTGTTCTTGCTCCACCCATTTTTATTGAGTCTGCATTTGGTTGTTTAGACTTCGAGACAGCAAAATATGCCAGAAAGCCCTGCACATCAATAAACAACGGTAATGTTGGAGTTGCAACTTCGAAATCCTGTTTTTGGCAAAACAGAATGGAGTTTTAAGGTGTTTTCATGCGAGAATGTCGTTGCCCTCACATCAGATCTGTGGTTGGGTTATCGAGATATGTAGAACCTACGTGAACATTTCCTCTGGCATTTTCAAAGCCCCCCCCCCCCCCCCCCCCCCCCCCCCCCCCCCCCCCGTAACTGCCAAGTCCAAACTCTGCACACTTTGCATCGAGAAGCAGCCTGATCTCTGCTCTGCCATTTGCTCTGATTTTTATGATGCATCCTGTCAGTGTAGACTGCTGCTTTTCTAACATCATTTTCACAATAAATTCTTTCCCTGACAGCTTTGATGACATAATAACAAGTTGGTATTACAATATAGCTTCCTTTGACTGACTTACACACACTTTGAGGGCACAGAACATGGAAAATGAAGGGCCGTACTGGTTGTCTGCGCAACATTTAAAGCACCATGGTAGCGAGTTTTTACCAACACGCATGGAGACCAACGCTGAACACCACAGTCGCACCAAATACAGACATGAAAAGAACAAAATGAAGGCTCTATCGGATCAGCACAGGATGCTGGTAGCCCACCTACGCTAATTTCATTAGTAGGTACTTTAAATTCAATCTCACTCAGCTAATCATTGATTTTCAATTTATATTTTCTGATTTTACTTTTTCTACTTTTTTCCCTTTTTCTGATGTTTGAGAAATCCACAGAACTGAAATCTTCTGCAGTAAACCTTTGTACTCACATGTCAAAAAGTCCAACTATCAACCTGAGAAACCTGGAAATCTGGCTCTGAAAAAGTGTGGTAGTTTGTTAAATGGAGGTAAAATAAAAAGTGATTTGTTTTTTTTTTTGTCTTTCAGTCAGACGGCCCGTTTTCTGTGGGTGTCAGTGAAAAGCAAATGCAAGTCTTATGAGAATGATTCACATAATATGATGATTTCGTAATGTCATTAGTCTATTATGTGATCACAAGATGAAACTCTGGGCTACATCACCAGATCATATGGACCATTTCCACACATCATGCTGTGCATGAATATGATATCTGTTAAAAGCCACATCAATAAGATGTGTTAATATGATCCACTCTGCAGTCACAGTCTATGCATTATCCGGACCCTCCTTTCTCTGTCAATACCACAAATACTGATGCTCCCCAGATAGTGTTTGCTATAAAGGAGTGTAGTATGCTGATATCAATATTGGGGGGATGGGGGTGGAGGGAAGCATAATGACACAAAGTTGTTCAAATTTCACATTGACTGTTTTCTAGATATAGCCAAGGGAATGGTATAGAGACTGAACTGGGCTACTGCAGGACTCTGAGTTGATCCAGTATCGGTCTTTTCACTCCATATGGCTCTCTGCGTGTAATCAATGTATTTTGACAATCGGATGCAATTAGCCCGAGAATATTTGGAAGGAGGAGACGGTCGTTGTCTCTCAGGAGTTAATTCTTGCACGGATGGAAAAGCTTCACAAATTAGACTCTGAAACACCACAGGACAGTAAAATTCTGTGTTTGTCAGCGTGATTTGAGAATGTCTCATCTTTATTACACCAGCAGGCGTTAACATCACGTAGCTGCAGGTCCAGGATTAGCCGACTGGTCCATGAAACTATCAGACTTCCGGTTTGGTGTCTTTTTATTTCATTTAAAGCAAATAATGTAAACTAAAAAAAAAAAAAAAAAGGGTTATCTACCCAACAAATAAATCTGTTCATTCCTATTTTAAATGAAATGGGTGTGATAAGCTGCCATTCAAATCAGAATCAGTTAATTTACTCTTTTTCTTTCTTTGAGGTCTGGTCTAACTAGTGATACTCATTTCACATTCTTAATGATGACCCTTATATTTATGACATATTTCTGCGTTTATCTCAACACTATTCTGTGAGAGCAGTTAGGGAAACAGTGTTCCTCAACGTTTTGCCTTATTGTTGAACATTCAAAAATGATTAAACCGCGCGGCTGAATTTTTTGTTTTGCTCAGGGAAGAATAGAAATGTGCAACAGCATTTCAGAAACTTTCCTCCAGCTGTTTATTTTATAAGTAACACAAAAGGAAGACTGAATAAAATGTTTGGCCTTTTGCAGATCTTCATATTGTCTTTGTTGCTCTGTTCTTTTCTGAGCCACATACAGTGAAGTTTTACTGTCATCATCCACACATATAACCAGATAGATGGTTGGATGGTGAGAGATTTATTAAACCAGTGAAAGGAATCTGGCAGAATATTGAGGTGTGACACCTTCAACATGAAAGATGCAGTTTTTTTGCTTTGGTTTATTCCAGCCAACTCTTTCTGTGCATATGTAGCATGTAGAATCTGCTGTGGTTATTGGACTGTACAGACCAGTGTGTGTTTGTGTGTGAGTGTGAGAACTGGAGAGCCCCTTAGTGCTCTTTGTGCTAATAAAACAGCAGCTCTGTGGGACACTGGACACCCCGGATCAAACTCCATCACATTACTGAAATATTACACCACCCCATGCCAAAGGCCTGCAGCCGGCTTATGCATCTACATGTCAAAGGTGTGTGCGCTTCACAGTGTGTGAGGGGTTGTGCACGCTCAGGTGTGTGATTATACATGCGTGCAGCCGAGATGGTCGTATTTGTGTTTACTCACAGTGTTGTCTTGGACTTGACAATCCCTTCACAATACACCATGTCTGCTGTCTGAGTGCCGGTGTTCATCGATCCCCGTCCTGCAGGAGAGAGCCTCGCTGCCACGATGACATCCAGACTCCTCCGACTTAAAATAGAGCAAATTATTATTGAGATATCGGCAACATTCAGCCTTCCAGAGACAATCAGAGCGATGACATGGGAGCCATTGGTTTGTACCATAGCGTTTTATTCTAGCTGTATAAAATCATTTGTTTCTTAAACTGGTAAATTAGTGATTAAGAGAACGCACCTGTAACAGTCTGCTGAAGGAACAAGATAGAGCTGAAGGAACAAGCTGGAGCTGAAGGAACAAGCTGGAGCTGAAGGAACAAGGTCAAGCTGAAGGAACAAGCTGGAGCTGAAGGAACAAGCTGGATCTGAAGGAACAAGCTGGAGCTGAAGGAACAAGGTCGAGCTGAAGGAACAAGCTGGAGCTGAAGGAACAAGCTGGATCTGAAGGAACAAGGTCGAGCTGAAGGAACAAGCTGGAGCTGAAAGGAACAAGCTGGCTGAAGGAACAAGGTCGAGCTGAAGGAGCTGAAGGAACAAAAGAGCTGAAGGAACAAGCTGAAGAGCTGAGCTGAGGAAGCTGAAGGAGCTGAAGGAAGAGCTGAAGGAAACAAGCTGGAGCTGAAGGGTGGAGCTGAAGGAGGGAGCTGAAGGAACAAGCTGGAGCTGAAGAACAAGCTGAGCTGAAGGACAAGCTGGAGCTGAAGGAACAACTGAAAGGAGCTGGAACAAGCTGAGCTGAAGGAACAAGCGGAGCTGAAGGAACAAGCTGGAGCTGAAGGAACAAGCTGGAGCTGAAGGAACAAGCTGGAGCTGAAGGGAGCTGAAGGAACAAGCTGGAGCTGAAGGAACAAGCTGGAGCTGAAGGAAGAAGCTGAAGGAACAAGCTGGAGCTGAAGGACAAAGGAGCTGAAGGAACAAGGTGGAGCTGAAGGAACAAGGTCGAGCTGAAGGAACAAGCTGGAGCTGAAGGAACAAGCTGGAGCTGAAAGAACAAGCTGGAGCTGAAGGAACAAGGTCGAGCTGAAGGAACAAGCTGGAGCTGAAGGAACAAGCTGAAGCTGAAGGAACAAGCTCGAGAAGGAACAAGCTGGAGCTGAAGGAACAAGCTGGAGCTGAAGGAACAAGGTCGAGCTGAAGGAACAAGCTGGAGCTGAAGGAACAGCTGGAGCTGAAGGAACAAGCTGGAGCTGAAGGAACAAGCTGGAGCTGAAGGAACAAGCTGAAGGAACAAGGTCGAGCTGAAGGAACAAGGTGGAGCTGAAGGAACAAGCTGGAGCTGAAGGAACAAGCTGGAGCTGAAGGAACAAAGGAACAAGCTGAAGGAACAAGCTGGAGCTGAAGGAACAAGCTGGAGCTGAAGCTGAAAACAAGCTGGAGCTGAAGGAACAAGCTGGAGCTGAAGGAACAAGCTGGAAGCTGAAGGAAGCGAACAAGCTGGAGCTGAAGGAACAAGCTGGAGCTGAAGGAAACAAGCTGGAAGCTGAAGGAACAAGCTGGAGCTGAAGGAACAAAGCTGGAGCTGAAGGAACAAGCTGGGAGCTGAAGGAACAAGCTGGAGCTGAAGGAACAAGGTCGAGCTGAAGGAACAAGCTGGAAGCTGAAGGAACGAGCTGAAGGAACAAGCTGAAGGAACAAGCTGGAGCTGAAGGACAAGGACTGAAGGAAAACAAGCTGGAGCTGAAGGAACAAAGGAGCTGAAGGAACAAGGTGGAGCTGAAGGAACAAGCTGAAGGAGCTGAAGGAACAAGCTGGAGCTGGAGCTGAAGGAACAAGCTGGAGCTGAAGGAACAAGCTGGAACTGAAGGAACAAGCTGGAGCTGAAGGAACAAGGCTGGAAGCTGAAGGAAAGGAGCTGGAGCTGAAGGAACAAGCTGGAACTGAAGGAACAAGCTGGAGCTGAAGGAACAAGCTGGAGCTGAAGGAACAAGGAACTGGAAGCTGAAGGAACAAGGTGGAGCTGAAGGAACAAGCTGGAACTGAAGGAAAAGCTGGAGCTGAAGGAACAAGCTGAAGGAAAAGCTGAAGGAACAAGCTGGAGCTGAAGGAACAAGCTGGGAGCTGAAGGAACAAGCTGGGAGCTGAAGGAACAAGGTGGAGCTGAAGGAACAAGCTGGAGCTGAAGGAAGGAACAAGGCTGGAGCTGAAGGAACAAGCTGGAGCTGAAGGAACAAGCTGGAGCTGAAGGAACAAGCTGGAGCTGAAGGAACAAGCTGGAGCTGAAGGAACAAGGTGGAGCTGAAGGAAGGAAGGAACAAGCTGGAGCTGAAGGAACAAGCTGAAGGAAGGAAGGAACAAGGCTGGAGCTGAAGGAACAAGCGAGCTGAAGGAAACAAAGCTGAAGGAAGCTGAAGGAACAAGCTGGAGCTGAAGGAACAAGCTGGAGCTGAAGGAACAAGGCTGGAGCTGAAGGAACAAGGTGGAGCTGAAGGAACAAGCTGGAAGCTGAAGGAACAAGCTGGAGCTGAAGGAACAAGCTGGAACTGAAGGAACAAGCTGGAGCTGAAGGAACAAGCTGGAGCTGAAGGAACAAGCTGGAGCTGAAGGAACAAGGTGGAGCTGAAGGAACAAGGTGGAGCTGAAGGAACAAGGTGGAGCTGAAGGAACAAGCTGGAGCTGAAGGAACAAGGTCGAGCTGAAGGAACAAGGTCGAGCTGAAGGAACAAGGTCGAGCTGAAGGAACAAGGTCGAGCTGAAGGAACAAGGTCGAGCTGAAGGAACAAGGTCGAGCTGAAGGAACAAGCTGAACTAAGGAGCTGGAGCTGAAGGAAGGAAGGAAACAAGCGGAACTGAAGGAACAAGCTGGAGCTGAAGGAACAAGCTGGAAGCTGAAGGAACAAGCTGGAACTGAAGGAACAAGCTGGAGCTGAAGGAACAAGCTGGAGCTGAAGGAACAAGCTGGAGCTGAAGGAACAAGGTGGAGCTGAAGGAACAAGCTGGAACTGAAGGAACAAGCTGGAACTGAAGGAACAAGCTGGAGCTGAAGGAACAAGCTGGAACTGAAGGAACAAGCTGGAGCTGAAGGAACAAGCTGGAGCTGAAGGAACAAGGTGGAGCTGAAGGAACAAGCTGGAACTGAAGGAACAAGCTGGAGCTGAAGGAACAAGGAACAAGCTGGAAAGCTGGAGCTGAAGGAACAAGCTGGGGAAGCTGAAGGAACAAGCTGGAAGCTGAAGGAACAAGCTGGAGCTGAAGGAACAAGCTGGAGCTGAAGGAACAAAGCTGAAGGAACAAGCTGGAGCTGAAGGAACAAGCTGGAACTGAAGCTGAAGGAACAAGCTGGAGCTGAAGGAACAAGCTGAAGGAACTGAAGGAACAAGCTGGAGCTGAAGGAACAAGAAAGCTGAAGGAACAAGGTGGAGCTGAAGGAACAAGGTGGAGCTGAAGGAACAAGCTGGAGCTGAAGGAACAAGCTGGAGCTGAAGGAACAAGGTGGAGCTGAAGGAACAAGGTCGAGCTGAAGGAACAAGGTCGAGCTGAAGGAACAAGCTGGAACTGAAGGAACAAGCTGGAGCTGAAGGAACAAGCTGGAGCTGAAGGAACAAGCTGGAACTGAAGGAACAAGCTGGAACTGAAGAAACAAGCTGGAACTGAAGGAACAAGCTGGAGCTGAAGGAACAAGCTGGAGGAAGGAACAAGCTGGAAACTGAAGGAACAAGCTGGAATGAAGGAACAAGCTGGAACTGAAGGAACAAGCTGGAACTGAAGGAACAAGCTGAAGGAACTGAAGGAACAAGCTGGAGCTGAAGGAACAAGCTGGAGCTGAAGGAACAAGCTGGAGCTGAAGGAACAAGCTGGAGCTGAAGGAACAAGCTGGAACTGAAGGAACAAGCTGGAGCTGAAGGAACAAGGTCGAGCTGAAGGAACAAGGTCGAGCTGAAGGAACAAGGTCAAGCTGAAGGAACAAGCTGGAGCTGAAGGAACAAGCTGGAACTGAAGGAACAAGCTGGAACTGAAGGAACAAGCTGGAACTGAAGGAACAAGCTGGAACTGAAGGAACAAGGTCGAGCTGAAGGAAAAAGCTGGAGCTGAAGGAACAAGCTGGAGCTGAAGGAACAAGCTGGAACTGAAGGAACAAGCTGGAACTGAAGGAACAAGCTGGAACTGAAGGAACAAGGTCGAGCTGAAGGAACAAGCTGGAGCTGAAGGAACACGGTCGAGCTGAAGGAACAAGCTGGAACTGAAGGAACACGGTCGAGCTGCAGCTGCGTTGCAGCTTCATGTTGCTCCGGTTGACTCTGGTGTTACTTTTGCAGTTGAGGATCTGAGCCACTGAACGACAGCTCAAAATGCTCTTACCAAAAGTTAAAATAAACACCGTATTTAAGTAAAGGTCAAATAAACAACACAGAGGAATTAAAATAAATCCCATAAAGACATAAATGAAAGATGAAATGAATTTGAACATTTTAACACAAAGCCAGGTGAATTCACAGGAGAACCAGTCTGTCACATTACATGCTTTTGTTAATAATGAACTCATCTATCAGGTATTGATGGCTGAGACTCGTGGCAGCATGAGGGGACCAATGAACCAAATAAAACCGAAGGTTCAGGTGTCACAAAGGATCCTGTAATTAACAGACAATGGTTCTTTAGATGATTTCCGTCTCTGCTTCATTTAAAATTTTCATCCCTTTCCTTTGTGTCCAGCAAACATACACAGAGAAACGTTATTCTTCAGCTGATGTGAACTATTTCCCACAGATGTTGATGAATGAATGAAGAGTTTCTTCCTCTACCCCCTCTGAAAGTCTACATCAGATCTTTTTAACAGGCTGGATAACCAGCATTCATAATTCAGTTTCTTAGATTCAGTATTTCCATTTTGTAAAGCCGTGAATGAAGCTGCCGTAACCTGCTGGATATTTTTGTCCTTGTAGTTTATCGTTGATTGCATGCATACGTTGATTAACAACACTAGAACAGTTATTGTGACTCCAGTTATTAAAGTATTTCTGATTTGCTACATCTGTGCATGTGTGGAGCAAGTAAGAGCAGGAAATCCACAAAGATTACCACTAACTCTGCAGAGACGACGGTCTACGAGCGATGATCCAGATTTACGTCTCAATCCCACCCTGAGCAGATGAGGTTTGTCTCTCCGTCACAACACGCTGGACGCCACCAAATTGCACTCTTCCACCGACAGGTACTTAACTTAAGATGGGATTAGATGATGCTTAAATGAATATCCCGTTACGAAAGGGGCAAAGTGATAAAAGGATTTAAAAGACGAGAATAATTTCAATTAAATTCAAAATACACTAAATTTGAGCCTAATTCAGGAGAAGTTGTAACGTCTATTCTTTCCCTCCAGTCCCGTATTAAATTGTCATGAGATGCCTGCAGTCACTTGCTCGTGCTTATGCTGATCACATTAATTTATTCAGCAAAAACACAGTTCAGCAAATAGAAAACGATGCAATCAGAAATGATTAATAGCTAATATTAGCGTTATATTGTCAGCGTTTGATTCTGAGAACATTCCATTCCTCCTAATCAAATTCTGATCTATTTCCACAAATTGTGTTCAGGTTTGGTTGCAGTTCTCATAAATCTCATTCTTCTGTGGAATCACATTTTACCACAGAAAACATTTTATTTCATAGTATAAAACGGTTGAAGTTTTCTGCCGACTGTGGGACGCTTCAGTCAGTTCAGATGTCAGGTTTATTCATTTGTTCATTAGGATTCATCATAAGATCTCCGTCGTTGGTGAAAATGATTTTGAGCTGGTGGGATGAAAACTGAAACTGAAGTCGCATCATTTCATCTCGTCCTCGTCCAGAGTTGTTCTGACATTTCTGCTTTCTGTTTCAAAAATAAATAAATGAATAAATGAATGAATGAATGAATGAATGAATGAATGAATGAATGAATGAATAATGAGCTAATGAGCTTCAGTCTTGACCAACATCTTTGCCAGAATAAGAGAACATACATGTCGTTTTTCTGCTCACAGTCCAGGACGTTGAGTTAGCTGTGAGGCTGTTTTAGTTCCAACGCAGACGTGTCACGAGCTGATCGATTAAACCAGAGCTCCTGATTGATCAGGCTGTGGAATATTATGTATTTTTTTTGTGTGAACATTCTGGGCCGTTGTGGATTCTGGGTGGCGCCAGTGGAGATTAGGTGGGTTAAGAATCTTATCGAGCCAGTAAAGCCTTTTGGAGCGGGTCCTTATTAATCTCTCCCACACCCCCAGCAAGACATTAGCACCGGTTTAGGCCGATTTACCTCGCCTAATAACATCCCCACCATATCTGTGAAATCACGCACATAGACAAACACCATTTTCTTTCTGTTTTATTTTTATTTTATTTTACAATCCAATCATTTCCCACTAAACAACAGCGCTCCTTTTCTTCCTGTCCCACAGACATGGACAGACTAACAATGCCTGAGAGTTTCACGGTTTCACATGTTTATGCTTTATGTGCAACTTACACTGAAACCTGTCACAAAATCAGGCATATCAGTACGACTGAAGAGAAACAGGGCGTTGATTAGGGCTCCCTTTCATTTCTCCAGCCTTGCTAACCCCCCCCCCCCAGTGACACCCTGTGTGTTGAAGGGGTGCGTTAAGACCCCGTGGCTGTGAGGGATTATCCTGCATGTAAGAACCTTACCCCGGTCAACACTACAGGACAACTGTCTGCATCTACATCTGCACTAGGGGTGTGAAAAAAAAATCAATTTGGCGATATATCGCGATTTTTGGCCGCCCAATATATATATATATATATATATATATATATATATATATATATATATATATATTTTTTTTTTTTTTTTTTTTTTAATTTATTTTTTTTTTTTCAGCTCCTAATATCGGTTTTTTTTTAGGAAAATTCATTCATTCACTTAAATGTGCAAAAACACTAATAATAAACAATAAATAGGTTGTTTTGAAGCAAATAGTTTTGACTCAATTGAGACTGCCAATGCAAATTAGCCTTCTGGCTATAATTGGCTATAATTGGGTATATTTACATTTTAAATGTCCCTCTACACTAAAAAAAAAAAAAACAAATAAATAAATAAAATAAATTTGTCCTCTGAATGATCAAAATCATCTTTTTTTGTCTACATTTATGGTTAGTTCCATTGTCTAGCAAAACCATCTAGTATGTATATGCAATTTAACCTTATAGCAGACTTTTTTTTTTTTTTTTGTGGGAGTGTGAAGGGTGAATGTGTCCTTCACCAGTCCTCTCTGGCAGTAATTTCTAACGTCTTTATTAACATCTTAAATCCTGATTTTATCAGAGAGGACTAAAAAACACCAGCAGTGAAACATTTAAAGACAGGACAGTTAAAGAGACGCGACAGTGAGGGTGTGGTGTGTGCTGGGTTGTGAAGTGTGAGGGGTGTTGTGTAGTGGATTGTGTCGTGACAGCGAACAAACTCAGAGGATAATATGTAAGAAGCAGAAACTACTAACAAGAAAAGCAAATAGTTTTGACTCAATATCATCTGATGAACATATACAGCAACTTGATTTTTCATCTCAACTTTTAATTTTGATATTAACTGGGTAGAATATTACAATATATTGTGATCTTGCGATATCGTGATAATATTGTATCGTGACCCGAGTATCACGATGCATATCGTATTGCGAGGTCCTTGCCAATACTCACCCCTAATCTGCACACGCGTCTCACTTTCTTATGTTTGGGAATCTCAGTTTGAGACTTTTCTCCATTTTTGTTGCTCTTTGTGGAGTGAAACCATCGGGACTAATAAAGATCACGATTGGTGCTTTAGCAATAACTCGATGAATCAATTAGAGGATGAACAGAAAGTTACCGTTTTGATTATTTAATTGTTTAAGTCGTTTAAAAAAGCAAAATGCCAAGCTCTCTTGTCTTTCTGGGATTATTCTGCTGACGTTTTATTGATTTAATGAAATGAACGGTAACAGAACATTTAGTGGGTCTGTTTTCGGTGAAACGCTAATAATGCAAACATGCTAATGTTTTTCGTTATCCGTCTTATTCGTCAAATGCCGGTGACATCATCATCATTTTAAAATCAAGACATCAGGCCACGAAGTCATCTTTAAGCTCGGTTGTGAGATCACGCAAAAGTCATTTGATTAAGTGTCACGAAATGAGCATCAGGATCCTAAATGAGAATATTCCCATGTGATTATTTTTAAAAGCATAAGAGGAAAGAGTCTCACTGAAGGATGGTCTCACTGTGGGGACGTTTTTGAAGGACGCGCAGTCCCGTCCCTTTTTTCAAAAGCCGTGGTTGTCTCCTGGCATCCTGATGCTATGAGCGCTGGTTCATAGCATCAGCTTTGTGGCGTCCACCTCAAAGGTCCAGCTGACGCAGCGTGACATCAGACAGGGAGGCGGGATCTGAGCAGGACCTGTGATGTCACAGTGCGCCTGCAAGTTTGAAAAGCTTCCATCCGGCTGTTCAAAACTACATATCAGGGCTGTGTTGTGTTGTTTTTGAGTTGGTTGTCACTTCAAACACGTAAATGCATGTTTTCAAGCACAGAAAAACCATTTTATTCTCCTTTAATGTTATTAACTCTCCTGTCATTTCCTGGAATTTTAATCCACTCATCACTTTGCACTGGCAGTTAACTCCACGACTCTTTTCGTCCAGTGATGCCTTATTTTGATTAAATGAATGTGATTAGCAGCTCCACAGCTGCAAAATAACCAACTTTTTGACGTGTGGGTGAGAGAGCACGAACAGAACTTTGTAATTCAACAATTTTACTCGACCTTGTCACTACGTCAAAGTAGCATTTGAAAAAAAAAAAAAGATACAGCAGAATTGCTTTTAATTCTTTAGTTCCTGCGATAATTAGAATTCCAGATATTGTTGTGTCATTTACTTTGGTGTATTTACATCAAAACATGAAAGCAAATGTTGGAAAAACAGTTTTTCTCACAACTTAAAGTGCTTATGTTCTGTCCTAAATACTCAAGGCGCGCCATTCTCATTAAATATTGTTCGTTCTGGTGATATTCCTGTTCTTTATTCCTACTCATTCTGAGCCTGAACATGCCATCAGCTTCTAATCCGGTCCCGACAGGCCACTAATAATCTGCTGCCAGAGATGCAAGTGTACAACTTCATTCTGGAAAACATTTTTCTCAGTTTTCCCCAGGGTGTGGATTTGTTGTTGTTGTGTGTGTGTGTGTGAATAGCGAGGGCACAGATTAAAGGGGCGGAGCCATGGCAGTGTTTTGGCCAGAGCTCTATGGAGGCCAGTCCCATAAAGCACTGCAGCCGTGAAATGCGTTTTATTGTCGCTTAATCCTCACACTGTGTCAGAGCCCCATTTCTGGATTCTCGGGGCCTGCGTGTGTGTGTGTGTGTGTGTGTAGACACACTCACACTCCCCGGGGGCCGTGGCTAATTGGACAAATTTGCACAGCAGGGGTGGAGGCACATGCACGGCAGGAGATTTGATTTATGAGCACTGAGGCTGCAGACACACACATGCATGGACAAAGATGGCAGGCATGTATGCAGATATGCTTGGTTCATATCCTCTACATTTATTTCCAAATGATCAGACTGCATCAACGTTAGGCTGCCATGTAAGAGAGCTCTGGTGTAAAACATGCACCTGGCCCCTGACACCACCGCTCCCCCACATTTATACCTGGCAGGTTGTTAAAAAGGTTGGACTCCTACTGTCAGTTAACCTGGACCTTCCCATGGATGCTCTCAGAGTGAAATTAATATGTGACTGCAAATCACACACCTGATGGGTGATGTACTGATCTACAGACATGAGAGCAACCAGCTCGTCCCAGGAGCAGCAGGAATTAGACACGTTTTAAAAGATAACTCCCTCAGATACGCATGGAGCCACTCTGATAGCAGGTAATGAGCAACAATAACCAGCAGTAAGATACGATTCAAACAAGCACAAAGGGAATAAATCTGCCCTAAATCTGTATTTGTACCTCTGTAAGCCTAAATAAAGCTGGAGTAATACAGCTTCTCAGTTACTGCCGTGGTTCTTCATGTTGCCCACGTCCTACAGTGAACTAATGCTCTTCCACTCAAGTCCATATTTAGTTGCTTTGTAATCTGTTTACGTGTTATCGTTACTGCAAACACGGAGCAGGTAACAAGTCCCTCCAAGATAAGTAGATTTCAGACCATGATGTTCTCCTTTGTGAAGCACGAGCGTTTTCTGATTCTGTAGTGTAGTTAATGTGTGTGTGTGTGTGTGTGTGTGTGTGTGTGTGCAGCAGTAACAGCTCCTGATCACTTTTAAGGCAAAAAACAGTTCATTTTAGGTGAAAACTGCGTCATTAAAATCCCATCTTCACCCTACAGCTGTGATATGATTTGGATCCTGATAAAGGGGCCCGTTGGTTCACCATCACTGTTTGTTGCCAAATTATCCTCTAAACCACGTGTGTCAAACACAAGGCCCGCGGGCCAAATGTGGCCTGCCACGTTATTTTATGTGGCCCTCGAGCGCTTGTGCACTATTGGCTTAAATTTTAAACCAATATTTTAAGACTTAAAATAAGTTTATGCTTTAAAGCGCATATTGACAATAAACTACATCTCCCATAATGCATTTCATCGTTACCCGCAACGATAACAGCATATCACCATGACCAAGAAGTCAAGACGATTTTCAGAACTGATGGATTTGAGAAAAACCTCTATAAACTAATCCCAACATGTCAAAGAAAAGAAAAATTGATGCACAAGGAAGGTAGTTTCATGAATGACAGGAAAACGAATAAAAGTTTGTATCTCAAGGTGAAAAAACAGAATTGTCTTTTGTGTTATGAGACGGTGTCAGTCGTGAAAGAGTTTAATCTACGTTGGCATTTTTGACAGAAAACATGAAAATAAATACAGAATCAGTTATTTAACTATATAATAAGGTGTAGTGTAATATATTTTGATTTTCATTGCATTTTGTCACACTCATGCTGTCAGTCTGGCCCTTGGAGGGCAACCATGATGCTGATGAGTCTGACACCTCTGATCTAAACTATCGTCTCCTCAAAGACATATAAGAAAAATCTGGAAAATTTCAAAATTCGGTATGTTCATCCACCTCCTAGGTTTTTTTTTTTTTAATTATAGTTGATGAACTGCAATACTGTACTTAATTCTGTTTGTTCTTTCTTACTTTTTTTTTTTATTTTGGTAGTAGCACTGTGTAAGTCATTTCAGGGCACTTTCCAGGCCTCGTTCTATTTTAGGAGAAGAAGGAAGAGGAAAAAATCCAGAGCGCTCTCCCCTCAGCAGCACATGGTGACAGTGGGGACGGAAAAGCTCCGGTTTAACGGAAAGAAGCCTTCGCTCAGAGCTCAGGGTCTGCAGCCATCTGCTGAGGGGGGACGATTAGAGGACAGTCCAGAGAAACACAAAATAGCTTTTCTTGGTTAGAACCGTTTTAATCCCTTTAACCTGACCTAGTAGCAAAGATCACTAATTACAAACCGTCCGATGTCGTCACCTCATCCCTCGCACTTAAACGCATGCAGACGCACATGGCCTGTTCCCGTTCAGCCCAGTGACTGGCCGGCGATGGCGGTGGAGTGTATTCCTGGGTTTCTGGATTGGTGTGAGCTGCCTTGTTGACTGGTTTTTCTCTGCCCTCTCATTACACCGCTTTGATGCTTCCACTGACACTTCGGTCAGAGTTTCCAACACCACAGCGGTGTTATTTAAGGACAGTGCCTCCGCGCACGCATCAGTGTGTCAGGCTGAGCGCGTATGCGTGAACCGCACGAGGTCGGGACGGCGAGCCAAGCAGCGCCGCGGCCGCACCAGCATCTGGGCCCCAGCCTGCAGAGTCACGGTGTCAAGATGGTAAACATGCACTCAAACACACGCTACAGAAAATCAGTGTCACATTTAGATTGGCTGCGTCCCAGTCCTCCCCTGTCATTTACTGTATTAGCTGTGGTCTCCGTGCTGAAATGGCCCATTATGTGGCTGCGTGAGTGTGTGCGTACAGCGTACGTGTGTCTGTTTGCATGTACCCGTGTGACTGATTGTATTGTATACGTGCGTGAGCGAGTGTGCTCCTGAGTGTACGAGATGCTGTTGTTGTATTTCTTTCCACGCAGCGCTGGAACGGAACCGGCCGCACATGCTTTGATGTCAGTGTGTTTCTGCTCGTGCACCGTGCATGTACGTGTGCATGAGTGTTTCTTGATGTTGTGACCACAGTGGATGACAAGACGTCCTGCTCTTTCTCAGCAGGATCCTTCCTGCAGCTGCCTGCACACACACGCACACACACACACACACACACACGCACGCACGCACACACACACACAGAGGCAGGATCCATCTGCACATGGTTAATTCACCCTTCTTGTCTTTTTCATCTTGTCTCTCAATTCCATCAGGATGTGATGTCACACATGATTTCTCTGTCCTACCCTACAAGTGTCATCTTATGCATGTTAAAATCATAAATATTAGGCCTGGGCTAAAAAAAATAAATTTTTATATTAATCGCGATTTTTCTTTCTGGGGATTTTTAAAAATCGATTCTTGTACAAGAATCTATTTTTATTTATTTATTGGTGGGGTAAGAAGTTCGGGTGCTCCGTGGAAATACTCCGCTCCGCCGGTCTCTTTTGTCATCTACACTTCCGGAAATAGAAGCACGTGTGTCACCATAGTAACCCGAATGCGGGCGATATTCACAAAATGGCGGCGTGCAGTGAGCTGAGTACTTTCACAGAGCCTGAACTTTTTCCAGAGCAGCAGACACTGGATTCAACTCTCCACAAACCCCCAGCTGGATCAGACAAAGCATTTTTAAAATATTAAAACTTGTTCAATTTTTATATTTTGATATTTATTATCATTATTTCATAACTAACATAATAATATTATATGTAATAATTAATAATTATATAATAATATAATAATATTTAACATTTTTATTATTTATTATATGATTTTTATATTTCAATTATTGAACTGAATTATTGAATACTTGGTAAAAATCGAAATGCAATACTTCTTTAATCAGAATCGCAATATAAATCATATAAATCGGGACCCAAAAATCGTAGGGGAATCGAATCGGCACAAAAACGTATCGGCCCAGCTCTGATAAATACGCTGCCAGTCCAGGATCGCTCACGAGGAAGCGTTCTGAAATCCCCTCTGCCATGTTGGACCGGTACCATGACCCACAGCGGCGCTGAACCCCCAGACTGAATGAAATCCGTCTGCGTTTGCAGACCTCAGTGGCCCAGCAACACCTCCGGCGCTCAGCAGGGAGGAGGGAAACAGCAACACGGGGGCCTTTCTTTCGTCATGCTAATGAGCAGCAGCATTTTACACTGCAGGGTCGCAACAAACACGCTTTTTATATCGCAGTGTGCAAGTTGGGCAGCTTTTGTTTAAGGAGTTTTGAGCAGTGATGCTGTGCCGTCTGTGGAGGTAAAGGTGCCACAGATCGCCCTGCCATCCTTTATTCACCGACTTATCAAATGAACCATTCCCACAATCCCAGCTTTTATTTTTCATCTTCTAGTTTTGCTCCTGTTTCAATCATCGGGGATTCTTCCCCGTGTTCAGTACCCGCTCCGAATATTTGCGTGAGTTTGAATAATAAACAAAAAAAAGCTTTTAATGGTATTGGATACATCATAATATCAGTGCAAAAGCTGCTCATAATTAGATTGAGGTTTTGGAAGGTACGGTTTACTCCCAGTATGTCTGCCTGGTGTGCTCTGGTAACGCATTTGTGGATGAACTGAGGTTGTGGGAATTAAATTCCCATCCTGTCTCCTGATCACAATGTGGCGCTCCTTGTTTTGTGCCTTTTGTTGTTAACCCGAGTCTGTCTTTGTACTTGGTGAATTATAGTTTTCTGAGGCCCAAGAACCTGGAGGATTATGCCACAGACAGGACAGGTGGTGTTTTTGATGCCTGCGGCTGTGGTTTGGTACACGGGGGTGTTACGGGTCCAAAATCATGCAGCAGTTGCATGATTGTGGTCTGCATATATGGTGTATTTCCTCCACTGGGGTTTCCACGGTAGTTTTTCAGGGGCCGGGTCGTTGATGCGTCTCCAATACCAGGAATGGCCCCACAAAGAAAGTCTTTCAGGAAGCTCTGAGAAACGTACCTGTGGTAGCATCGGTATTGAGAGTGATGTCCATGATGTGCGAGTAGTCTGTTCTCGTCCTTTTTCAAACTACGTCACATATGGAGGCACGATAACTATCGGGCTGATAACAGGAAATTATGATGTCATCCCGATAAGTCCGATATCACGACGAATAGCCCCGATAACATATATATTTTTGTCAACACGGCAGTACCTCGCTCCCTCTGAGCCTTTAATGACCGGCAGTGAATGTTATGTTCAAGTGACGTCGGCATAATCAGAAAAACGATTACTCAATAAGGAAAATCAAGAATACCCCCTCATGCCAGAAAACAACTCGTTAACTCGGTCATAATTTTAGTAGTTGCTGACTTTAATTGATATTCACAGTATTTTCCCACATGTTACACATAAAAAAGAAAAAAATAGAAAAGGCTGAAAGAACGACTAGCAAACGAGGGAACGGAGGAATTTACGTTACACCTTGAATGCAGCCTGCAGCACAGCGCTGATCACAACTAACATGGCGGCGTGAAACTTCGTTAAAGTTTCAGAAGAAGATAGTTTGGTGGTTATTTGTGATGAATCCTCAGAGTGAATTCTACGAGGAGGGAAGCACAAGCTTTAATACGTAAAACCTGATCAGCCACCTACAACATAACAATCGCTTCCATGGAGTTTTGAAATCGCGCTAACGGAAGCTAACAGAAGCTAACAGAAGCTAACGGAAGCTAATGCTAACGTGCACAAGCCAGCAGCAGTCTCCCCACATCTCTCTCATCTAAAGCTTCCATGAGATAAAAAAAACAAAAAATCACTGAACCTCATTTACTTTAATTAAAGGTATTAATTTAAATGGACCCACAAGTCAAAATCCTTTAAATGTTAATCTTTTTCAGTTTGTAATTCTGATGCATGTATTTCCATCAGTTCAAGGAGCCTTTATTTTTTATATCAGTCAGTAATGAACCTTATTTAAGTTAATGTGAGATATCAAATAGGTTTGTTTGATAGCTTTATGAAAATGTTTGAGAGGCTTGTCAATAGTTTTCATTGGAAAAAAAATAAATATCTGTTCATTTAAAGAGTTCAAACTATTTTGATTTTGTTCATAGTATTGATGTAATGATCTTAGGTATATGGGCCTTTAGAGCTGAAAGTTATCGGTTATCGGTTTAAAAAAACAGTTATCGTGCATCCCTAACGTCACATCATTTGTGACCAGTCATTTCACAAGTTTATGTACAAAGAGCCTGTCAACGTTAGCATGATGGATAAAAGTTGTGTTCCCTGGTCTTCTGTCTCACGTACCGGTCTATATTTAATGGATTTAGTAACATGCACGTGTTATGCATATGTTAAATACTTCGTATATAATGAGCAGTGTGCTGGTGTTGATGGTTTTGTTTTACATCAGTCACAGATTTTCTGCTGATCTCTTGTAACTAAAATCTAATTCTGGCACGTGTGTTAACTGCCTGGCTGTATTTGCTTCAATTAATGTAGTTTTCTTTGTGGTACTTTTGCAGATTCGTGACAGTTTCTCGCGTTCAGTCTGTGCAGCTTGAATGGGAAGTGAACTAACTCAGCAGGTCATTTCACATTACGCAAGGTGTAATACAGGCTCCGCCTCCACTGAAGCTGTTGGCAACAGAAAGGCAGCAGCTACTACTAGTGTAAAAAAAAAAAAAAATAGCATTAATAAGAAGAACAGATATAAATAGCTGTCTTAAATCCATGTTAACAAAAACACTGTCCAGAGCATTCTGGGAGAAAAAAAAGCATCATAGTGTTTAATAGAGAACACAAAAGTCAATGCATGAGAAACCATCATG
Source organism: Hirundichthys speculiger (assembly GCA_018398805.1). Classification (NCBI taxonomy): domain Eukaryota; kingdom Metazoa; phylum Chordata; class Actinopteri; order Beloniformes; family Exocoetidae; genus Hirundichthys; species Hirundichthys speculiger. The sequence continues at coordinate 117,882 of JAGFBZ010000826.1, read as the reverse complement.
CTACCATGATCAATATAGCCACATGGGCTCTGGAATACTATTGGACAAACCACGCAACACAATCCACTGCTGCATCCATAAATGTAACCTGAAACGTTATCGCACAAGAGGGAAGCCATAAATCCACTCTGCACCGAACCACTCGAAGTTCTCTGGAAACGAGCTCGTCTCAGATGGGCGGACGGACAGACAGCAGACACGTGTTCTGTAGTTGGACGAGTCCACGCTTCAGCTTTTGGGAAAAACAAATGTCTAGTTCTATTTGACATCGATCAGAAAGACCGTGCAGGCTGAAGAGAGAAAAAAGCAGCTGTCTGTCTGGATCTGGACAGGTGTCAGCGTCGGTCCCGTTGATGCACAGGTGGATGTTTTCAGTTTGGAAAGATAGATTTACCCGTCGGCTGTCCAGATCCGAGTCCGTATCCTCACCTCTTAAATGACAAGAGTGATATCAGTCAGTGATAATCACACCTCCCTCAAATTCTGGATTCATTGAAGTTTTGGAAACACTCTGTTAAAGTACTAAAAACCGTTTTTGTTTTTTTTTTAATCTAATTTGATCCACTGTACCATGATAAGTATTATTTATTTACAAAGTACCCTCTCTGTCATCTTATCTGATTAAAAGAAAAAAAGGCGTCAGGTTATAAGCACACCTTCCCTGGCGCTGACACACACCAGTCTAGACCGAACATAAACTGAGCCCAGGACGCACACACATTTTTTTGCTCTATTTAGCATCTATGAAGGCTAGTAAACAGCTCAGATGGGAAGCGAGTTTCTACTGTTTGCCAGCTAAACTTCGCAGCTCCGTCACAGTCGCGGCGCTCTTTTAGATGCTGCCAGCGATAGCCGCGCTGTGCGCGTCCTCGTGCGTTTGTGTTTGTTGGTGTGTGTGCGTGTGCTCGGGTCTCAGGAGAGGCACAGCTCGTTGGTTTTCTCAATGGAGGCTGTCTCCTGCACTTGGCTGTGACCGGGTGTGTGTGCGTGCGTGAGTGTGTGTGTGTGAGTGTGAGTTTTGTGGATGTGCACGTGCACTGTGAAAACAACCTGTTGGTGGCTCGTATTATGTCTTGGCTTTCAAGTATATGCAGTTTCATATCAGTTCAATCAATCTCGTTTCCTTTTCCAGATTGCCGCACATGCACATGAACAAACAGGCTTTCTTGTGCGCGTCGGTTTGCGCCCCGTCCCTGCAGGATTTATTGTTGTTCACCCCTGCAGCCCAGAGTAAATGGATGACGTATTAGGCTTGTTTTCTGTCCTCCTATTGTCTGAGCTTCATCTGGAAGTGTTTTAAAGGCTGATGGATCTCCAGTGTGGGACGCTCTGAATCATTCAGAGACTCAACACAACACTATTTCCATTGTTTGTTTATTTATTTATTTTATCTCAGTGTTCTTCGCCCGTCTGCTTGGCTGAGTGGGGAGATCAAAAGAAACAGAAGATTAGTTTGTACAAGAACGGGACTGTTGAAGAAACTCCCTTGGATCTTTCCTGGCCACTGGTGAAGTCACACTCAGGCCCTCGTTCCTCTCTGTAGATTTATCACGTTTTGTGCTGTTGAAGATAAAAGCTTTCGCTGCATTTAGGATGCAAAAATGAAACTGGTTGATTGTAAAATGTCGTGTCAGGAGTCTGAGCTTCACCTCCACACTTTCCTCTGTGTTTCTATAGAAACGGAGTTCAGCTGAAGCCATCACCGTCGGTTTGGACTCGTCGGGGAAAATGTTGTGGTCGGCGTCGGTTTGCAGACAAAATACAGTAACGTTTAACAAATGAGGACAAATGTTCTGGGTGAAAATTACTTTAAACCAAAGTATAGATCATTTCACGGGCGCACGCGTGCGTGGTGTGTGTGTGTGTGTGTGTGTGCGCGACTGTGCTGGGAGGAGACGTGAACCAATAGCAACTGTCTTTAATTGATGGGGGTGAAATTATACTGTCCTCTATTATGGTGTTTCACTATTAGATAATATTCACTGTAAAGGAGTGTGTATATGACAGTGTGTGTGTGTGTGTGTGTGTGTGTGTGTGTGTGTGTGTGTGTGTGTGTGTGTGAGAGAGAGAGAGAGAGAGAGAGAGAGTTAGATCACCACAAAGACACTGCAGGCGTTGCAGTTTCACACCAGTTTGTCCATCTTCCTTCTGTGTGGGAGCGTTTGAATGACTGACTCTGGGTGGTTATTGTACTTTGTGTGACTATGAATGAATTTAATCGTTCTTTTTCCGCGTGCACGTGACTGCTCATCCCACAGTGTGTGATTGTGCGACTCGTGTGTGTGTGTGATTGTGTGTGTTTGTGTTGGCTGAGGCCGGCGGAGATCGATGGTCTGTAAAGTGGATTCCTTATTGGCCTGTTTGCTTTGGCAGCCCTTGAAAGAAACCCACTGATTACAGTCCCAGATGTGTCGCACACATGCGTGCACGGTCACTGACACACACACACACACTGCATTGTGTTGCCTGCTTTCATGTCTGTGTATGTTCCTTCTGGAAGGTTACATCTTCACAAGGCCTGGATGCAGCAGACTTTCTCCCTCCCTCTCTCTCTCTCTCTCTCTCTCTCCCTCAGACACAAAAACACACACTTACACACTTACACACTTAGACACTTACACACTTACACACTTACACATACAAAAGCATTAAAGAGACCTTGTAAATTCTCTGTAAATTTTGTGGACTCAGTTTTTGTGTGTGTGTGTGCGTTCACTGAAAGTCTGCAGATGGTTTGATTGAGGGGAACTCATTAGCAGGATAGATGGTTATTTCAGATGTAGAGAACATCCTTGAAGAGGACATGAAAATACCAAAAGCTTTGTACTGCTTCTTTTTTTTTTATCTGCTGCGGAGGGTTTAGCGTACGTACGCACAGTTATTCAGTCAGCACACCAATAAACATATCAGAGACAGCGTGGTGGCTCTGGCCTTAAGATCCATCAACATGAGGAGGATGGTTGCACAACTGTCAGATAACCAATCTACAACCTACAACAATCTACAACCTACAACAATCTACAACCTACAACAATCTACAACCTACAACAATCTACAACCTACAACAATCTACAACCTACAACAATCTACAACCTACACAAACTACAACTACAACACAACTACAACAATACAACCACAACAAGCTACAACCCTACAACAATCTACAACCTACAACAAAACAACCTACAACAAAGACAACAACCTACACAACAACTACAACCTACAACCTAACACAACTACAACAATCTACAACCTACAACAATAACGACAACTACAACACAACAACAACCTACAACTAACAACAACTACAACAATACAACCTACAAAACAAAAGTACAACCTACAACAACTACAACCGACACAACAAGAGACAACCGACAACAAGCTACAACAACAACCGACAAACCGACAACAAACAACCTACAACAACGACAACTACAACAATCTACAACCGACAACAACAAACGACAACAATCGACAACAACAACAACTACAACGACAACAAGCGACAAACAACCGACAACAAGCGACAACTACAAACAAGCGACAACCGGACAACAAGCGACAAACTACAACCTACAACCGACAACAAACATCTACAACCTACAACAATCTACAACCTACAACAAGCGACAACCGACAAACTACAAAACCGACAACAAGCTACAACGACAACAAGCGACAACGAACAACAAACACAACCGACAACAAGCGACAACACTACAAAAGCAACAACCGACAACAATCGACAACCTACAACGAAAAAACCTACAACAATCGACAACAAGCGACAACAAGCGACAACGACAAGAACGACAACCACAACAATAAAACGACAAACAAGCGACAACAAGCGACAACAAAAAGCGACAACCGACAACAAGCGACAACGACAACAAGCGAAACCGACAAACAATCGACAACCGACAACAAGCGACAACGACAACAAGCGACAAACTACAAACAATCTAACAACTACAACAACCTACAACCAACAACAATACAACCGACAACAACGACAACAACAAAACAACTACAACCTACAACAATACAACAACCGACAACAACCAACAATACAACTACAACTCAACAATCTACAACAATAACAAAATCTACAACAATCTACAACCTACAACAATCTACAACTTCAACAATCTACAACTCCAACAATCTACAACCTACAACAATCTACAACCTACAACAATCTACAACCTACAACAATCTACAACCGGGCTTCATTAAATTATTGTAGCTCAGCTTTGGATTTTGGAATTTAGCAAAAGACAAACTAAACCACAAAATATTAATCAGTCCATCCATCCATCCATCCATCCATCCATCCATCCATCCATCCATCATTCATTCATTCATTCATTCATTCATTCATTCATTCATTCATTCATTCATCCATCCATCCATCCATCCATCCATCCATGCATGCATGCATCCATCCATCCATCCATCCATCCATTCCATCCATCCATCCATCCATCCATTCATGCATGCATCCATCCATCCATCCATTCTTGCATCCATCCATCCATCCATCCATTAATGCATCCATCCATCCATGCATCTTTGCGTCCATCCCCATCCATCCATCCATCCATCCATTCATCCATCCATCCATCCATCCATTCATGCATGCATCCATCCATCCATCCATCCATCCATCCATCCATCCATCCATCCATTAATGCATCCATCCATCCATGCATCTATGCGTCCATCCCCATCCATCCATCCATCCATTCATTCATGCATCCATTCATTCATCTATCTATCCGTTCATGCATCCATCCATCCATGCATCTGTGTCCATCCATCATCCATCCATCATTCATTCATGCATCCATCCATCCATTTATCCATCCATGCATCCATCCATCCATCCATCTATTCTTCTTCTTCATCCTGTTCAGTGTTACTGGAGAGCTAAAGTCTTTCAGATAGATCAGGTCATCAGTCCGTAACCAACCAGACAAACAACTGTGCATATTCACACTCAGATTCGACCCTCAAATTAGTTTAGAATCAACAATCATCTTTATGTTTGTGCGCTTTTGGACTTTGTGAGGAAGTCCAGAGCGCTGGACAACTGGGACAGACTCCAGTCCCCTATGACCCTGCGCAGGATTGAATGTATTAATATGACATGAGTGGCCATGACAGTATCTGTGTGTCTAATGTTGTTAGTAACGAGTCACACCCTCCTATTAGCATGTCATGTCAACATCAATGCAGAGCTGCTCAGCTGCTACCAAAGATGTCAAGATAAAAGAGTTTTTAGTGTGTGTGTTTAGGAGTGTGCTGGTGTGTGTATTTAGTGACTCTTAGGTGAGTCCTGGTGTGTGTGTTCATGTGTGTGTGGGCCAATAAACCCTCACTTCTGACATTTTTACTACATGTAAGTAGAGGGTGAATTTATGGTGCCTGTTTGGAGGCCTGAGGAGGTTTGGCTGGCCATGAGCTGGACACACGCACGCTCTTTTCCTTCAGTTCATTTTTTTTTTTTAGTTTTAATCCGATTTTGTGCTCATGTTGTCTGTCAACTTCTTCCATGGCGTGCACGGCTTCAGCCATTTTGTTATTCACCGTTGATGTTACACCAGAGCTTTAGGCCGAAGACTAAAAAGCCACACAGAATTTGCTTGTGAAGCCAAGAAACATGTAAATTATACATTGATGAGCCAAAACGTTATAAGCACCCTCACCTAAAATGCGGTTGGTCTTTTATATGCCTACAAAACAGTCCCAATCTGCCACTGGATGGGTTCTCCAACATCTTTGAGGTTTCCCGGTGGTATCCTGTGCCAAGCTGTTGCAACAAATTCTTTATATTCTGAAAAATGTCGGTCATAACTGCCGAGGATCAGGCGTCTTCCAGCTTATTTGTGTCTCCTGGCTCGTCCTTTCCTATTATGGTTTGTCTCTCCTCACGCCACCGTTAGTACTTCCCAGGAAGCCCTGCTGTTTTAAAGATGCAGTCTGGCTAAAACGGCGCAGCCCCAGTTAAAAAGGCCTTCACACCTGTTTCCCCCACAACACTCCTGTCATCTGTTCATTAACCATCCGAGACTATTTTACTTTCAGAGACGTTTGTTAGTGACTTCATCTGACTTACTGCTCACATACAAGGCGGCAATATGCACTGAAATGAGCGAAGACACAAAGCAAGACATTTGAGTGTGCAGCACAGGAAGGACGTGGAGAGTAACGAGAGCGAGGTCCAGCCTCACACAAATGGCTTTGGAGAGGCACAAACAAGTAGATGAGAGGGAAAAGGAGACAAGGTCATTCCCAGGTGGCTGCTTAGCTTCCAGTACAATTCTCCCCGAACTTGATGAGGAAATTAAATGAGCCACCCCCCCACCCCCACCCCCCTCTGTCCAACACGATTAATTCCCTGTAAGATGCTTGCTTTTAGACCCAAGAGAGTCATGATAATGGAGGATTTATTCTGTTAGAATAGAGAGGCTAGAGGGGTAGGGTTGGAGGTTTCATAATGTTTTTCTTCTCCACTTCAGTTAGCTCTCTCTCTCTCTCTCTCTCCCTCTTTTTTTCTATCTTTCTGTCTTTTGTCCTCTTCCCTTTTTTGAGCGATATCAGTGTGTCTTGCTCTCTGTTTCTGTCGAGTAGGAGAAGACAGCACGTGAATATACGCTACAGTTGGATAGATGCTACAGACGTATAACCTGCTGCTAATGTAGCTGTACATCTGTGTTTATCCCTCTGACTCTCTCTGTGGTGTGATAAGGCCAGCTTAGGGACACATTAGGCGCGGCAGGGCGTTAAGATCAAATGGGATTGTGGAGGATTTCCAGGAACAGAGGGCTGTGGTTTTGGAGTTGGGAATCCTCCTCGTGTACCCCCCCCCCCCAGAGAGGAAGAAAGCACAACCAGTACAGTACTCAACTCCGATATTAAGACAGTGTGCTACAGCATACAACACCGAGCGTCTGTCCGGCCAATCATCCAGAGCAGAGGGAAGGAAGCACAAAATAAACAAGCTGTTGTGTCAAAGATAGATTTGAGGACCAGAGCCATAATGTTGAGATTAGAGATCCATGCTCAGAGCGAAGGAAGCATCACACGCAGTCACAACAACATGTCAAAGGGTCACGGAGCTCATAGCTTATAGCCTCTATACGCGATGGCCGTCCATCTGTGCAGGGACGTGAGCAGGGACGGGCTTTCAGATTTTCTTTCTGTTTCATTCCTGTCTCTGAACAGTCACGGCCGAGTGTAAGACTGCAAAAGAGATTTTGCGGCGTTGTGACCGTTTTCCGCTGCTTCTTTCCTTTGCTTCTGGACGTTAGATCATCTTCAGGTACGGCCGTTGTGGGACAGATAAAAGCACGTATGTGCTCAGCCTTGTTCTGGACCCAGTCAGAGTAGTGTGTGCTTTCTAGACCTGTCGCCCGCCCCACCGTTGGTTATTGCTATTGTAACGATATACAGTGATCCCTCGCCAATTCGCACTTTAAGTTCCGCGGTTTTAGTTATTCGCGGATTTTTCAGAAATATATAATATGAAAAAAAAAATCAAGAAAAAAATGCGGAAACGTCACAGGATTTTGTGCGCGTTCTCTCACACCGAAGGAATGCTGTGAGCCAGCCTGGCCCCTTTAAGAAGGTGGCCTTATGGGTAATGGTGTGGCCTTATGGGTAATGTAGTGTTTGTGTCGTGGGACGGCAGAATGAACTAAAACGGGGTTAGATGAAAAGTGTAGTGAGCATCAACAGCAGCCCAGCGTGTATAGATTTACATTCTCTGTTAACCGACAGGAGCCCAACAATACAACCTGTGTGATGTAACAAGTTCCTGCAGTGCCAGAATAAAGTTCCTGTTCCATGCAGAGAAAACCAGACTTTTTCTTTTGTTGTTGTTAGCGTGTTAGCCGCTAATTACGAGCCAAAAATAGCACAATACCAGCAGTTCGTCTACTACAGTTCAGAGACCAGAGGCTGTGAAGGTAACAGAAAGACGACAGTTGAGCCTTTTTCTTGTTTCGCTGCAGTGCCTCTCTACTTTTATTGCGATTTTTAAACATACAGTCATGGAAAAAATTATTAGACCACCATTTTTTCTTCACTTTCTTGTTCATTTTAATACCTGGTACCACTAAACATCATCATGTGACTAAAACAGACGAAAAGAACAGACAAAAGAAAACACTGAATGCATAAAAGCAGTGTTTTTGGCAGTACAACGCCATAGCTATTGATGTAAAAACTTAAGTGATTTAGGTTATTATCAAGAAAACCATGGAAAATGGTAAGATATCAGCTCTTAAATAAAACTCTTATGAGCAATCTTTGTGGTTATCGTTATGTTTGTCCAAACAAATGTACCTTTAGTTGTACCAGGCATTAAAATGAACAAGAAACTGAAGAAAACAATGGTGGTCTAATAATTTTTTCCATGACTGTATATATATATTTTTTTTTTCAGCTCCTAATATCGTTTTTTTTAGGAAAAAAACAGGCCTTCCTGGATCCGTGTTGTCTTCTCACCATTAAATAAAAAACTCACACCAACACAGAGCATTTTGATGTTTTAAGACGGAGCTGGTTTGTGTGTGAGTACTTGCTAAAGGTTACACTCATTAATTTCAAGTATTTAAAGAAATGGCTTGTGGAGGGCTTCTAAGGTCTTTCAGGGAAAACGTATGACATCACATGATGGCGCACGGCCACATGCTACCACACACGCACCATACTGTCGCAGGATGTGCGTTGCCACCACAGCTCTTTGCTCCAATCCTGGCTGTAAGTGGGGATTTTGTCTTTGTATATGAATACTTCTGTTTTCTAAATAGCACTAAGGTATTTATTTGTGCTGTGTCACAACCCCAGTAAACAGTGGATAGCACAAGTTTAGATTTGGATTGGAACACTTCCCAGAAAAAAAAACAAAAAAACAAACTAGACTGAGGCGTCAGTAGAGCGAGGAAGGAAGTGAACAAATTCTGCTTGATTGATAAAGGGCTTTGACCCTTTCACGCAGCGTCCGCGGCGCTCCGACGGGTCGGCTCCCGCACGCACTTTCTCACATACATGCGAGCCGTACACACAGGCGGTAACACCCGCCAACCCTGTAATTGAATATCATGCAGAAAGCAAACATTCTCCTGTAAACATATCATCTGTCACCTCTATAGCTTAATCCATATCCTTTATGCCAAAATGGAGAAACACACGCACACAAGCCTGCAGCCTGTCAGACAAACAAATGAGGCTGGAGTCGCTGTGAAAGTCATCACCATGACCATCCCAGCTTCATCATCACGTTAGCCTGCTCCATTACACAGCAACACAATCTGGCCTGAAATCAATTAGCCGGCCATGCTAGCACCGTGAAGCCAACGCTCCCCCGATCTTTGTTTTTGTTTGATGGAAAACAATGTCGAGCGCCCAGATGAGAGTTTTAGTTGTCTGGGTTCCAAGTCTCCGGCCGGATAAAAGGACTATTTTACTGGTTCTGCAGCCGTGCAGCGGGAAGGAGAGGGACGACTTCGCTGTTGTCTGGCTGACGTTTGAGGAAAGATCTTATGTTTCAAACAGCTGTTTAAATTAAAAACCAAGAATCAAACGGATCTTACGGATCTTCGGTGGCTGTTGAAATGTAATAATTACACAACACCATACCAAACAAGTAACAGTATCACAGAGAGCGAGCTACATTCATCAGTTCAAGTCCTTTAGTGTGAACAAGAATAATGTGGGTGGCTGTAGCTCAGCGGGTCGTCCAGTCACTGGAAGGTTGGCGGTTCGATCCCGGCTCCAACTGTCCACATGCCATAGTGTCCTTGGGCAAGACACTGAACCCTAACGTGCCCCCAGTGGGTCTGGCAGCACCAGCTGCTGCCCACTGGTGTGTGAATGGGTGAATGAGAGGCCAGTGTAAAGCGCTTTGAGGGCACCTTGGTGTGGATAAAGCGACATATAAGTGATATATAAGCAATATATAAATCCATTTACCATTTAAGTGTCTTTTAAACGGTATTCTGTCAGTGATTGTCTTTGATGGATGGTGTGCCGTCCGTGCACGTGTGTGTGCCAGTCCATCTGAACCAGACGTTTTTATTCCCTTACAGCCACATCAGCTCAGGCTCCATCATATTTAGTCTGAAGACAAAAAGATATTTTCTGTCATTAAAACAACAACTAGGGTGCTTAAGGTCTTTAAAATCTTTTAACAAGTGTCTGGAACACCGAATGTGTTTCATAGTTGTCTTGTGTTTGTGGTAGTTGTACATTATTTCATACGTGTAGCTGGTAATTATCTGTTTATCCTGCTGTTGCAGCTGGATTTCTCTGTGTGACCATCTGCTCCCGTACAGACGGTTATGATGAGAAATTAATGTTTTAAACATGTCTGCAGCAGAATAAAAAAAAAGAAAAATGACCTTTCTTTTTTTTGGGTAATGTAACGTCTTGTCAGTTTAATCTTCTTGGTTACGGCTAGCTGAGTGCTGGAGCCGTTTTCATTTATTGACCACCCAGTCCTGCCGGCGGGAATGTAAACGCTGCCAGCTCCCTTAATATTTCCTTTTAACCACATCACTTCGTTTCAAGATCTTTCTTTACTGAGAGCGACATGACAAGCCTACTTTGTCTCAGAGAAAAGAAAAACGCAGTTCTACAGAGATTCACCATCAATAGTGGGCACATTATTTACTTTCATATTTTCCTAACTTTACCACTGTCTCATGTCACATACAGGTAGTACACACTTATACACACTAATCACAGTTACCTACTGGTGAAACCCCTGACTTTAAAGACCAGGTTTGAGTCTTGTGTGTCTGTGATCCTAACGCTCAGGTTGGAGGACATCTATAAGGGAATGGGGGACTTTGGAATATACAATGGATTTTGATGTTGTTTTTGATAGAAGTATTACTCTGAGCTATGCTCAGAAATCTACCATGTTTTGACAATATAAATGGCGTCCAAGCTCACCTGCTCTCTGTCAGTCAGCGCAGCGTTGTAGTTTTCTGCTCAGCGTCAGTACAGAGTCAGGATCTAGATCATCTTTAATGTCCTCAACAAGCACACGACCAAACCAGGGACAAAATGGTTCCTGAGGCTTCACTTTTCACCTCCAGCATTCACTGGGGCACTAGGACACATCAGTAGGACACACCAGTAGGACACATCAGTAGGACACATCAGTAGGAGACATCAGTAGGACACATCAGTAGGAGACATCAGTAGGACACATCAGTAGGAGACATCAGTAGGACACATCAGTAGGAGACATCAGTAGGAGACTTCAGTAGGACACATCAGTAGGAGACATCAGTAGGAGACATCAGTAGGACACATCAGTAGGAGACTTCAGTAGGAGACTTCAGTAGGAGACACCAGTAGAAGACACCAGTAGGAGACTTTAGTAGGAGACATCAGTAGGAGACTTCAGTAGGAGACTTCAGTAGGAGACATCAGTAGGAGACATCAGTAGGACACATCAGTAGGAGACATCAGTAGGAGACTTCAGTAGGAGACTTCAGTAGGAGACACCAGTAGAAGACACCAGTAGGAGACATCAGTAGGAGACATCAGTAGGAGACTTCAGTAGGAGACTTCAGTAGGAGACATCAGTGGGAGACACCAGTAGGAGACTTCAGTAGGAGACTTCAGTAGAAGACACCAGTCGGAGACTTTAGTAGGAGACATCAGTAGGAGACATCAGTAGGAGACTTCAGTAGGAGACTTCAGTAGGAGACTTCAGTAGGAGACATCAGTAGGAGACTTCAGTAGGAGACTTCAGTAGAAGACACCAGTCGGAGACTTTAGTAGGAGACATCAGTAGGAGACATCAGTAGGAGACTTCAGTAGGAGACTTCAGTAGGAGACATCAGTAGGAGACATCAGTAGGAGACTTCAGTAGGAGACTTCAGTAGAAGACACCAGTAGGAGATAATGAGGTGTTACTGCATGAAAGACTGCCTGGTGATTTTAACACAGAACTCTTGATTGATGGATTGAAATGGCAAACAGGAAGCCGGTTCAGTGTTTACTCTATATGTGCCACTGTGAAAACAAGCATGTCGATACAGTCAGTTCCCTAATCAGCGTCAGCTGTTTTCTATTGGCATATTGAATTACTTTCCCCTCCGCTACTGTGTAAATGTGAATGTGGCCTGACTGGGAGATGCTCTTTCTTACATACGTCCTGACATACAAATGCATCTCCTGCCTCTGCCTCAGACAATCCCCCCCTTTACTCTTTTTAATTCCCTTCTTCTGTGATTTCAGATGTGGACAGCTGTTGGTGGTTAGCCACTTGTTCTGCATTTAGGCCCCATCTTGGACTTCACCCTCAGAGATTTGCCTTTCAGATGTTGCCCTTCTTTTTCTGAAAAACACTGATCTGAGAACGCAAGGCCCAAACCAGCAGTTTCTGTTTGTATCCCAGATCTGGTTTTTCCTGACCATGAGGCACATATCTGCCCTATTATGTATTACTCATTTACATATGTTTTTTGACTCATTGGTATTCCCAACCATGCAAAAGATTTGACATTGCGGTCGAGTGGCTTTTACATAATTTTTAAAGGACACTTTGGACTTGTCTAAAACGGTCTGTCTGCATTAATTGTCTGAAACACACTTATGTCCGTTGGGTGCTCAGCCTCTCAGCACTTCAAATGCTCCAAAGTTATGTGATGTGGTCCGTGTGTTCTCCGTTGCAGCTTCATCATCTGTAACAAATTTTGCGTTAGACCTTCTGATTATATCTCTGTGTGCGACTGTTGATTTCAGAAGCCTGCGTGTCTCGGTGGGAGAGCGGCGTGACGCCCAGCGATGTTTGGTTTGTGTCTCATCCTTGTTTGGGATGAAGTCCTGCTCTCCCAAACCTAGTGCTTGTAAATAGGCGATGCATTGTTGTGTGTGTTTATGAAAGCCCTCTCGGGGTTTATCTTCTCGTAGGTGCCCGCACGACTGTATTTCCTCATCACTTCCTCTTACGGACCAACAAAATCAGCCACCGTCCATGTGTGTTAACTTGATCTGTGTGTCAACACAAGCGTGAGTTTTCTGTCAGGTCTGTGGCACCAACTTTGTTACTGGTTTTCTGTGTTAATTTGCCTCAAAATGTGATCTTATCTTCTCCTTAGTCACAATTAGTGTTTACATGGGAAGTTTAATTCCTCTTTAATTCAGAATTAAAATTAAATTCGATTTAAAATGATTAAAAATTACCATGTAAACACCTAATTCCATATGAAAATGACAATTCCGAATTAAACTTAATTCCGAAGTAAGTGGCTGGTTTATTCTGATTTTAAATCCGAATAGAATAATTCCGCGGTCATATATACACTCATTCCGCTTTAAATTAATTCCAGTCTTTCTGCGAATGCTAGTTCCCTTGCCCGTCTGTCGCAATGGGTGCGTTTACATGGGAAGATTAATTCCTCTTTAATTCAGAATTAAAGTTAAAGCCGAATAAAAGTTACCATGTAAACACTTAATTCCATATGAAAATGTCAATTCCGAATTTACTTAATTCCGAAGTAAGTGGCTGTTTTATTCCCATTTTAATTCCGCATTAAATAATTCCGCGGTCATGTATACACTCATTCCTGTTTAAATTAATTCCCGTCTTTCTGTGCATGCTCGTTCTCTTGCCCGTCTGTCGCGATGACGCTTATATTCCGGCAGCACGCAGTAAACGGTGTTCAAGAGCAGAGACGATTTATTTAATAAATAGCTTGGAGGAACTGGAAATAATTGAAAGAACAGATGGCAGGAAACATAAAGATTGTGAGCTTTTCAAAGCGGCCAGGTTAAATGAAGGAGGTTTCGCAGATAGAGACGCCACCCAGGTCAAAAATAAGTGGAATGTTGTTGCTAAACAGTTAGCTAAGTTTGTTTTCTTCCGGTAGATGTAAAGACGTCCGCCCCCCCCATCCAATCAGAACCCTTCCCAACCCCCAGACCTAAACCGAAGTTGGATAAAGCCGAACTAACGTGTTTTCCATGTAAACCTTAATTCGGAATTACTATTTCCATGTAAACTCGAAGGAAAATAGTTTAATTCGGAATTATTTAATTCCTAATTTTAATTCCAAATTAAAAACATCGTGTAACCGCAGCCAATGACGCTTATATACCGCACTGGTCTTGTTTTCAAAACAAAGTTTCTTGCTCGGTATCTTGCGGTGCCGGTATCTCGCAGATTTAGAATAGAGGGTAGTTGGTGGTCAGATCACCTGCTACCCTCTATTCTGAATCTGCGAAGTACCAGTACCACAAGATACCGAATTTGTGGAAAGCGCAAGAGACACGCCCATTGCCACGCCTACAATGTGAGTAAGGGAGTAGGCATGATGGGTGGCAGCTTTAGGGAGCGGACGATTGCATTAGCGGTTGGCAGAGGCTCCTAAATCAGCAGTTTGCAGGTAGTAGGTAGCAGGAGGTGTAAGATTCGGGCCCTTTAGGACAAATTTATGCAGATCTGAATGATGATCTGCGTTCATTTTAAAGAGAAATTCCAACATTTTGCTGTTAACTGCTGAATTAGGTAAGGGGGTACTTACTTTCTCCTCTCCATGCATCCAGTAACCCAGTTTGACAAACCCCCTGCTGGCCAACATTAACATTGTCACTATTCACTTCCACAACTTCCTGACAACTCCAAAATTATCTTATTTTTTAGGGCTGGGCAACGAATACAATTTTTAATCGCGATTTAATCGCATTATTTCCATGATTAATCATGATTAATCGCATTGTATATGCAAAATCAAATAATGAATTCAAAAGTAGTGTAAAATGCACTTTTATTTAAATGTTCTGCTTCCATATGAACTAAAGTGCCATAACATTTGTTGTTCAAACACTTTTAACATCAGCACTTGTCAGTAACACATATTTAGTGTAAATCTCATCTTAAAGAATGTAAAACAAAATAAAGCTTATTGCCACTGCCAGGGCATTAATGTCATCCTCTTTTTATGAAAAATTAAAAAAAAAAGTCTACAAACAAAGTCCAACAAAATGATTGTGTCTCAGCACAATCAGAACATTAAAACGGGTAATTTCTGAGGTAACAGCAGAAACTTTTAACGGGGAGTTCAACTTGTCAGTTGTTACAAATAACCTTGTTTCTGTTGAATCCTCCGTCTGGGAGAACTTTAAAATGAAAATGTCCACGTTAAAGTTCAGTAACTTTACCAATCCCTGTATCATTCATTCTTTCCATTTTCAATTGTCAATCAAAAATACAAAAAAATTAAAAGATGACATTTTATTATATTTTTTGTTTTTTAAGCTAACACAAAAAAAATGCCTGTTTTTTTTTTATTTCAATTTTAGACTTGGATCAAAAATACGAAATTAAAAAACAGGCCACAGAACTGAATTTGTTTTATAATGGAGGACTGGACTTTCTGTTGTCATTACACATCTGTGCCACTAGATGGAGCCGCACTGCAGTAACCAGCTAGAGAACAGCAGGACAGTGAACACATGGAGCAGATCTGATGGAACATGGAGGAATGACGCCAAAGTTTTGTTACAGTCCAGAATTCTTTTTTTTTTTTTCAGACAGAATTGTTAATAATGCTACCTGAGTTGCTGCCTGAACTGTAAAGTTCACAGATTTTTACCGTTCTCCATGTCTGTTTTAGCTTTTTCCTTGTTTACCTGCCAATTGTTTTCCAGTTCTGTAGCAGCCAGAAACAGACTTTTCAAAACAAAAGCATGTGAGCAACATGCGTTAACGTGCGATAAAATAAATGTCGGCGTTAATAAATGAATATGATAACGCGTTAACTTGCCCAGCCCTAGTGTTTTTTTACATGTTGTGACTTGTATGTTTGTGTTGTGTAGAAACAGATATGTTGAAGGAGACTCGGTAATCTTATAAGCAAATACACACCAGGAACTGTGTTCTCATTTAAGTTTATTTTCTTAGGGGGTGTCTGAATGTGAGTGGAGTTTGGGCCTGTACAACCTCACAACTCATCCAGCACACATTCAGACAAATGCAGAGTTAAACAGAAAACAGCTGAAGAATTCTTTCAGACAAGTTCAAATCTGCTTTGTTTCATCGCCTTGGAATATGTATTTCCAAATAAAAAGATGTAGATTAAAGTTAAATTCCTTTCTATGCTCACTGGATCATTTTTACAGTTTCAAACAGACGTTGCTGAAGCTGTTGTTTCAACAACCCCAGTTCCAAAAACAGGGTGCAATCATTTACACGTCTCATGAACCCATATTTTATTCCCAGTAGAACATATTTTTATCACTTCATGGACAATATTAGCTCATTCTGGCGTTGATGGCAGCAGCTCATCTCAACAGAGTTGGGATGTTTACCTCGGTGGAGCATCTCCTCTCTCAACAACGCTCTGTAAACGTCTGGGAAGTGAGGAGAGCAGAAGAGAGGAATGTTGTCCCATTCTTGTCCGATGGCTCTTCTTCTAGTTGCTCAACAATCCTCCTTCGTGCACAGAGACACTTTAACTTTCTGGTTTCATGCTGAGGCCAGTGTTTTCTGCTGGTGAAAGGAAAATGGTTCCTCTCCTCTTCAGTCTGCAGGACACGCCATCCATGGTTTACGAAAACAATTTAACATCTTCAGAGCAGTTTTCCATTTATCCTCAGACCATTTTAGATGAGCTCTGGTCCAGAAGACACCGTGTCTCTGGATGGTGTTCACATGTGGCTTCGTCTTTGATGGTGCAGCTTTAAATAGCGTTTTTTGGATTACACCTCTTCAGAGTCTTTGCAGTTTTACGTTGAGGAACATTTTTCTGAAACTGTCTCAGATTGGTGAACCTCTGCTCGTCTCTGACATGCTCCTTTTATATCCAGTCGTGTTACTGACCTGCTGATAATTAACCTCATTAGTTTTCATTTTCAAATGCTCCTCTGCTTGTGTTGTATTTCTGCCAGTTACTTTTCCAGCCTCCCGTTTTCCCTGTTCCAACTTTTTTTTTGATGCGTTTCTGCCATCAAAGCCATCAAAATGAGCTAATATTTTCCATGAAACGGTAAAATGTCTCAGTTTCAACATCTGACATGTTCTTTATGTTCTTCAGGGAATAAGATATGACTTTATGGGTTTTGCAGATCATTGTATTCTGCTTTTATTCATGGTTTTATGCACCATTCCAACTTTTTTGGGAGTTTTTTTGGGGGGGGTTGTGCATCCATTCTGGCATTGAGGATACCGAGTGATGACCAAGTATTTCAGTTGTTATTTCCTTCATTCCTCCTGCTAACACGCTTGGAGGTGTACAACAGTATGTATTGATTGTTGCCTTCACTCTTTCTCTGTCTGGGACGAATCAGGATTGCAGACGGGCCGGTCCAGCACCCTGACGCTCTTCTTACTTGGCCATGTGTTTGTAATGTGTGCAGAATGTGCTTTTGTGTTGTGTTAAAAAATGCATGGACATCCCTGGAATAGATGTGGTCATGACGGCAGCATATGTTGCTCTTACATCTCTGGACTTTTCTGTATTAATGTTGCCATCACAGAAATGTAAATCACGTCTCCCAGGGAAACTGAGACAGCACCATGCCATCACTGAGCCTGCTTTTGGACTGAATGGCCCCTTTCTTCCAGGACACAACCAACTGATTTCTGAACTATCTTGAATACTAATCTGTCTGAGCACAGCGCACGTTTTCACCGTGGAATTGTCCTTCTATGTGTCTTCGTCCTCTGAGTCCAGACATCCAGCCTCTGAATAATGTTACCATAAAAGAATAAATCTTCAAGTGGTATTTGGAATAAAGCTTCATGTTGTTTTGTGGTGCGCTGCCATCTCTGGGATGGGAAATCAGGGTTCTTCAGGGCTGGTGTCCTGATCATCCTCTGAGGTTCCGTGATCATCCTCTGAGGTTCCGTGATTATCTTCTGAGGTTCTGTGATCATCCTCTGAGGTTCGGTGATCATCCTCTGATGTTCGGTGATCATCCTCTGAGGTTCTGTGATCATCCTCTGAGGTTCTGTGATCATCCTCTGAGGTTCTGTGATCATCTTCTGAGGTTCTGTGATCATCCTCTGATGTTCGGTGATCATCCTCTGAGGATCTGTGATCATCCTCTGATGTTCGGTGATCATCCTCTGAGGTTCTGTGATCATCCTCTGAGGTTCTGTGATCATCCTCTGAGGTTCCCTGATCATCCTCTGAGGTTCCGTGATCATCGTCTGAGGTTTCATGATCATCTTCTGATGTTCTCTGATCATCTTCTGAGGTTCTGTGATCATCCTCTGATGTTCTCTGATCATCTTCTGAGGTTCTGTGATCATCCTCTGAGGTTCTGTGATCCTCTTCTGAGGTTCTATGATCATCTTCTGAGGTTCTATGATCATCTTCTGAGGTTCTTTGATCATCTTCTGAGGTTCTATGATCATCTTCTGAGGTTCTGTGATCATCCTCTGAGGTTCTGTGATCATCGTCTGAGGTTCAGTGATCATCTTCTGAGGTTCTGTGATCATCCTCTGATGTTCTCTGATCATCTTCTGAGGTTCTGTGATCATCCTCTGAGGTTCTGTGATCATCGTCTGAGGTTCTGTGATCATCGTCTGAGGTTCATGATCATCTTCTGAGGTTCTGTGATCATCCTCTGATGTTCTCTGATCATCTTCTGAGGTTCTGTGATCATCTTCTGAGGTTCTATGATCATCTGAGGTTCTGTGATCATCCTCTGAGGTTCTGTGATCATCGTCTGAGGTTTCATGATCATCTTCTGAGGTTCTGTGATCATCCTCTGATGTTCTCTGATCATCTTCTGAGGTTCTGTGATTATCCTCTGAGGTTTTGTGATCATCCTCTGAGGTTCTGTGATCATCCTCTGAGGTTCTGTGATCATCCTCTGAGGTTCTGTGATCATCCTCTGATGTTCTATGATCATCTTCTGAGGTTCTTTGATCATCTTCTGAGGTTCTGTGATCATCGTCTGAGGTTTCATGATCATCTTCTGAGGTTCTGTGATCATCCTCTGATGTTCTCTGATCATCTTCTGAGGTTTTGTGATCATCCTCTGAGGTTCTGTGATCATCCTCTGAGGTTCTGTGATCATCTTCTGAGGTTCTGTGATCATCTCTGAGGTTCTGTGATCATCTTCTGAGGTTCTGTGATCATCTTCTGAGGTTCTGTGATCCTCTTCTGAGGTTCTATGATCATCTTCTGAGGTTCTATGATCATCTTCTGAGGTTCTTGATCATCTTCTGAGGTTCTTGATCATCTTCTGAGGTTCTTATGATCATCTTCTGAGGTTCTATGATCATCTTCTGAGGTTCTATGATCATCTTCTGAGGTTCTTTGATCATCTTCTGAGGTTCTTTGATCATCTTCTGAGGTTCTTTGATCATCTTCTGAGGTTCTATGATCATCTTCTGAGGTTCTTTGATCATCTTCTGAGGTTCTATGATCATCTTCTGAGGTTCTGTGATCATCTTCTGAGGTTCTGTGATCATCTTCTGAGGTTCTGTGATCATCTTCTGAGGTTCTGTGATCATCTTCTGAGGTTCTATGATCATCTTCTGAGGTTCTATGATCATCTTCTGAGGTTCTATGATCATCTTTGCTCTTCAGGCACCAACCCGAGAGCTTTTCAGGATAAATTCATTTTCATTTGAAGATGAACTTAATAAAACTTGTACCTGATATTTTGAAATTTTAATCTGATTTATTGAAATTATAATTTGATATATTGATAAAAAAAAAATTATTAAATTTAGTTTTGTTCATTTTAGTCTATCATTAGTTATATAATGATAATTAGCTTTAGGTCTTAATTAAAATTAATTTAAAATTAGATTTAAGAAAACCAATAATTTTTCCAAAGTATTCAATCAATATTCTTCCTGTAAATTATTTCTATATATTTATTTAGTTCAGTTTTCTGTGATCAAGGTTGTGTTTAAATTAAATTGCTGCCAGTCTTTACAAGCTGTTTTAAACCAACTAATGAATTACACTGGGATGTGTTTAAATGTGATTAAAGTCAATCCAGTGTCTGTAGTGACACCAGTGACCATTTTCAACAGAATCTAACAGTGCTCATCAGCCCTAAGATGTGCACGTGTAACGTGCGCCAGTGGCAGTCAGTGATGTCACCATGTGGATGTGCTGGATGACATCATCAGTCCTCTGATGATGAAACTTCACATGACTGTACTGGTGCTCGTGTTGAATCATTGTCTTTTATCTGCTTGTGAACTTTTGCAGTGTGTTTTTGCACTTGTGCATGTTCATGTTGGGCCTCATCTAACCAGGAAATACACTCGCTTTTTAACACAGAAGCTAAATTAAGCAGAACAGCAGAAACTGATATGAATGAAGATCAAAAAATAAAGTAATTAAGTAAAAAAAAAAAAGTTCTTGAATGCTCAGAGTTAATGTGGTTTGTGTGTGTTTAGAATACAATTAAGACATCAATTAATTCTGACAAATTTCCCTTTGTCGGCACGTATTTCATGTGGAGGAAACCTGCTGTCGTTTCTTTTCCTTTCTTTCATTGTTGTTTAAAAGCTCCAGCAGCTGTGTTGAGGCCCGGCTCAGAGCTGGGTACCAGCAGGACCACATAAATTCTGCTCCTCCAGGAACATCAGCAGAACTATGCTAATCCCTTCTCAGGAAAACTGTCCTCAAACACCAGTGATTATCTCACACATTTGTTCACAGATCCCAGATCTGTCAGCTGTCTCTGCTCTTCAAAGCCTTTTGTATCAAATCATCATTACGATCACCTGTTTTAAATAAATAGATAAATAAAAGTCAAAGGAAATTTAAGAATCACTGCATTTATTTATTTATTTATTTATTTATTTGCATCGCCCCTTTCCCTTTTCTCCTTTGGGTTAAAGCCGGTTTCTACTTCTTTACGTTTGCATCAGGTGTTACCTCGGTTACGGGACGACGACTGCAGCATCCTATCAGCTCGCCAGTAATTAATTATCGGTGGGAAAACTGCGTCCAGTTTAGGAAACACTTGGACTCGCTCCATTTTAAAGTTTAGGGTTTCAACGTAAATATTAAGATTTGGACTTGGCTTCAAGGAAATCTCTGTTTAGGTGCAGGCCTGTGAGAACGTGCGCGCATGTGCCCATGAGTGTGAGTGTGGGATGACGCGGTGGCGAGACAGACATATACAAGCCGAGGCTCGCGGGCCGAGCCCGACAGTGAGTATGGCAGCTGTCTAATTTAACATGCCTTGAATTAGCTTAGTGGGTGGCGCCAGTGTTTATGTGGGATGTGTTTGCGTGTATGTGTGTGTGTGTGTGTCATCTGGAATTAACTGCACGCAGGTTAATGCATTTCCATATTTGAATGCCATATGTTTTTGTGTGTAAGTGCACGTTGGTGTTGGTTGGTGAGTAAAGTGCCCGGAGGCAGAGCCCAGTATCGATGGGGATTACTAACACTTAGCCAACACCACCGAGACTGCAGAAAGAGTAAATGATTTAGAAGCACCGGCCTTAATGTAATGAAAGAAAGGCCCGGCCTGTCAAGAACACACATACACATGCCTACCTATGGGTGTTAATCCTGTGAGCTTACATCTCCATTAACACTAACTCCCCGTCACAAAGCTAGCTAGCACTCTGTGTTTCCCCGAGGATATCAGAGACACTCTCCTGCTCGCGCGCTGTCTTCCCGACACACACGCCGACACACACGCGGAACACACACAGCCTGGAGGGATGTCAGGATGAGTTCACAGCACAGTCAGAGAAGTGTGTGCATGACTGCAACTCTATTAAGTGGCTTTTTTTTTTCTTTTATTTTGTCAAGTTTATGTCATGTGATTGACACATTTCCTCAATCATTGATGATAGCTCTGCTGTAATCTGCAGTCGTTTTGTCGGTCGTACAGGTTGAGATTTTTGCTACTTCAGTATTCTACCATCAGTGATGATCCAGACATCGTAGATCACCGTGTCACAGGTCAAAGGTGACGACGATAAAACTACATTTACATCCCACAGCTTTTCTCTTTCTGCGTCCACTCACGTGCACCCCTTCCTCCTCCAACCCCGTGTTACAAAACATCACATCCTCTTCTCTTTTCTTAAAAGAGTGTTTCTGGTTAAGAAGCTCCATTAGGCAGTTGTGTTTCCTCTTAAGTATATTTGTCAGAACGGACATGTAGGACATGAACTCTTCTCTCCAGTGAATCACAACCATCAGTGCAGAGAATTGACTTTGTCTTGTAGTTTTTCCAGATCACTTCCATTCTTAATTATGAACAGTGTTTTCAGGTGTCTGTTATTGCTGTCACTGCTCCATTTCACTTTTTTTTTTTTTTATCTAAGAGCTTGCAGTTGAAATAATATTCTCCCAAATATGCATTCCTGCCCTCTTCTACCAAGACTTTGCTCCCCGAAATGACCACTGTCTTAAAGTGACATGTGTCATCAAAAGCTGATCTTTATCCAGCTCACAAAAACAGGATTTGTTGCACGACTGTGGTATTAGATGATGTAATACTTCCCACCTTAACTCCCGCTTGGTTTACTGTTTGTTAACAAAAGGCTGTCTGTTTTTGCAGTGTTTTCCTTAACACTATTACAATCTGATTATACTGTCTATTTAAGACAAACTCTCGCAGACCATTACTTGTTATACAGCCCCCATAATAAAGGAGTTAGTTCAGTCAGGCTTCTGGCACTAAAGGCTAATTGACTGAGCGCTAACCAGGCATCAGCATCTTTACTGCGCAGGTAACCCAGAAACAGTGGCATGAGCACATTTTACCGGCCTTGCTTGTGTGTTTCCTCCTCTAATGGTGTGAGAACTAACTTACTGTTAGAGTTTTAGGTAAGAACATGTTTGCCGCTTTTTCTCTTCTCTACAACGTTAGCTTACTTCTGACACGGCTGCAGAGTTATGCAGCTGCTGAGTTTCCGGTGAACATCTCAAAGGCTTTAGTGCAACTAACAGACCAGGCTTGTTGTAACGTGGTGAACGGTAAAAGAAATGTAGGGACATTTGTGCGGCTTCAAACCCGTCACAGCTCATTCTTGTTTTTTGTCTGTCTCATCTTGTGGCATTTATATAAGTCCGTGTTCGTACGGGTGTCTGTGTTGGATTCACCAAACACCCTCGTCCAAACTGACTAGCTGTAAATTAGTTATCTCACTTTCATATGTACAACCTGTCACCTGTGAGCTTGTTCCTGACATTTGATCAGATGTCACCACTTTAACATACTTCAGAATATTATCAGTCCTGATGTAAATTATCACAGGTAGTGCTGGGCGATATGGACTATTTTATATCACGATAACGATATATATCACGATATACCATAATAAAGTATGTTTTCAGTTATTCTCTGAAAAGTTTGACAAAAATGTCATTGCTTACTTTTCAACTTTATTTTGAAAGGACATTTAGCTGAACTGTCACAAACATACATTTTAGTGCAGCAAAAACAGGTAGGTACAGAGGTACAGGAGCTTTCACGGTTTAAAGTGCACAACATTTTCTGAGAGGAAAAACACATTTTTGCACTGAAGTTCAGCTATAAAAAAATAAACACAAATTATTTTTCAACTTTCTGAAACCTGTAACCTTGTAGTGCAAAGATTGCAAACCAATATAAAGTGTCTAAAGTAAACATCAGGGTTGAAGAGAACTCTCTTTAAGGCATTAACCATGAATAAAAGTGCAAACATAAAAGGCTACTTTGTAGAAGTAGATATGATTCTATCAAATTTATCGTTGCAGGTTATTTAATTACATATTAGCTGTAATAATTGATAAAATTAGGTTAGAAACGATAGAAACGATAGAAGAGAAATGGCATGATACACACTTTTCTATCGTCCCCACGATATGTATCGTCATATCCCCCAGCACTAATCACAGGTATCACTTGGTCCAAAATAGACTAAAGCTTACAATACTATGCTCTCTGTGATTGTCTGATGGTTGTCACCAATCCCCAAACCCCTAAAGTGCAGCGACTCAGGACATTTAGGTTTGTAGATGTGGTCAAAACGCCTTGTTGATGTCAAAGGAAAATGGGCAGACGGGTTGGGGATGATAGAAAGGCGACAATACACCAAATAAGCACTCATTACAACCAAGGTACCCACAATACCATCTCTGAACCCACAAAACGTGGAAGCAGATGTTCTGCAGCAGCAGAAGAGCGAACCACTCCTGTCAGCTAAAAACAGGAAACTGAGGCTACAGTTCACAGACTCACCAAAACTGGACAATAGAAGACCAGAAACACATGAGTCTGGATTTCAGCTGCGACATTAATGAACATGACAATGAGCTCACTGTCCTCCTGTGGCCTCCACGTCACCACATCTCAGTCCACTGGAGCAGCTTTGGGATGTGGAGGAACATGAGCCGACAAACCTGCAGCAACAGCGTGACGCTGTCATGTCAGTGTGGACCAACATGTCTGTGGGATGTTTCCAACACCTTGTTGAAGTCATTCCACGAAGATTTAAGACAGTTCTGGAGGCAAAAGGAGGTCCAACTAGGTACTAGCAAGGTGGACCTAATAAAGTGGCTGGTGAGTGGACGCTAGGCTAACTGGTGATCCATGAGAGTGCTTGTGAGCACGCCTGGTTGTTTGGTTGTTGGTACAGTTAATGGATGAATAAATGAATACTTCCCTGTGTTTAATTTCTGTTTCAACTTCTCTTTAAAAAAAGAGAAAAGGAGGCTCAGTAAATGTGATAAAACTAGATTTCTCCAGCAGTGTTGTATTAAAGCAGTAATGCTGATGTGTGTATTGGAGAGGTGACTGTGTCGTGCACACATCCTGCTGCTGTGTGATTAAATCTTTAAAGAAAGTAGCACTGGCTGGAGAGATAAGTAGGGCCAGTACACGGGGGCCAACAGCTGGGTGGAGAGTGGCTTTTAATCCTGCCGGATTTTGACATGTTGGAGGGAAAAACAACAATCTTCCTTTAGCCAACATCACAACTTCACATTCCCAAAGACTTACAGGCAGAAATTAAAAAAGGGAAAAACACAGAAGTCAGTAAACACATATGGATGCTGAATGAGATGTCGATATTTGCAACGGAGATTACGTTATTACTGCTTGTCTTTGTTGGCTGTCATCAGCACTGAACCAGGCTGGAAATGACTGTTCAGCCTCTGGTTTGTGTTCATGCACAGTCCTGAATTTAGGTCACCAGCACTTTAGCATCGCCCAGACACTGGAGGTGAGCGCTAAAAGTGGAGGAGAACGGGATGGAAGTACGTTTTATAAGAAAGATAAGACACAAAAACTACAACACTGACTAGCTTCAGACAGGTTTCACGTGTCTGGCGTTACATGTTTGAGTGTTGCTATTCTTTTTGATGTCGCTGGGGACAAAATCTACAAGCTTTTACAGTACTCTATGCCAAAGAAAGAAAGAGTAAAATATTCTCCCGGTGCATTTCTCCAGCAGTGGAGAGATCAGTTAATGATTATTATAAATGTATAAGCAGTTTTCTGCGTGTACCGAGTTTGTTTTTAACCTCCAACACATTCATAATTACCGAACGGCAGAACTACCGACGGTAGTTTGAATCTGAAGCTATCGCAGTTGGACTTCAAATACCCACATTGGCCAAAGCCCGGTTTGATAAACCCAGAGCTCTTCCTAACCTTCTGCCAAGCTCTTATCAAGCAGAAAAGCTAGCGCAGTCAGAAGCTTTGATGTGCTTGGCTGACAGGCTATCAGGCAGCAGGCGACTGACTAGCGACTACAGACTACTGTGCGTGTTTTTGTGTGTGTGCGTGCCCCGGGGCCTGGCCAATCTCCACTTTGCTGCAGGCCAGTGACAGGTGCTAATGCTGGGGCGAGAGGTTGCACGGGCCTCCAAGCTCCCCGGCAAGATAACACTGACCGACCTCCAAAAGCACACAATCTCACGCACTCACTCTCGCACACAGCGGCCCGGCGTCCTGATAACTCACTTCAGAAGCAGCTTGTTTGTGTGTGTTGGATTGATTTTTCTAAGGATTCCCCTTTAGTGCCAGCAGACCTTCCCTCAAAGACTCTTTTAGAGCCCGTTAAATGTGTGTCTGTGTCATGTGTGTGTGTGTGTGTGTCAAACAAAAACCCTGTGATTTGCCTCAGAAATGATATGATGTTATTAGGTCTAATTCAATGCTGGATAACTTATGCCTTTGGATAAGCGAAATTATTGATGTTTGTAGTTGAAAAGCTCCATCTGGACAAGACGGCTCCATGTTACTTTGTGAAATGTCCCTCACTCTTCATAAAGGTATAACGCCTTGCTTATCACTTGCTATAACTTTTTTATTGCTAGATAGAGCATTGTAAATGTAGTGTGTCATGCTGCACCCCTTCCACATTAATAAATATTATATAATGAATACTAAATAATTTGGAAATACTAAATAATAATGAATACAATAAGTGGGTCAGTTGATCCCTGATGTTTTAGTTCATGTCGTTCATATTTACTAGCCGTCCTCCAGCTGTGTCCGTCCTTCTCTGCATTTCCAGAACTCACACACAGATTTACACGCAGACGCTGTCCTGCTCTGGGATTCTGCTCTTTCCAGAAAAAGATCTCCTTGTCCTTGTCTTCACCTTTCGCTTTGATGTCATCCTGTCTGGGCTTTGGCTGATACCTACAAGACCACTTGATAAACAATTCCTGTGTGTGTGTGTGTGTGTGTGTGTGTGTGTGTGTGTTTTGTGCGTCTAAACTCCAGACAGATGGAGAGAAATTGCTGAGAGGAATCACAGTTTTCATCAGTCCAGATTTGGTCAGCAAATGTAATAATCCAAAGAAGTTCTCTTATTATTTTGGATTTCTAAAGCCCAGTTTTACCAGATGAGGCAATTCATGAACTCTCAAGTCACATGAGTATGTTTGAATTTCACACTAATTTCTTCAAGGAGACCAATAAATTTTCATTTAATTTGCTTTTTTTAAAAAAACTGAGTTTGTCAAAACTTCTTTTTCACTCTTTTTATTGATCCTCTGAGACAAATTTCCCTTTTTTACTGCGAAAATGAGCGAAGTACGAGCGGGACAACGTCTTTATACACAAGAGGTGACTCATTCAAACGCTTTAAGACAGTCAACTATTAGAACATTACGTTACTTTCTTTTTATTGGTTATATAAAGACAATTTGATGATTGCTTAATAATAAAGAAAAGAAAAGGGCATATAAGTGGAGGTTGAGTAAGAGCACAGCAGCATTCTGCTGCACTTTAGATGCTGTACTTGCTGGGCTTTAGTGTAATTGTGGCTGCGAGGCAGAACTGTTGGACCAGCAGCTGCACCCTTTTCTGTCCTTGTGCTGAGCAAAGCTAATTGCATCCCAGGTCTCCCTCTGTAATAGATGTACTGATTGTACATTTCACTAAATGCAGCACCAGCAAACAGTAACAGTCAAAATGATATTATGAAGATTAGATTTAGTAATTTCCTGTCCGCTGTCTATTACATATTTCCTGGGTGCCAACAAGGAGAGGTTTATATTTACAGTGGAACCGATGATGCTGATTATCATGACGATGATGATGATTATAAGCCAACTTTGATTTGAGGTCATGCGTTTGAATAGTTTTTTGGTGTTTGGTCGCAGTAACACCTACTAAAACAACCATGAAACACACATTTATCCCACTGTACTGCTTCCAGGCAGAGTGGCCGAGTAAAACGGACACATTAACAGAATAAACCAGTTGTTTTAGTGTCTGCATGCCTGGCTTGTCACGCATAAACACACACACAGAAGTAGGTTGCAGACTCTCTGGCTCCAACGTGCAAGATCTTTCTGATAGCTGCAAACATTGAAGACAGAGGAGAAAAGATTAAGATGCAGAGAAGGCTTGTGTGGATTTGCTTTTGACAAGCATGAAGATTATGTTGCACTTACAAGTGGTTTGGTACGTGAGTTTTCAACTCAAAACAGCTGATGGGCTTGACCTTTGTGAAACAACGTGTAAAGTTTTTTACAATGTTGATGTGCTGAGAGAGAAAATTCTAGCTAATGTATTCACAGCTAAAGCCTGCTTCAAAATAATATTGCTTTTTCAAATTTTCAGCGTGAAAGATTATTTCAAAGACAAATAACCTGCTAAATGATTAAATGATTCATGTAATTAAACTGGCTTTGCTGCCACAGCTTACATAACTGTTAGTTAGCGAGTTTTTATTACAAAAGAAGAAATAAACTGGAAGGATTTAATTGAATTTTTATCAGGTTGAAAGACTGGCCATATTACATTGTATATATCAAATTTAAAGTTTAACAGAACAACATAATGAAAATAAACTGGTTCCTTACAACTAGTGCTGTCATGCGATTAAAAAAATTGAGAGATTAATTAATTATGATCTGTAATTAATTAATCTAATTCATCTCTTTTTTTAATCTCACCTAAAAATTGCTCAGAAAAGCTCTCAACGTGAGGTATTTTTCATTTAAATTCATTATTTCATTATTGTGGCAGGATCAAAAGATTGATATATAACAACAAGAAAGTAGCTTTATAAAGTAATTTATTGACAGACTTTACTCCTCGTCTTCCTGTTTATCGGCCTGCAGTTCATCGCTCAACATTTGTCAACAATGTTCGTCAGCCTGTCAGTCGCAGACTTGCTCATACGCGGGGTGTTCTCCTCGAATGTAGTTTGATGAAGAGCTTTTCTATTGTTTGCTTAATTGCTAACATCTTCGCCGCTAACGTTAGCTGTGGCTGCACTAGCGACAGGGTGCTTTCCATTGATGTGGTAGGCTAAACTAAAACTGCTTTGGTGGTAAGCAAACTCCTTACAAATAAGACATATCACTCTACCTCTATCAATGTTGCCGTTGGGCCGTTTTTGAAATTTAAATTTCCCATTCACTGGACCGACAACTTTCAGATGCTCCTCCATTTTCACTTCTCCTACCTGCTACTCACCGCTCCTCACCTTGCCCTCCCAACTACAATAGGAGCCTATCAGCTTATGCTAAACAAGCCCAAACACAATGACAGCTAATCAATGTCCACTTCAGGGTGTGACATATATGTGACATATATGGTAATGGTGACTGACCTACAAATGGATTTTAAAAAAAGCAACTCGCAAACAGGAACCAGTAAAATTAGAGATTAAAACTTAGATTAACGCGATTAAAAAACTTAACACTCTAAGTATGCCTGTAATTAATTAACCGCAATTAACGCGATAATGTGACACCCCTATTTACAACATTTAAAAAAGGTTATTAAGCCAAAAATAAATAGTTGTTAATTAGTTAATCAAGTAAAAACGAAAATTAGGCCAAAATGTCAAAGTAGGGTGTGAAAATGAATTGCACTATAATTTAGTAGCTTGTAGAACCATTTTCAGTCACTCGTCGAACCACCTTCAGTAGCTGATCGAACCACATTTAATAGATCATAGAACCACCTTCATAGAACCACCTTCAGTAGCTGATCGAACCACATTTAATAGATCATAGAACCACCTTTATAGAACCACCTTCAGTAGCTTGTAGAACCGCCTTCAGTAGCTTGTAGAACCGCCTTCAGTAGATCATAGAATCACCTTCAGTAGCTGATCGAACCACCTTTAGTAGCTTGTAGAACCACCTTCAATAGTTTGTAGAACCACCTTCAATAGTTTGTAGAACCACCTTCAGTAGCTTGTAGAACCACCTTCAGTAGCTTGTAGAACCACCTTCAGTAGCTTGTAGAACCACCTTCAGTAGCTTGTAGAACCTTCAGTAGCTTGTAGAACCACCTTCAGTAGCTTGTAGATCCACCTTTAGTAGTTTGTAGAACCACCTTCAGTAGCTTGTAGAACCACCTTCGGTAGCTTGTAGAACCACCTTCAGTAGCTTGTAGAACCACCTTCGGTAGCTTGTAGAACCACCTTCAGTAGCTTGTAGAACCACCTTCAGTAGCTTGTAGACCACCTTCAGTAGCTTGTAGAACCACCTTCAGTAGCTTGTAGATCCACCTTTAGTAGCTTGTAGAACCTTCAGTAGCTTGTAGAACCACCTTCAGTAGCTTGTAGATCCACCTTTAGTAGCTTGTAGAACCACCTTCAGTAGCTTGTAGATCCACCTTTAGTAGTTTTTAGAACCACCTTCAGTAGCTTGTAGAACCACCTTCAGTAGCTTGTAGAACCACCTTTACAAGCTTGTAGAACCACCTTCAGTAGCTTGTAGAACCACCTTTAGTAGTTTGTAGAACCACCTTCAGTAGCTTGTAGAACCACCTTTACTAGCTTGTAGAACCACCTTCAGTAGCTTGTAGAACCACCTTCAGTAGCTTGTAGAACCACCTTTACTAGCTTGTAGATCCACCTTTAGTAGTTTGTAGAACCACCTTCAGTAGCTTGTAGAACCACCTTTACTAGCTTGTAGAACCACCTTCAGTAGCTTGTAGAACCACCTTTAGTAGCTTGTAGAACCACCTTCAGTAGCTTGTAGAACCACCTTTACTAGCTTGTAGATCCACCTTCAGTAGCTTGTAGAACCACCTTTACTAGCTTGTAGATCCACCTTTAGTAGTTTGTAGTAGTAGCTTGTAGAACCACCTTCAGTAGCTTGTAGAACCACCTTTAGTAGCTAGAACCACCTTGTAGAACCACCTTCAGTAGCTTGTAGAACCACCTTTACTAGCTTGTAGAACCACCTTCAGTAGCTTGTAGAACCACCTTTACTAGCTTGTAGAACCACCTTTACTAGCTTGTAGCTTTAAACCACCTTTAGTAGCTTGTAGAACCACCTTCAGTAGCTTGTAGACCACCTTTACTAGCTTGTAGAACCACCTTTAGTAGCTTGTAGAAACCAAGCTTGTAGAACCACCACCTTTAGTAGCTTGTAGATCCACCTTTTAGTATTTGTAGAAACACCTTCAGTAGCTTGTAGAACCACCTTTAATAGCTTGTAGAACCACCTTTCTTGTAGAACCACCTTTACTAGCTTGTAGAACCACCTTCAATAGTTTGTAGAACCACCTTCAATAGTTTGTAGAACCACCTTCAGTAGCTTGTAGAACCACCTTCGGTAGCTTGTAGAACCACCTTCAGTAGCTTGTAGAACCACCTTCGGTAGCTTGTAGAACCACCTTCAGTAGCTTGTAGAACCACCTTCGGTAGCTTGTAGAACCACCTTCAGTAGCTTGTAGAACCACCTTTACTAGCTTGTAGAACCACCTTCAATAGTTTGTAGAACCACCTTCAGTAGCTTGTAGAACCACCTTTACTAGCTTGTAGAACCACCTTTACTAGCTTGTAGAACCACCTTTACTAGCTTGTAGAACCACTTCAATAGTTTGTAGAACCACCTTCAATAGTTTGTAGAACCACCTTCAGTAGCTTGTAGAACCACCTTCGGTAGCTTGTAGAACCACCTTCAGTAGCTTGTAGAACCACCTTCAGTAGTAGAACCACTTTCAGTAGCTTGTAGAACCACCTTCGGTAGCTTGTAGAACCACCTTCAGTAGCTTGTAGAACCACCTTTACTAGCTTGTAGAACCACCTTCAATAGTTTGTAGAACCACCTTCAGTAGCTTGTAGAACCACCTTCGGTAGCTTGTAGAACCACCTTCAGTAGCTTGTAGAACCACCTTCAGTAGCTTGTAGAACCACCTTCAGTAGCTTGTAGAACCACCTTCAGTAGCTTGTAGAACCACCTTAGTAGCTTGTAGAACCACCTTCAGTAGCTTGTAGATCCACCTTCGCTGGCTTCACCTTTGGTGACAGTAGCCTAAGGTAATCATTTCTGTCCAGCGTTATCAGTCTCTCTCATCACTGTGGACGACCTTTGACCTACTCTTCTTTACACCACTGGTTCACGTCATTAAAGTTTGCAGACACTTGTTTATGCACGGCTCTGTTAAAGTCCCACCTCATAATTTCAGTCAGTTTGGGGTCTGGACTGACGCTGGCCCTTGACCACGCTTTGATCCTTCTCTTTTTCAGTTGTTCCCTTGTAGGTTTGCAGATGTGTTTGGAATCATTGTCCTTGTGCAGCCCATTTTTAATCCAGGCTTCCACATCCAGATACTATAGGTTGATATGTATTTTGTCAGATAAGACTAAGATAACCAGTTTTTTTCAAGTTCTCTGCCCCTCACCCCCGTCCTTTTACTTTTGAAGTCGCGTCCATTCCCTCTGCAGTAGTAAACACAGACGCTGAATTAACCTCAGGCTTCACTCCCGTCCGTATCGATCAGACAGCTACGTAACGCAGTTGCCACAACTGTTCAGTTTCAGCCCTCCAACCGGTTCGGTTGTCAAGCTCATCTTAGGCTCAGACGTGTTTATGCTTGTTTTTCAGGGCCATTTGATGGACGTGGCGTGACCCTGTTGGAAGTGTGCGGGAGCTGGCCGGAGAGCTTCGGTGTGCCGCGACACAACGTTGGATCAGCAGATGCCAGCGACGAAGGCCTACGAGAGAGACTGGCGGACGCCATGTCCGAGTCCCCCTCGCGGGACATAGTGGGCTCTGCTACAGGTGCGTGGAGAATGAACAACACACAGGTGGCTATCTGAAATACGTATATAAACACGTGCACATGCACAGATTGCCGACGGCACCACATCAGCATGAATGTAATTTTTTTTTTGTTGGTTTGCTTGCTTTATATCAGGGGTGTCAGACTCATTTTCACTGAGGGCCACATCAGCATCATGGTTGCCCTCGAAGGGCCAGATTGACAACATGAATGTAACAAAATGCAATGTAAATCAAAATATATTACACTGCACCTTATTATATTTGTTAAATAACTCTTTCTGTATTTATTATGTATTAAAGTTTCAAATATTTAACTCATTATTATATTAAACATGCTCTCGCACAGGTGATGTTTACAGAGTCCGTTGCCACGGTAACGGACTCTGTAAACATCACTCAGAGTATCCATTACCGTGGTTTAAGAAGCGGAAGCGATTCTTTGTTTTTTTTTGTAGGCTAAATTTAGCATACTTAGCTCTGTGTTTGTTGTCAAAATGCCGACGTAAATTAAACTCTTTCATGACTGACACCGCCTCATAATACAAAAGACAAACTGTTTTTCCACCTTGGGATACAAACTTGTAATTGTTTTCCCGTCGTTCGTGAAACTTCCTTCCTTGTGCATCAATTTTTCTTTTCTTGGACATGTTGGGATTAGTTTGTTGAGGTTTTTCTGAAGTCCATCAGTTCTGAAAATCGTCTTGATGTCTTGCTCATGGTGATATACTGTTATCGGTACTGTGACGACGAAATGCATTGTGGGAGATGTAGTTTATTGTCAATATGCGCTTTAAAGCTTATTATAAGTCTTAAAATATTGGTTTAAAATTTAAGCCAATAATCCACAAGCTCTCCAGGGCCACACAATATGACGTGGCGGACCACATTTGGCCCGCGGGCCTTGCGTTTGACACATGTGCTTTAAAGTAATCGGTGTTTTGTTGTTGGTCTTCACCATTATAAATGCTCCCAGTGCAGCTCACTGTCTTATTTCCAAGTCTGGCTTCCTCACTCTGCCATTTCCCAGCATACACTGCTGTGAAGTCCCGATCCAGAGAGGGATTAATTCCAAACTAGTGGGATGTTCTACTTGTCTTTTTGTGTGTGAGGTTCTGGCATCTTTTTTTGGCAGATGCCTTGCTTAACTGTGAAGCTTCCTGCCTACATGTGGTTGCGTGTGTGTTTGTGTATGCGTGCAGCAGACATGCCGTTGGCCCTGACAGTCCAAATGGTTAACTCATTTAGGAAGCGGCAGTGAACCCCCACTACCCCCTTCTTAAGTGAACAAGAGCTTCTTTGAATTAAGTGTATGTGCGCGCTACTGGGGGGCAGTGGGGGTTCGCGGAGGCAGCCACGGGGATGGGGTGTGGCTGGGAGGGTATTGAATTGGGGAACGGGGGGGTGGGGGGGTTCACAACGCCCTAATGGATTTAGCATCGACTATCAGCCCCCCTCCACCAATCATCCCCAGTCATACTCAGACCCCCCCTTCCAGTTGCCCCACCTCTCTGTCTCTCTCTCTCTCCATGTTAGGGCTTAACCTCATTTGTCGTCTCTCTCTCTCTCCTTCTTTTCTTTTTCTTCTCATCACTCTTTTTTTCTGACCTCCCTCATCTCCCTCTGTTTTCCTTCATTAGATTAGATGTTGGAGACTCCTGGTCACTACTAGTCAGTAGCCCACCCCCACCTCTCCACTATCACATCCCTTCCAACCCCCTCCACTCCTCTTTAATGCAACACAAAATTCATTACTGATCACATTACATCAAAATTTACCCGTGACACACACACATGCTCTTTCCTCTGCCTTGAGCCATGATGAAGACATGATCCTCAGGGAATGTGATGGACTTGTTGGTTCCTCCATCCATTCGTACAGACGCAGAGGCTTCAATCTCCTTCCGGCTAATCTAATAGCACAGCACTTCAGCACTGAAATATATAGGAAATGTTCCTGCATCTGCTGCAAGGACTGGAGAGTCATGCACGGCCAGAGTTGTGGTTTCATTAAAAAAAAAAAAAGGAAACGGGTTATCTTACAGTCATCCATCTTCGTTACAGATGATGGATGGATTTAGTTTGTTCACTAACCTGTTAATTAAAGAAGTGGTCACTATTAATGCTGAATCTGCATGAATAGCGTCAGGACTGCTTAGAAATACTAATTTCAGTCTTTCAGACTGAATTTTAATTGGCTTGTTTACAGGTTTTCAATTTATGTCTCTTTGTGCTCTTTCATCTTGTGTGTATCTGTATATTTGGTTTCTTTAATGTCACTTTTCGGTTGCCGGTGAATAATCCCAAAGCTGGCAGCCGTTTTCCAGGGAAGCAAGGTGTCAACATTTCTAGATTCAGATAGGTCATTCAAATACTACTTTGCAGACTGTAATTGGAATAAAATAAACTCTGGCATTGAATAAGTTCTTAATCACGATTGCGGAGTTTTACACTAACATTTCGAGACAGCTTTTATGAAGGAAATAAAGCTATATATTTATTTAAATGAACATGGACTTCACTGATGCTATTAGTAGTAATAGTACAATATCCATTTATATAAAATACACTGATGCTGTGATTTAAGCATTGTAGTCGACAGATGTATTCCTGCAAACATCAGAAAAAAATCAAGGTCCAATCCCGAGGCTAAAGATGAAAATGAAGCAACATGCACGCCAGACGCTCCAATGTGGGTGGAACGTGTTTGCAGTTATCGTCAGTTGCGTTCAGGCGTCCTCAGAACGGTTATCAGTTTCATCTGGACTTGAGAACATGTGGATTTTCTGCTGAGATACAGAACTGTGTGCACTGCAGACTCCCATGACCCCTCAATACGAGGAAGAGGGTGTAGATCAGGGGTGTCAAACTTCAGTCCTCGAGGGCCGCTGTCCTGGATATCTTCGATGTTTCCCTGTTTGAGCACACCTGATTCAAATGAATGGATCACCATCAGCTTGTCATCCAGGTCTGCTGAGGTCTGTTAACCACCCATTCATTTGAATCAGGTGTGCTGAAGCAGGAAAACATCTAAGACATCCAGGACAGCGGCCCTCCAGGACTGGAGTTTGACACCCCTGGTGTAGATGATGTCTGTAGGGATGGATGCATGGATGGATGGATGGATGGATGGATGGATGCATGGATGGATGGATGATGGATGGATGCATGGATGGATGGATGGATGGATGGATGGATGGATGGATGGATGGATGGATGGATGGATGGATGGATGGATGGATGGATGGATGGATGGATGGATGGATGGATGGATGGATGGATGGATGGATGGATGGATGGATGGATGGATGGATGGATGGATGGATGGATGGATGGATGGATGGATGGATGGATGGATGGATGGATGGATGGGATGGATGGATGGATGGATGGCATGGATGGATGGATGGCATGGATGGATGGATGGATGGATGGATGGATGGATGGATGGATGGATGGATGGATGATGGATGGATGGATGGATGGATGGATGGATGGATGGATGGATGGATGGATGGATGGATGATGGATGGATGGATGGCATGGATGGATGGATGGATGGATGGATGGATGGATGGATGGATGGATGGATGGATGGATGGATGGATGGATGGATGGATGGATGGATGGATGGATGGATGGATGGATGGATGGATGATGGATGATGGATGGATGGATGGATGGATGGATGGATGGATGGATGATGGATGGGTGGATGTCTGTAAGGATGGATGGTGGATAGATGATGTATGATGGAGGGATGGATGGATGGATGGATGGTGTATGGATGGATGGATGCATGGATGGATGGATGCATGGATGGATGGATGGATGGTGTATGGATGAATGGATGGATGGTGAATGGAGGGATGGATGGATGGATGGATGGTGTATGGATGCATGGTGGATAGATTATGTATGGTGTATGGATGGATGGATGTCTGTAAGGATGGATGGATGGATGGATGTCTGTAAGGATGGATGGATGGATGGATGTTGGATGGGTGGATGTCTGTAAGGATGGATGGATGGATGTTTGTAAGGATGGATGGATGGCAGAGCATGTGAGCGGAGTGGAGCGGCGATAATTTCCGCTCCTCGCTCACAAAGGTTGTCACCGCTCCGCTCTTCCCTCAAAGTCGCAAAACGCCGCTCCACCCATAACCGCTCAGCGCTCCAGTAACACTGCACCCCGCTCCGCTCCAAAAATGTTTGCATGCATATAAAATGTACATGTTTACCTGCCGGGCATACACTGTGCGATATTTTAAATCATTTGACTCAGCCCTATCTCACACTGCACGACTAGATCGCTGAGTTCAAAAGTTCGCAGCCCACGAGTAATGCTCTCACACTGTACGGCCCGATGCTCTGATGCGACTTGACTGCTTACACTATACGTTCATAACGCACCTAAGGGTGCGTTCGAAATGAGCCAGGCCTGCGCAGAATCGATCACCGGCGGGTCGGCGCACAATGCAGATAAGAACACGTATCATGCAACAGGAGGATCACTTTTATTTTAACTTCAATCAGCAATCGAGGACACTTTATCTAAGAACGTGGTCTGCAAACTATGTGATCTAACAGGAAGTAAGTGTCTCCTCCTGTATGTGCTGGAAACTGTCCGACTTGACTGCAGCTTTTTGTCTCCACCTCCTGCTGCGGCCGCCTGATCTCGTCTACTCGCCAGGCGAGCCGCAGTTCATCTCAAACGCACCTACTGCTTCTACTGTGCGATACCTTCACGAGGAGCGACCAGGATTTCAAACAAGTTTGATTTCCTTGCGAGCACACGACTTGTGATCGGGAGCTCGTCGGGAGGTGTTGATCTCTCGTCGTTACCCCACGTATACTGCACGAAGCACGACCCATGATAGGGTCGAAATTCGGCCCGATCCAAAAAATACTCGCACGACTGGAAAATCGGCTCAAAACGAACCGACAGTCGCACAGTGTATGCCTGGCCCGCAGAGCCGACAGCCGTTTTAAAGTCCAAAAAATAGATATTTACTGACAAGAAAAAATAAGAAAATAATTTCACCTAACGGAATTAGCTGGTTTAATACACTTTTGTTTGTTATTAACCTTTCCCGAAACTATTTTTCATTCACTGTTCTCCTATTGTTATACTTGAAGACCGTGATATGAGCGGTAACGGAGCGAAACTGGAGCGGGATGACGCCCCGCTCCACCCGAATCATCCTAGAAAAAAAACTTCCGCTCTGCCGCTCCGCTCCTCACTCGCTCACGCTCCGCTCACATGCTCTGATGGATGGGTGGATGGATGGGTTGATGTCAGTAAGGATGGATGGATGGGTGGATGGATGGGTGGATGTCAGTAAGGATGGATGGATGGATGGATGGATGGATGGATGGATACGGTGCGGGTGAAGTGTCTGTCAGGACCAAATGTGATGTCATCCTCCAACCAAAAACGCAGACATCAAAAGCTTCCCAACAGTCAAATGAATGAGCGTAATTCGATTCCTCGTGTTCTAGCAGCGATAGAAAGCATATTAAATGTTACCTTTGTGTGCAGGCCAGAACCGGACCTCAGTATTCAGACAGATGAATGACACTCTTGGGATATGGAACACTTGGCATTTCCTTTTTTTTTCTTAACTTGCTGTGGGATTTCTACTCAAGTATTACAACTAATGTAAAAAGGGAAAAAAATGGACCTTCCTCTGGAGATTGAATTTCCTGTGTCTTTCTGTTTGAATAAGGAAAAGGTCATGTGATCCACACGTGATGCATACCTGTCTGGGTTAAAGTGAGACGTGGAGGTTGTTTTTGGGGTGTTTTTTTTGTTGCTGTGTTTTGTTTGTGGCGTTCAGTTATTTTTTCGCTCTTGCCTGGACATCCTCGTTGACGTATGTGCATGTGTGATTTGGACTGCGTGCGCTCTGTGTTTGTACGTGTGTGAGGCGTTTACAGCGGATGGGCAGAGGCAGATGGTACCACGCTGTAGCTGTAACTGGACCACAGACGGTATCTGACTGGACCCACAACGGAGCAGCGAGCCTGATCACAAACACTGATCCTCCATTTTTCTGTCACGTTTGAGACAAGTGCTGAGTGAATTTTCTGCAACTTATATATACAACTAGTGTCATTATTTATGCAATCTCACTGCTGTTTATCGTGTTTACAGTTTTGGGAAATGCCAGTTGGAAAGAAGGTTTTTTTTTTTTTCTCCTCTCCATGTCCTCCCTGTGCTGCTGCTCGGAGGATCTCAGAGCTGGAATGCTCGCCGATGTAACAAATCACTGTCTTTCTGACATTCTCCTCCGACACACACATGCGCACACATGCGCGCACATATACGCGTACACCCTTTTGCAGATTCACAGGGAAAACAAAGCCTCCAGTCAGAAGTAATGGGGCTCTCACGCTAAGGCCGAGACCCAGCGTCGCCAGCTCGGAGGGCAGGTGACACTCACATAGAGAGATGGACAGATGAACAGAGAGCGAGGATATGGAGGGGTGAGAGAGAGGGGAGGAGGGAGTCACTGACGACTAAAACAGTGAGGCTGAAATTAGATTTAGCCCCAATGATATAATGTCACTAACTAGATTTGCCTTATTGGTGCCTGCCCAACATAAATTCCATTGAAGCCATATGGAGAGTGGACCTGGTGCATCACAGCTGAGACGGGAACAACGGCACTTCTCTGTCAGCTCACAGCACACCGTGGTCACAACAAGTATGTGAACCCATTAGGATTAATTAGCTTTCTACTTTCATTTGCCATGAAATGTAATCTGATCCTAATCTACGGTTGGTCGCAGAGAAGAATAAAGTCCTTGAGATAAAAACATACAAGTAATTCTAACTTCTTGGGTCTTTGTTGGACACACCCAACATGGCTCCTTAATGAGGTAAAGAACAATTCAAAAATAATAGCTTGAAGACGTCACTGGAACTGGAGAGCAGCTCTGCTTATTACTGCACCATCAGAAGTCTCTCCAGGCTTAAACGCTGATGTTTGCCACGAAGAAAATGCCGTTGAAACAATGTTTTGTACACTGATGAAACAAAGGTTGAATTATTTGAGAGGAATGCATAAAAAAGGGACAGCTTAGCAGTATCACAACATCAGCCCAGCTGTTGAGTATGGTGGAGGGAGCATCATGCTTCACTGCTTCAGGAAAGAGGAGCTCAATCTCCAAGTTTAATTCAAATTCAGATTCAAAAATACTTTATTAATCCCCCAAAGGGGAAATTCAAGTTTCAGTACACCAGTTCTTCTGGTGTACTAGGGGAGCTGCTAGCGTCCAGTGCTAACTGGAGTGCTAACTCCAGGTAACAGCCGTTAACAGCCGTTAAAACAGTTAACGGCCGTTAGAACCAGTATATCTCCATTTATTATTATTTGATATTTATCCAGATATTCTGCAGGGTAGCTGCCCACCAGCTACACCAACAATAACCCTAAGCATGGAAGTTAATCCATCACAGAAATAAAAAAGGTTGCCAGTCAGAGCTCAGACCTTAACCCCATAGAGATGCTCCAGAGAACCAGTTACACCAGACGTCCTACAAACGTGTCGGAGCTGAAGCAGTTGTCTCAAGACGGATGAGCCAAAAATTCCTCCTGGACCACTTGCATGTCCCAGCCAGAGCCACCGAAAGCATTTGCTTGAAGTTCATTGCTGCCAAAGAAGGGTCATCCAGCGAATAACTCCAAGAGTTCAGTCCCTGTTTCCCTCCGGCGCTCTGAGTGTTTAAGGAGTTGGTTCTGGAGACAAACAAATGCTTTATCAGCTGAAATAACCACCTTTTAAACTGCATTTACTGAGCTTATCTTTGTCTGATATTGAAATTAAATTGATGATCTGTCAGGGGGATTATACTTTTCTCACAGTAGATTCAATTCAATTTAACTTTATTTGTATAGTGTATATTACAATACAGATTGTCTCCAGTAGAACTGAGCGATTTTGTCAATTCTGCAATATATATCGATATTTTATTTCCCCAGAGAGTATCGATTTTTCAGCCATGGGTATCGATGTTCTAAGCTTCTTCCAAAACCCCCGTGTCCCACCTTTAAAAGCTTGCATATGGAGCCCCGTTTGGGTCATAATTCAATGAATAAATAAGTCTATTATTATGAAATACAGGCGTTTATTATTATGAAATACGTATCCATTATTACAAAATATTTCCCATTATTATGATAATGGTTTCGTTTTTCATAAGAATGAGCTTTTACATAATAATGGCTTTTTTTTAATAAGAAAAATTTTTGTGTCAATCACAGGAGAGAGGGTGGAGCCACTTATGTGATTGGCTGCTCTTTCATTCAGGCATAAGCAACAGAACAGTGAACCTCGTCAAATTGGGTCAAAATAGTATCGCCTGATAAATGATCATTTTCGATACTGTCTGGTAACCTGGTCAAGGTTTCCCGTATCTCAGTCCAAGCTAGCATAGCTACAATCGGACTAGTAGCGCACCTTGATGACATCACGGCCCGCTGCTAACGGGACCTCACGGCCAAAACTAGTCGATGTCAGAGCGTAGAATGGAGAAGGATCAGCCAATGAGCGTGCAGGTCAACCACTGGTCCCGCCCACTGGCAAAATGTCATTATTATGTGAAAGATCATTCTTAGATAAAAAAAGCCATTCTGAAATAAACTATTATGCATTAAACTAAGATTAAATAATAATAATAATAAAAATATATTTCATAAATATAACATTTTTTTCATAATAATGGGAAATATTTAATAATAATAAACATGTATTTCATAATAATGAGAAACATTTCATAATAATGGATACGTATTTCATAATAATAAACGCCTGTATTTCATAATAATAGACTCATTTATTCATTGAATTATGACCCAAACGGGGCTCCATACTTGCAAGCAACAATTTGCACTGTTTAAATAGATGAAACAATTTTTCTCAACACATCTTTTATTCATTTTGTCCAGCATTAGCAAGCTGCCTTGTCAGCCATATAATGTGTAATTGATGCTTTCAGTTCAATTAATTCAAACAAAGTCATTGGAACACTCACATGATGTCACCAAAATCACTTTGTCCCTTTAAAATCTTTCAGAAAATGATGTAAATGTATTGTAAGATGAACATCGATGTATATCGTATCCTAAGCCGAATAAAAAATGTATCGTGTATCGTATCGTATCGGGAGAATAGTTTATCGTTACAGCAAACGAAGCAAATATTACTTTCATTTATATATATATATATATAGATATTATTATAGATGTAGATCCTGTCACATAATATTGCAGATTAACACAGAACGCCAGCTAGTTCCCAGGGGTTCACATACTTTTCTTTGATACTGTACAACATTTTTGAAAGTGCCAATATTTCCAGCTGTGAGTGCTCAGATATTGTGACCGTGATGGGGTTTCGGAGCGATCGGTTGAGCTTTCTCAGCAGGAAGATGACAGACACTCACAGCTGAATGTTCCCATAATAAATGAAATAACTTTGCTGTAACTGTAATTAACCGTAAATCAAAGCAGCTGAGCTTTTCCACATTGCGCTCATGACGATCAGGACTCTCAATATTCAAGATAATTTCATCATCTGAAAAATCATATAAACAAAAGCATAAAGTTCCCTTTTTGATTACATTTTTCTTTGATTACATATAGGCCCGTTTGGAACAGCGTTGACTGATCGGCGTTTCAAACTTCAGAATTAGCGATTGTTGTTAGAAATTCTCATCCTTCATCATCTGCCGTTCGCTACCACAAAAGTCAGAAAATGTTCCAAGTTCGTTTTACATAAAATAGAAATAAAAGCCACATGGAGATGAAATGTCCTTCGTTAGTTCTGTTTTTGACAAGTAGACCTTCTGCTCTTCAGCTGTAATCCACGTGATGATAAACTGGAACTGAAATCAGTCCGACCACACAGGTGATTCATTACCTCAGGTGTTTACTGGACATGGATAAATCTCTACAACATCTATGACTTCAGTCGTTTTATTCTCTGATGTCGATCTTATTTCTTTTCACCTTTTGTCTCTTCATCTGCTGACTGCAGTTCATTTTACTGATATGTTCATAAATATACAGTCATGGAAAAAATTATCAGACCACCCTTGTTTTCTTCAGTTTCTTGTTCATTTTAATGCCTGGTACAACTAAAGGTACATTTGTTTGGACAAACATAACGATAACCACAAAGATTGCTCATAAGAGTTTTATTTAAGAGCTGATATCTTACCATTTTCCATGGTTTTCTTGATTATAACCTAAATCACTTAAGTTTTTACATCAATAGCTATGGCGTTGTACTGCCAAAAACACTGCTTTTATGCATTCAGTGTTTTCTTTTCTGTCTGTTTTAGTCACATGATGACATTTAGTGGTACCAGGTATTAAAATGAACAAGAAAGTGAAGAAAAAATGGTGGTCTAATCATTTTTTCCATGACTGTATGTTTTCTGATTCTACTTTTTTCCCATCCCGTCAGTGGGTTGATTATTGATGTATTGATTTGTAAAAACACTTGCCAAGAGAACGATTGAGATGCATGTTTTTCGGTCCTTTCATGTCCTTTTATGTCCCGTGTGAATTAAATTTCAGGTTGCGTTAAAATGTCTCAGTGATTTACATCCTGTGTTTAGCTTCGAAAGCGACTCCCTGTGACGGCATCATAGAGCGAAGATGGATAACCGATACCGGACGAGTATCCTGTCCTCTTCTGGCTTTTATGTCGGGGTGCTGCAGTGTGTCTGCTGAGCTCCGTCTGATTTATGAGGGAAGGGTGCGGGGGGGACCACCCACGCCCACCGGGTCATATGCGACTCTGTTTGTTGGATCCCAGCTCAAAGTAACTGGGAGTAATAATAG
This sequence comes from Hirundichthys speculiger, assembly GCA_018398805.1. NCBI lineage: Eukaryota > Metazoa > Chordata > Actinopteri > Beloniformes > Exocoetidae > Hirundichthys > Hirundichthys speculiger. Next base: position 74,576 of record JAGFBZ010000826.1, on the reverse strand, counting down.
TAATACTAATAACAGCATTTAAAACTGTCTGAACAGCACAGAGCTCAGCTGGCTCTCTCAACGCCTGACTCAACACAAATATTTAGGGGAGCCTTATCAGCACAGAAAGGCTGAGAGCATTTCCCTTTCTCCGAGTGTGTGTGTGTGTGTGTGTGTGTGTGCGTGTGTGTGGTTGAAGCATGTGAAGCTTTGGTTGACACAGTATGCATGTCTTTGTCTGAGGATGCTTATGTGATTGAAGGATATGCACGTACAGACACACACATGCATATATTTGCATATCAGCTAGAAAATTAAGGTTTTTTTTCTGTGTGTAAACATATTTCTGTTCCTCCATGTGTGTGTGTAACTTTGCACCAAGTCCAAGTGTGTCTAGGTGTCTGAAGGCCTGTACTTTATTAACCACATGTGAAAGTATAAAACTCCACCAGTCCATAAGTGTGTGTTCAAGTGTTTGCAATTACATGGCTTTGTTTTTATGCATGTGTTGATGGATAAGTGTTTCTCTGCTCTAATATCTACATGTGGCGAAATACGTGCATGTGTGTGTGTGTGTGCGCGTGTGAGAGACAGTGGGTGTTTTCCCAAACTGCAATACCCAGGTGACTGGTCTGCACTGCCTCTCTAAGTGTTCTTTGGGGGTCCAAACGGTCAGAACGACTGAACAGAGAAACTGAGTGTAGGCTTTGGGAGAGTTCCACTGTACTTCAGATGTTATCACTTCAGAGAAAACATTAGCTCTCCGGCCGTACGCTGCTCTGCAGGTGTGTGCAGAAATCCATGAATGATGAAGAGTTGGTGTCCTCGCTGTGCACGTTTGCCGATGTTGGACCGAATCAACCCGGCGTAGCTGATCACTCTCACCCCGTTTACTAATCCAAACACTCGACAGCAGTTCACCTTGATAACCGGTCCTTTTCCCGTTTGGACTTTCATCTTTCCTTTGATGCGTACGCAGTTCTTGTTACAATAACCCGTCAAATGTAATGCTTTATTGTTTCAAAGCAACTGGCAGCTGCTAAGAGTCTTTAATCTGACATATGCATCTAGCTGATGTTGGGTCTCTGACTGGAAAAATGTAATACATTACTCATTACTGTTACTCATTTCTAAAGGACCATAATTGCTTTATTTATTAGTCCCAGTGGGCAGTAATTGGTTCATCTACTCATTATTTTTCATTTGAATGTCCAGACTATGGGTTTACTTTAAAACCTGGAGAATTCCCCTCCGTCGCTCTGCACCTCTGTATAAATTAAAACTGCTGATGTCATTATTTGACCTTGAATTACAATTTCTTTTTTTTTTTTTTCATTCCCAAAAGTCAACAGCTTTAGTATTTCTTACCAGATGAATGGGAATAATCTGTCTCTTTTCTAACAATTTGTCAATATGTAATAAGGTCTTATAAGAGTCCAGATTGTTCATAAGTATCTAAAGTTTGCTTTGGACATTGATGGGAGTTTTATCTGACTTTCAAGGTTTTTCGTGACTGCGTTATTATTTTGATCTGATGCAGGGACGTGGCAGGTTCGGTTCTGCTGGACGTAACCTCAAACATTCACCGGGCCTCCTGGTTTACTCTGAATACTGAAGGAAATATTTAAGGAACGTCAAGTAATCCGCTGTTCTGTGTCGCTGCGAGCTCTCCTACCGGGTATAAAGTTCTTCAAGCGTTATTGAGGGTAGTTTGTGTCCAAATCTACACTAGCATGTTAGCACAAAGCGGTAGGACGTGTTCACAACAGCTACAGCCCTGGTGAAGTCGGGGGTGGACTGGCTCGCTCCCCACACTAAAACCAGCTGCCGTGAGAGCAGTTATGAAGGTCTGTACGCAGCCTCAGCATGAAGCCAGGTGCTCTGATGTCTGAGGATCTGTGGATGTCCCTGAACGCATCACATTTGGACTCTTGGTTACACAGCAGCTTGTTCCCCATTCAGGCAACAGTGGCATCCATCCAGTTGGTTGGTAACAGAAGACACGTCTGTGCAAATAACACAAAATGGGAGAAGTTGGTCTATAGCAAAGAGCTAATCCTCACGAGATTAGCATTAGCATTAGCAGCACTGATACAGTAGAATTTAGACTGTATTTTTACTGTTTTTCAACTTTTTATATCTGTGGACAAAGAAATGAATGAATTGATTAATTATTAACAAGTGGGAGCACAGCTGTGTTTGCATTCAGGTGTCTGCCAACACAATGGCAAGGAGAAAAGACATCAGCTCTTCTTGGAGAAGAAATTGTTGCTGCTCATGAATCTGTGAAAGGTCATGAGGCCATTTGCAAATGATTTGGAGTTCATTGGTCTGCGGTGGAGGAGACTAGTCACAAGCAGAAGACACTCAGGTGGTCGGCAGTCTTTCCAGTGGTGGACATCTCAGCAGGTGAACCCCCGAGGTCAGACTGTGCAGTGTGTAGAGAAATAACACTGAGCTGCATCTCAGCCAGGTTTGGCTGATAAAACTGGCATAAAACCAGAGGTATGCTACCATGTAATCATTAACCCTGCAGAGCCAGTACAGCCTACATCAATTATTTCACATAAAAAAGGGATTTTTACATCCACTAAAACATAACATTTACTATAACACATATAGGACATCTACTGTTGTTGAAGTATTTGAAGGAAGACCATGGGATGATTTTATCATTTATCATTTATCATTTATTCAAGAGCTTCGTAGGGTTAATCCCAGAATCATACCATTTAAAGTTACGAGAAGAAACGCCACAATATGATTATTGGAATATACTTGTTATCACCGAGGACTCAACATTTATACGTGATGTAGAGACAAACTTTCATCTGGTGTCATCAAGAATCTGATCACGGCATCGGTCTAAATGAAGTTAAACGGGAGCAAAAATAATGTCAGATGAGTTGCACGTTACACGTCAAAGGAGTAACATAAACGCTCGTGAAAAGTTCCCAGTATCTGGGAGCGTGTAGTACCATTAAAGATGGAACGACGATGGGATGTTTGGAAGCGTTTGTCAGAAGAACGACAGTAGTCTTGAAATCAAACATGGAAGGGCACATTTTTTAATCGTGATTAATCGCATTATTTCCCTGATAACCACAATTAATTGCATTGTATACGCAAAATCAAATAATTAATTCAAAAGTAGTGTAAAGGTCACTTTTATTTAAATGTTCTGCTGCCATATGAACTAAAGTGCCATAACATTTGTTGTTCAAACACTTTTAACATCAGCACTTGTCAGTAACACATATTTAGTGTAAATCTCATTTTAAAAAATGTAAAATAAAATAAAGCTTATTGCCACTGCCAGGGCATTAATGTCATCCTGTTTTTTTATATAAAAAAAAAAAAAGTCTACAAACAAAATCCAACAAAATGATTGTGTCTCAGCACAATCAGAACATTAAAACAGGTCATTTCTGAGGTAACAGCAGAAACTTTTAACGGGGAGTTCAACTTGTCAGTTGTTACAAATAACCTTGTTTCTGTTGAATCCTCCGTCTGGGAGAACTTTAAAATGAAAATGTCCATGTTAAAGTTCTGTAACTTTACCAATCCGTGTATCATTCATTCTTTCCATTTTCAATTGTGAATCAAAAATTAAAAAATTAAAAAGGGACATTTTATTACGTTTTTTGTTTTTTAATTTAACACAAAAAAAACAAAACAAAAAAAAGCTTGTTTTTTTTATATTTCAATTTTAGACTTAGATCAAAAATACAAAATTAAAAAATGGGCCACAGAACTGAATTTGTTTTATAATGGAGGACTGGACTTTCTGTTGTCATTACACATCTGTTACACATCAGCTAGAGAACAGCAGGACAGTGAACACATGGAGCAGATCTGATGGAACATGGAGGAATGACCACAAAGTTTTGTTGCAGTCCAGAATTATTATTTTTTCAGACAGAATTGTTAATATTGCTACCTGAGTTGCTACCTGAACTGTAAAGTTCACAGATTTTTACCGTTCTCCATGTCTGTTTTAGCTTTTCCGCTTGTTTACCTGCGAATTATCTTCCTGTTCTGCAGCAGCAAGTAACAGACTTTTCATAACAAAAGCATGTGAGCAACATGCGTTAACGCGCGATAAAATAAATGTCGACGTTAGTAAATTAATGAGGTAACGCGATAATAACGCGTTAACTTGCCCAATCCTACTTTTTTTTAAACAAATACTGGCGCGGTTTGATGGTCACGTGCTGTCGTTTTGTCACCCCAACTGATCACGGCAGGTTGGAGGAGAAGATTCATCCTTTCAATTTAAGATTCAGTGTATTCTGCTGGTTTCATTTTATGAGCTACTTTAATGAATTTGCATTGTGATCAAAATGATGGTGAACAGGACAGAAGTTGAATGAATTGTTTAGTAATTAGACTGTAACAAACTGGATTGGATTGGGCTGTAATGAATTGACTTTAATTGGAATATAACTGGATTATATTTAGACTGAATCAGACTCAGCTGGGCTGTATTTAACTGGACTTGTATGGAAATTGTGTACTTTGTCTGTGTTGTTTTTTCGTTTTTTTTTTTAAAGGTAAAAACTTTATTGTTTTTGAAATGTGTTGTAGGCCCAACAGGTTAATGGAGGAAATTAATCTGACAGGAAAGCTGTGATGCAATAAAAGTCAAAGTAAATGTACGGATCAATGCATTATTTCAATGATCACGTCCTATACTGTCTATACAATTTTTTTTACATGTTGTGCACAATCTCTGGCTTACAGTGAGGATCAGCCTTCTAGACTTTCCACCATGGAATAAATGATGTTCTCCAGCTAACACGCTTCCAGCAACGAGAATACTGAGACCAGGGCCAACTTTGAACTCCTTTACTGGCAACAGAAAAATTGACAAACTGCTTGACGGCTCCAAGTTAGATTCACTTTTGAGCGTCTGCTCTTCCACTGAGACACCCAGTGGTTTTCTAAGTTTCTATACTTCACATTTAACGACGTCCTGATGTTAAAGCAGTTGCTTTATACTGCAGTGACAGGGTTCTGTCTGATTGTTCACTATGTTACCAGATGATCCATGCAATCGTGCAGCAGCTTGATGTCTGCTCGTCTGCTTTGAAGATGGTGTCAGTTTCCTGCTCTGGTCAGTAGACAATAAAGAAGCCGATACACGTCTGTGATCTGTCTCAAACACTGAGACCCAGTAAGTAAGCTGCACAAGGAAAAAAAGTTTTTTTTTTTAACTTAAAACTGAATGGCCTCTTTAAGACTTGTGATTATGTAAATTATTCCATAGAAACCCCCATTAATTGGTCTATTAAATAAAAGTGGAAACTAGACTGCACCCCTGTTCAGAGAGCTGTGTGATTTAATGGTCACACAATACATCCTGTATTTGAATTGGCCGCTTGCTCCTTTCACACAAAGCCGTGCTATTATCCTGCCGACTGACTGGTTTCTTTGCTATTTAGCCTTGTTTTAGTACACTGATATCCATCATAAGAGTAACAACACACAGGGATGTGCGGGGGACTGGGGTAAGGGCGGGGGAGGCTCTCGCAAACTCGAGGGCCCCTTTTTTTCCAATCAATCATTTCAGAGGTCTGCTGGCTTCATTTCTAAACACACACTAATAATGAGACGGCAACGCAGCGAAACGCCGCGTGCATGCGGGAACTGAGCGTAACCTGGTTGTTTGGCCTCACTCTCCCGCCGCCGTTCACAGAGACGGAGCACCGTTAGGTCCAGAATCTCCTCCCAGATATTCTAGTTATGCTTAGAATATGTTTTACAAGCATAAACGCGACATGGATGCTTTATCTCGAACACTTCCTCTCGCTCTCTTTTCTTTGACAGATACAGAATTTTTTTCTAAAAACTCTAAAATGTTCAGTAGGAGCAATACAAAAAAATCAAACCTTTAATTACATATAATTAGGGATGCACGATAACTGTTTTTTTAAAACCGATACCGATAACTTTCAGCTCCTAAAGGCCGATACCAATTACCGATAACACACCCATTTACCTAAGATCATTACATCAATACTATGAACAAAACCAAAAATAGTTTTTAATTTTTAAATGAACAGATATTTATTTTTTCAAATGAAAAACTATTGACAAGCCTCTCAAACATTTTCGTAAAGCTATCAAACAAACCTATTTGTTGCAAGACAGAAAGATACAGAAGATCATTCCTGCCATCAGCCTCCACAACAAGACATAAAACCTACTATTATTATTATCACTTCAGTAATTGCTGTTATTTATTTATTGTTAAAAAAAAAAAAAAAAAAGAAGCCCTTACTACAATGTTGAATTTATCTTCTGGGATAAATAAAGAATTTTTCATTCATTCATTCATTATTTGATATCTCACATTAACTTAAATAAGGTTCATTACTGACTGATATAAAAAATAAAGGCTCCTTGAACTGATGGAAATACATACATCAGAATTACTAACTGAAAAAGATTAACATTTAAAGGATTTTGGCTTGTGGTTCCATTTAAATTATTACCTTTAATTAAAGTAAATGAGGTTCAGTAGTTTTTGTTTTTTATTTTTTAGTTTTTTATTAATCTCATGGAAACTTAAGATGAATGAGGGAGAGGGGAGAGTAGACTGCTGCTGGCTTATGCACGTTAGCATTAGCTTCCTTTAGCTCACATTAGCACCATTTCAAAACTCCATGGAAGCGATTGTTTGTTGTAGGTGGCCGATCAGGTTTTTTACGTATTAAAGCTTGTGCTTCCCTCCTCGTAGAATTCACTCGGAGGATTCGTCACAAATAACCACCAAACCATCTTCTTCTGAAACTTTAACGAAGTTCCACGCCGCCATGTTTGTTGTGATCAGTACGCTGTGCTGCAGGCTGCATTCAAGGTGTAACGTAAATTCCCACGTTTCCTCGTTTGCTAGTCGTTCTTTCAGCCTTTTCTATTTTTTTCTTTTTTTATGTGTAACATGTGGGAGAATACTGCGAATATCAATTCAAGTTAGCAACTTCTAAATTGATGACCAAGTTAACAAGTTGTTTTCTGGCATGAGGGGGTATTCTTGATTTTCCTTATTGAGTAATCGTTTTTCTGATTATGCAGATGTTACTTGAACATAACATTCACTGCTGGTCATTCAAGGCTCAGAGGGAGCGAGGTACTGCTGTGTTGACAAAATATATATGTTATCGGGGTTATTCGTCGTGATATCAGACTTATCGGGATGACATCATAATTTCCTGTTATCGGCCCGATAGTTATCGTGCACCCCTACATATAATATATTTGGTGGATTAGAAATATTTGTCCAAACAAAGAAGCAGTCCTCCCAAATATTCCACGTTAATTTTTGTTGCTGCCCTGAGCTGAACCTGTGACCAGAGCTCACCTGGGTAATAACCAGCTGTTAAAGGTGATCCACTGGCAACAAAAGCAAATGTAGTCTTCAAAGGTGTTTTTATTGCTGTAGAATTAAGTATTGTGTTCGTTTCAACTTTGAAACAGAGCAGTTTATTTATCCAGATAAGGATAAATCAGTCCATCGAGGCTCACCAGTACAGGACAGAAGCCCAGAAGGGACAAACCCAACCTTCCTCCCAACCACTGTAACACTCAGAAGATGCGCCGGCTGCACCGAACCGGGCCGTAAACCTCAACAAGTCTTTAAGCTGTCAGCAAGTCTCAAGTGCGACTATAATCAACCGAAGAAAGTTTTCAGAGTTGAAATGTCCTGTGGGCAGATGACTCCTTTTTCCAATTCACACATTCACCTAAAATTCCAAACATTTCAGGGAAACTGTTTGTCCTGTTGGTTTGACTTGGACTCGTGAGGAGGCAGATGTTTTATCCGTCCGGATCGCGGTCATTAATAACTGCGCAGGCATCGTTTCCTGCTAACCGCTGATTAAACTAAAGCCATCGGCCAGCTTTCCACACTTAAGCAACAGTGTGGACAGGAGTGCAGATGAAATGGAAACAATATAAGCAGAACATCTTGTTTCACTGCAATCACTCCAGGTCCATTTACTTTGACGTGCTGTTCTGCTGTTTGGTGGGTTCCAAAAAACTTTACTCCCCTTCTTTCACTGTCGCTGTGTTTATACGGACTCATTAATATCTCTTAGGCAGCATGCAGTCGTGTTGTTTAGGAAAGGATTTGAAGCCTTTTGAGGTTTGTTTCCAATAAAGAGTGCTGGTGTTTTAGATGATATTCCTTATACATCATTAAAGATGAGAGGATTTTTGGAGCAGACTGCAGTTATCACAGGCTGCTTCCTGTCTGTATAATATCTTATCGACGACAGCTCACATGCTCCGCCCCTCAGGAAACTGGGAGGAAAAGTACAGCAGCATCAGGAAAGGGAATCTCTTTCTGTAATATTATGTCACGTTCTTATACGGCATAAGTCCTTTGAAATGTAACTAACATTAACAGTGAGTTAAAGAGAGGTGCGGCATGTACATGAGACCGTTTGGCTCACAGGTCACCTTCAAATCTCCCACGCCTGATATAGTTTTGTCTTTTAGGTGGTTATCAGTGAGTGCATGAAGAAGAAATGAGCCTGTTGTGGATTTAACAGCCTCTGGTCACTATGAATTTGGTGAGATATTTGAAGACAAAGAGAAGTCATCGGAGAGCTGAACATGTCTGCCTTCGGTTTCCTGAAACCAAACAAACGTAATAGTTTGGGTTTTCAACGTGCCAGTCTGGTTTGTCATGAACCCCAAGTTGTTTTCAGCCAGCGAGCCGGCTGGATAAACAGTGAATCAGACGTGCACACTGAACAAGGGACTCCAGCCCCCTGTAGAGCTCTTTTCATATCTAACATTTCAGTCACTGGACATTTGAGCAGGTTGTGGCCGCTGGCCTTCAGAAAGCTTCACGGCCTGGATGGCTGACAGTCGGAGACGTCATCAGCCAGCCAAACACACACACACACACACGGAGCTTTTGGATACTTGACTTACTCAGAAGTGTTAGTTAATGATTTTGCTACATGCCCAGAAGGCCGTGTTGTCCTCTTTGCTTTTAACCAAAGAGAGAGAGAAAAGCCCCAAAGAGAGAACAAATGAGTGCCTTCTCTCCCTGAAAGCTAGCCAGCCCTGCCAACACGGACGGACAGAACCAGCGCAGAGAGGAAGAGAGTGCAGAAAAGCACGTCAGGGACTGAGCGAAAGAGCAGAAATGGAAACGTGAGCCTGGCCGAGGCCAGAACCGATGGCGCTGAGAGAGGAGACGGCGAGTGTGAAAGCAGAGTATGGTCATTATGAGCTGCCCTTCAGCTCCTCCACCACCTTCCCTGGAAATCTCTCTTCCCCTCTCTCCGCCTCCACGTTGCCAGGCAAGAGCTTGAGCCTAACGTGCAGCGACACTGTGAGACGATGAAGAATAATTCCTGTATTCAAAGCTGCCACCGCCCGCCCCTCCTTCTCTTCATCCTCCTCATCCTCTCTCTCTCAACTCCTCTGACAAGTCAGGCCTGGATATCATTGTATCATTTATCCCGGCCTCGCTTCTGCCACTCTGCCCGGTTTGCCCAGAGGGAAGTGTGAAAAGTGTGTGTGTGTGTGTGTGTCTACATGTGTGAGGGTCTCCGTGTGTGAATGCAATTGTCTATATATGTGTCTGTGCTTGTTAGTGTCACTCTGCTCTTGTGTGGATGCTGTGTGTGAGGCCCGGGCTGACTGCAAATGGGCTTTTGTGGAGTTCTTTTGGAGAATGCACTTAACAGTTCGCTCAAGGGAGACGCACACGTACACGAGGCAGGAAGAGTTCATAGAAAAGGACGAGAAGAGAAGAGTGAGGGGGAGAATCAGGGCAAAAAAGAGGAAGATTTTTGATTGTGGTGGAAAGCAGTTTTTAAAGGCCCACTCCAGTGTGTATTTCAGGTCACTCAGACAAACAAGAGGACCGGAAATGGACTTGTAGCTCAGAGCAGTCTGCTTCAGCGTGGACCGGAGCGCCGGTCTGCAGCCAAGCACTTCCTGTCACTCCGCCGCCTCCGCCAGCGGACCTGCTGTGATCTCCGGGTCGCAGCTCCGACGGTCCGGGCCGTTCTGAGTAGTTCAGGATGACGTAAAAGCAAAGAAAACCTGCGCTGTGGTGAACCAGGGGACTAAACTACAGGACCCCCTCGTTACCTCATTTATCAAAGCTTTAATTACATTCACATTTATTTTCCATTCTCTTTAAAATACTGACAGATTATACAGGAACCCAGATGCTTTAAACTTCAGGAGAATGTGAAGAGGAAGCATTGAATATCAGTTTGAATAAATCCTAGTTTCTTATAACTCATGCTCAGTCAAGGCAGTGACTGAATAGTTTTTGCTTTTTGTCATCAGTCAGAACTTCATACATCTATAGTATCGCCTTCATTATTTTGATGGGAGGTGTTTTTCCTCACAGCCCAGAGGCTTTAGTGTCGCACCTTTGTTTTTTTGTTGTTTTTTATGACTAAAGTGACCTTGTTTGCTTCACTGAGCAGTGATGTGGCATTTCGCACCTTTAACTTTAAGGTCATGCTTTTCTTTTAATTGCCTCCTCTGTGTTGGAGCGACTTGTCGTATCTCAGGGTCTCGTTCAGGGGGGGGGCGGGGGGGTTGACAACCTGCCACATTTACAGTAGTGCAGACAGCGTCCTGGTCTGTTGTATTCAAAGTTGCTGCTGGTCCGCTGAGCAGTCTGCAGTGAGTAGCTCTTCTAATATTTCTACATCTTCGGATCTCTAAAGACTGTATTTCGTTCATTTCGTGGGCACAAAGTGGAGCACCATGTAATTGAATGTGAATGTATAAATACAGTGTTTGTAACACACGTTTAATCCATCCTAAAATGGCCCTTTACCCAGGTGTGAGTGTGTATGTATAAAATATGATGGTGTGAATAAGTAAACGGATGCACGCCGTGGAGAACGAGCAGCTCGTTGTGAACAGACATGGCCGACATCTGCGTGTGCATCTAAACAGGGAATCACCAGGGGAGAGGTTCGCCCTGGCGGGACGTAAATGCTCATTTACATCCGTCTTTGTTCGGGTTCGCCGCTACCAGCTGGAAAATGGCGAAAGGGTTTGTGCACCAGAGGACTGGAGCAAGTCTTTGGACGATGCTCGTGACAGGTGAGGAGGAGGAGGGAGGACAGGGACACTCAGCACGGCCCAATTTAATGCAGATCCATTCCACGTCCACTTTTTTACGGGTTTCACTGAATTCGTTTCATCAGCCCGTGTCAGAATATTAAGGACAAGTCAAACTGCCAAGCAAATGCCCCGACTGTGAACTTCCAGTGCAGTAACCTTGACACTCCCTTTTCGTATTACTAGTCATTTTTTTTATCGCGCTGTGTAAAACTGAGTTCCACATCCCAGTGATTTTCACTTCATCCTGATAAACCGGCTGCAGCAGGTGAAGCAGCTGTTTGTTCTGCCCTGCAGAGGTTGCTATCAGTTAGCGTGCATATGTTGTCATTGTTGCCCCCACCTCCTCCCAAATCATCAAGGTGACTGACTCCTGTCTTTGTGCTGCTACTAGTTTTGTGACCTCCTATAAACAGCAGAAGCAGGTGGGATTTGAGGATCCTGCCAGCTGTGGTGGGAGACAGTTTTTCATCAGCATGATTTTGTGATAATATTAGGATAGTAACCTTACATAGCAGGGCTGCGACTGCAGACTTGTGAAATGGTTCCACCGTATCACTTTTCCTCGACGTGGTGCTGTTGTCAGTGTCAGAGCCTCCATGTGTGATGCTGAACTTGGTCGATCTGTGTTTTTATACTTATTTCTAGCTTAGCTCACTCTTATAGCATAGCAAGCATAGATTACAGTCAACCCATGTAGCTGACTAACGATCAGAGGTGGAGCTAGTGAATACCTGGGACCACTGTGGTGTCAGGACCAGTGAGCATCCTTCCCTGCTGAGCCCTGTCCTTAATAGAGCTGAGCGATTTTATCGATTCTGCGATATATATCGATATTTTATCGAGTATCGATTTTTCAGCTGCGAGTATCGATATTCTAAGCTTCTTTCATAACCCCCGTGTCCCACCTTTAAAAGCTTGCAAGCAACAATTTGCAGTGTTCAAATAAATGAAACTGTTTTTCTCAACAAATCTTTAATTCATTTTGTCCAGCATTTGCAAGCTGCCTGTCAGCCATATAATGTGTAATTGATGCTTTCAGTTCAACTAATTCAAACAAAGTCATTGGAACACTCACAAGATGTCACCAAAATCACTTTGTCCCTTTAAAATCTTTCAGAAAATGATGTAGATGTATTGTAAGATGAATATCGATATATATCGTTTCGTGAGCCGAATATCGTGTATCGTATCGTATTAGTGTATCGCTACAGCGATACACTAATATACATTAGTATTAGTATATATATATATATATATACTATATACTATATATAGATACTAATACTAATATACATATAGTATATATATATATATATAGTATATATATATATATATATATATATATATATATATATATATATATGTATAGTATGTATATATATATATATATATATATATATATATATATATATATATATATATATATATATATATATACATATATATCGTATCATGAGCCGAAGATCGTGTATCGTATCGTTACAGCCCTAGTCCTTAACGTAGGTGTATTATGAAGAGTAAAACACATATGGACTCAGAATTTACTTTTTAATTTCATGTTCCTTGAACATGAATGAACTTGGGTCAGACTGCTGCGACTCTGGTTATAAACTAATTAATCAGTCCAGATGTAAATCTGCAGAAGCACGGCGAGGGATGAGGCACTAATACTGTGCTTTGTTTTTGCAGCGTACGGACTGATAGCATCTCTGCAGTGAAGATCTCTGCAGCCTTGTGTCCAAGATGAAAGCTCTACCACGATTATGGCACATTAAAACAATTAGAGCTGATGTATGAAAAGCATCTGTGTGACGCTGATGCTTCAGAGAAGATGCTATCTCTGTTTCCCACTCAAATGCAAACAGAAGCAATACAACATCTAATTCAGTAATTAGGAAATGAGCCAAAAACTGCTGTAATGATCATCTTCCATACAGACTGACAGTAATTTGAGAGGCAACATGGCAGTGGCAGTTATTTCTGCTTCACCCTTAGAGGCTTCCTGGTTCAGATCTCAGCTCTGGGTCAAGCTAGCATCTTTGTCACGGAGACGGAGGAGGGTGACCGAGGGTTTGAGTTAGCACCTCCACCAGTATTCACGGTGTGAAGAAGACCTGACCAGAATGAAGGTGTGGGACTGTCTCTGCACCGTCATCCTCATCGTTACCTCGGAGCAAATCTGGATCAAAAGCTTTTCTGTGTTTTAACCTTTAGCCAATGACGGAGCACTTTTGGTGTCTGTGTTGCCGAATCAAGAGAACCGGTCCGTCTCGTACTGACTGCGGTGCCTTCAGCGTTCGTTGACGTGAGCGTTCGTCCCTCCCATCCACATCTAACCTCTTACAAAACAAAACTACGAGATCTTCACGTGAAAAGTGATGAAGGAAAAAACTGTTCAAACGGTAAAACCCCAGATTAAAAGCATACTTTGTCTCTCTATCCATTTAAACTGATTGATGAACGACAGATAAAAAGGTCTTTTCTGCTGTGTATAAAGGAAAGTGATATATAATAGATGCTGGACCCTGGTTCTCTTCCAGCCTCTCAAAGGTTCTGGCTTCCTTTCTCCTGACCAGCTGAACTCTGTCTTCTGGCTCTGCGCTCACTCTGTGTATATGTCTGAGACTAGTCTGTTTGAGTTTGCGTCTGCGTGTCAGTCAGGGTTAAACTGTACACAAGAACCCATTGTATATACTTAAGTGTTGTACTTAATGGAACCATGTTGTTCTTACCAGCATTGTAGTTTTACATGAGTTTGCTTTTATTTACTGCTGCTCTGGTTTCACACCGGGGCGGCAGTAAATGTTATCACTGAGATTTGCGTGTGTCTCTGTGTGTGTGTGTAGATGTGTCTGTGTGTGTGTGTGTCTGTGTTTGTTTGTTAGAAGTCTATTACTTCTGTGGCTGCATGTTGAGGGAAAAATCAGGACACTGTTAACTTTTTATCAGTTCCAGTTATCCAACTCTGTTGTATTTGTTGAAGAGAGAAACTATTATGGCATGGCACAGTCGGACATCAGAGCAGACCAGGTTCAGTTGGACGTACTGTCTGATGTGAACAGTTAGGTTACAGGACAGTGGAAGACAGAGGAAGGACATCATCTGTGGAACAAAGCACACACCAGACATCCACCAATAAGAAGTGGCCGATTACGAGGCTTCAGCTGCAGTGGTTTATCTTTATCAAGATGTTGCTGATGAATGAAATATGGAGCCCCGTTTGGGTCATAATTCAATGAATAAATGAAGTCTATTATTATGAAATACAGGCATTTATTATTATGAAATATTTCCCATTATTATGAAATGCATGTTTGTTTTTATGAAATATTTCCCATTATTGTGATAATGGTTTTGTTTTTCATAAGAATGAGCTTTTACATAATAATGGCTTTTTTTTAATAAGAATTATTTGTGTGTCAATCACAGCAGAGAGGGCGGAGCCGTTTATGTGATTGGCTGCTCTTTCATTCAGGCATAAGCAACAGAACAGTGTATATGTTTGTATGTATATACTCCAGGGCAGTAGGTGGCAGAATGCACCTCAGTTTACGGTTAAAAGTTGACATCGACTAAGAAAGCTGCCATCGCTGCAATCGGACTAGTAGCGCACCTTGATGACGCCACGGCCCGCTGCTAACGGGACCTCACGGCCAAAACTAGTCGATGTCAGAGCGTAGAATGGAGAAGGATCAGCCAATGAGCGTGCAGGTCAACCACTGGTCCCGCCCACTGGCAAAATGTCATTATTATGTAAAAGCTCATTCTTATGAAAAAGGCAGCCATTATGTAAAAACTCATTCTTAGATTTTAAAAAAAAAAGCCATTCTGAAATAAACTATTATGCATTAAACTAAATGATAATAAAATATATTTCATAATAATTACATTTTTTCATAATAATGGGAAATATTTCATAATAATAAATGCCTGTATTTCATAATAATAAACTCATTTATTCATTGAATTATGACCCAAGCATTATGAAACTGAGATGCAAAACATGAGTCCGTTGTCTTAGTGGAATCAGTTTGGAGGTAATGATAGAAGGAAGAAATGCCATTTAAAAAAGTTTGAATATAGCACCGTTGAACATGTGGTGGCACATGTTCAACGGTGCTAGCATCCGTTTAGCAGCTGTTTCTCCAAACACTCATGTGTGCGTCCATACGTTCATGCCTCCTGTTCCAGTCATGGCTGAAGCTTTTCTGCCTGGTGTTTGGATGGTTTACAGCCATCGCTACAGTCCAAGAACATACATGTGTGACTGGTAATCCTAAATGTATTGTAGAGGTGAGTGTGATCATGCATGTCTGTGTATCCGTGTGATGGACCAGGGTTTACTCATGCCAGTACTACCTGGAGACCTGCAGGGATCTCTAGTAGTTAGAGGACTTGTGTGACCTTATTCCAGTGTAAAAGCATTGTGTCTATGATTTCTATATTTAAAATTTCCACTGCAAATTACCTCCCCTATTTCAGCAAATACAGAGATCATGAGGTAATTTTAATCCCTCGCAAATGCACATCTGTTATTCAGTGATTTACAGGTGGGAGTCTTTTTATAAGAAAATGTCCTCTAGTTCCTTTTCCTCCGTGTTCCCAGCATGATTACGGCAGTAACTGATATAATGACATTATACAACTATATTAAATCCACCCCAATATAGGCTAATGGCATGATATTTTTGGGGGGGAAATAATTAAGAAATTAGTCAGCATTAAGCTTCACATAGAGAACAACGGAAGAGCTGCAGTGATGATAACATGTGTAGCAGCATGAGATAAGAGATGATCCACAAAAGCTCCAGTTACAGGTAACAGCTGTGCACAAACGAGCCATGGAGCCATATCATTCAAAGTTTTCTTAAAGAAATGGACGCATGCAAATGCGCTGCACGAAACATGAACTTGTAATTTTGATTCACATTCAGTTATTGTGACCCAGCAGATCTACATGTCACCATAACAGTGTGATAAGGATGCACTCATGAAGAAGGGAAGGCGTCTAATCCAATAAAAGGATGAGTATAGAGACCAGGTATCTGAGGGGTGAAAATAAAACGAGTTATAAACAATAACACTGACATGAGAAAAATGCATGTTGAGCAGGTGAAAAGGAGATAAATTAAACTCCTCCCACGTTCCAGCTGCAGCCCCAGATCAGAAGAGGATGACATTTAAAAAGTCATACAGAAATATTATTTGTAGGAAGCATGAACCCAAATATGTTTCATGTTTTTTCATTTGTTAATATGCATCCGTTTTAAACCGGACCTGCAACACGTTCCAGAAGAAGCTGGGACTAGAAAGCTAGGGTTAGGGGTTAGGGTTAGGGGGTTAGGGTTAGGGGTTAGGGGTTAGGGTTAGGGTTACGGTTAGGGTTAGGGTAAGGGAAAGGGTTAGGGTAACGGTTAGGGGTTAGGGGGTTAAGGTTAGGGGTTAGGGTTGAGGGGTTAGGGTAAGGGTTAGGGTTAGGGTTAGGGTTAGGGGTTAGGGTAAGGGAAAGGGTTAGGGTTACGGTTAGGGGTTAGGGTTAGGGGTTAGGGTAAGGGTTAGGGTTACGGTTAGGGGTTAGGGTTAGGGGGTTAAGGTTAGGGGTTAGGGTAAGAGAAAGGGTTAGGGTTAGGGTAAGGGTTAGGGTTACGGTTAGGGGTAAGGGTTAGGGTAAGGGTTAGGGTTACGGTTAGGGGTTGGGGTTAGGGTAAGGGAAAGGGTTAGGGTTACGGTTAGGGGTTAGGGTTAGGGGGTTAAGGTTAGGGTTAAGGGGTTAGAGTTAATGGGTTAGGGTAAAGGTAAGGGTTACGGTTAGGGGTTAGGGTAAGGGTTAGGGGGTTGGGGGTTAGGGTTAGGGGTTTAGGGTTAGGGTTAGGGGGTTAAGGTTAGGGGGTTAGGGTAAGGGTTAGGGTTAGGGTTAGAGATTGATCCCCAAGTAAAAAATTAATGGTAAGAAGCAGTGGCAGGTAAAAAGTCGTCTTTCAGAGAAAACAAATCTTGAGCAGGACCTGGATCAGGAAGGGGTCACCCTTCTGCCAAAAACCAGTCGGATAAAGGAAGAGAGAGGAAGAGGAGGAGGAAAGGACTGAGAGGATGACAGAAGTGTAAATGAGCTTTGCCAAGAGCAGTGATACAATAACAGCCTGGCTTTGGGACTTGTTGCAAAGTCTGGATGATCCCTTTCATCTTCAGTCTGGAGCACATAAGACATATTTCTTCAAAAAAAAAATCTGGAATACTGGTTCATCTGGCGACAGTTTACTTTCCACTGTGTCATCTTTTATTACAGATGTCTTTGTATGCTAAAGTGATATTTGTGCCTGTAGTGTTGCAGAGCTTGACAAGCGTCTTGTCCATGTGGTGATTAACGGCGACTGATGAATCTGAACCACAGTTGTTGGAGCAGAACCGTCAGACCAGGTACCTGAGGGACTGCAGACCAGGTACCTGAGGGACTGCAGACCAGGTACCTGGGGGACTGCAGACCAGGTACCTGGGGGACTGCAGACCAGGTACCTGAGGGACTGCAGACCAGGTACCTGAGGGACTGCAGACCAGGTACCTGAGGGACTGCAGACCAGGTACCTGAGGGACTGCAGACCAGGTACCTGAGGGACTGCAGACCAGGTACCTGAGGGACTGCAGACCAGGTACCTGAGGGACTGCAGACCAGGTATCTGAGGGACTGCAGACCAGGTACCTGAGGGACTGCAGACCAGGTACCTGAGGGACTGCAGACCAGGTACCTGAGGGACTGCAGACCAGGTACCTGAGGGACTGCAGACCAGGTATCTGAGGGACTGCAGACCAGGTACCTGAGGGACTGCAGACCAGGTATCTGAGGGACTGCAGACCAGGTACCTGAGGGACTGCAGACCAGGTATCTGAGGGACTGCAGACCAGGTACCTGAGGGACTGCAGACCAGGTACCTGAGAGGACTGCAGACCAGGTACCTGAGGGACTGCAGACCAGGTACCTGAGGGACTGCAGACCAGGTATCTGAGGGACTGCAGACCAGGTACCTGAGGGACTGCAGACCAGGTACCTGAGGGACTGCAGACCAGGTATCTGAGGGACTGCAGACCAGCTATCTGACTGATGCCGTTGGCCTTTTCACACTGAAATCCCTCCTGATTACTGAAATGGTTTAATGATATTCATTCTTAATAATGTAACATGTAGAAGGGAAAATATGAAATCCTTTCCAGTCTTTCTTTGTGGAAAAGTGTTTTCAAACATTTCAAAGACATTCTGACACATTTGTTGGCAAACTTGAGCTCCTGCTCCTCAAAGATGGAGCCTTTAATGAACACTTGGTTCCTTTTTTTATTTGACCCCCTCACCAGCAATAAATAACCATTGCACTGTTGTGCCAGTTTTTTTTAATGCATTGGAGGCCTCAGATGCTATATATATATATATATATATATATATATATATATATATATATATATAACATATATATATATATATATATATAAACATATATATATATATATTAGGGACTAGGCAACGATTAAAATTTAAATTACATTATTTCCCTGATTAATCACGATTAATCGCATGGTATACGTAAATGTAAATGTAAAATAAAATAAATCCAGGGCACTGCCAGGGCATTAATGTCATCCTGTTTTTATGAAAAATTTAAAAAAAAGTCTACAAACAAAATCCAACAAAATAATTGTGGCTCAGCACAATCAAAACATTAAAACAGGTAATTTCTGAGGTAACAGTAGAAACTTTTAACGTTTTCAACTTGTCAGTTGTTACAAATAACCTTGTTTCTGTTGAATCATCCGTCTGGGAGAACTTTAAAATGACTTTATTTTAACTTTATTAATCCGTGTATCATTCATTCTTTCCAATTTTTAATTGTCAATCAAAAATACAAAAAAAAAAAAGTGTCGTTTTATTACGTTTTTCGTTTTTTAATCTAACACAAAAAAAGGGAAAAAAATCCTGTTTTTTTTATATTTCAATTTTAGAATTGGATCAAAAATATGAAATGAAAAAACAGGCCACGGGACTGAATTTGTTTTATAATGGAGGACTGGACTTTCTGTTGTCATTACACATCTGTGCCACTAGATGGAGCCTGCACTGCAGTAACCAGCTAGAGAACAGCAGGACAGTGAACACATGGAGCAGATCTGATGGAACATGGAGGAATGACACCAAAGTTTTGTTGCAGTCTAGAATTTTTTTCTCAAACAGAATTGCTAATATTGCTACCTGAACTGTAAAGTTCACAGATTTTTACCGTTCTTCATGTCTGTTTTAGCTTTTCTGCATTTTTTTCCGCCAATTCTTTTCCGGTTCCGTAGCAGCCAGTAACAGACTTTTCAAAACAAAAGCATGTAAGCAACAACATTAACGCGCGATAAAATAAATGTCAGCGTTAATGATTTAATGAGTTAACGCAATAATAACATGTTAACTTGCCCAGCCCTAATATATATATATATATATATATATATATATATATATATATATATATATATACAGTCATGGAAAAAATTATTAGACCACCATTTTTTCTTCAGTTTCTTGTTCATTTTAATACCTGGTACCACTAAACGTCATCATGTGACTAAAACAGACAGAAAAGAAAACACTGAATGCATAAAAGCAGTGTTTTTGGCAGTACAACGCCATAGCTATTGATGTAAAAACTTAAGTGATTTAGGTTATAATCAAGAAAACCATGGAAAATGGTAAGATATCAGCTCTTAAATAAAACTCTTATGAGCAATCTTTGTGGTTATCGTTATGTTTGTCCAAACAAATGTACCTTTATTTGTACCAGGCATTAAAATGAACAAGAAACTGAAGAAAACAAGGGTGGTCTAATAATTTTTTCCATGACTGTATATAACAAATTAGATGAATTTCTGGAGAAAATGTAAAATATCTGAGTCAATGTTGTCAGCAAAGACATGAAAACAACAGTAAATTCAAGAATCACAGTGTTACTTTATTCATTTACATTTTCCATATCTTCCAGACTTTTTCTTGCAATGAGTTCGTTCACGTTACGTAAATGAATTATTCTAAAGTGGCAGCAGGTTTGAGCGTGCGTGATGGTCCCTCCCTCCCCCACAGCCAGCGTTGCAGCTTCACAGGTATCCGACTGCTACCTGAACATGGCTGCGCCGCCGGTCAGATCCGTGACTTGATGAGCAGCGACAACCTCCTGACGCCGTGCTGTCCATCAGCGTCCTCCATGGACACCAACACCAGCAACCTTTTTCAGCTGAGACCAGCCGTCCTGTCTGAAGCCATTTGTAGGGCTTCTCCCAGCAAGCTTGTCACCGGACATCAAACCCGCCGTATTTCGCCGTGTGCGTTTGTGTACAGGCTGAGATATTTCAGTGGGCTACCTCACAATAAGCAGTTTTTAGTGCTTACCTAGAAAAAAAACTCCTCGTATGCCGTTACTGGTGATGCACGTGATGTTAAAACTTGGAGTGTGCTCCAAGCTCTTTTCTGATGTGTATAGATGCATCACCATGTGTCACGTATTTCAGCACTTACATGTTTTATTTTGTTTTTTTGGTTTACTAGCCAGTGGGTTAGAGTTAGTCTCTGCCTTTCACATTAAGCAAAGATGAGTCTTTTATGTATCAGTGACTGCATCACCTAACAAATGATTAATTATATACAAAACTGCCTTTGAGGTTAAATCTTTCCAAGGGATGTGACAAGATGTGCACGTATCACAACGGTCTGACTGGGCCAGCAGAGTGGACGGGTTCCTGTCTGCAGTTCTGACCTGCTGGAGAACTTTGAAACTAAATATGTAACAGTGACCCCGGTCTGTTGCAGGTTTGAAGGATGGGATAGCAGCTGATGCAGTGAGATAAATCTGTTGATAGTTACCAGTGTGGTACCAGCGTGGTTTAGATTCTTGTGCCTGTGTTTCGGGACATTACACATCATTATCTCTAGGGATGCACCATAACTGTTTTTTAAAACCGACACCAATAACCGATAACTTTCAGCTCCTAAAGCACGATACCTATAACCGATAACACACACATATACCTAAGATCATTACATCAATACTATGAACAAAATAAAAAACAGTTTAGACTCTTTAAATGAACAGATATTTATTTTTTCCAGTGAAAAACTATTGGCAAGCCTTTTAAGCATTTTCTTAAAGCTATCAAACAAACCTATTTGATATCTCACATTAACTTAAATAAGGTTCATTACTGACTGATATAAAAAATAAAGGCTCCTTGAACTGATGGAAATACATGCATCAGAATTACAAACTGAAAAAGATTAACATTTAAAGGATTTTGGCTTGTGGTTCCATTTAAATTAATACCTTTAATTAAAGTAAATGAGGTTCAGTAGTTATTGTTTTTTATTTTTTAATCCCATGGAAGCTTTAGATGAGAGGAATGAGGGAGAGGAGAGACTGCTGCTGGCTTGCGTACGTTAGCATTAGCTTCCGTTAGCTCATGTTAGCGCAATTTCAAAACTCCATGGAAGCGATTCAAGACTCAGAGGGAGCGAATCACTGCCGTGTTGACAAAAATATATATGTTATCGGGGCTATTCGTTGTGATATCGAAGTTATCGGGATGACGTCATAATTTCCTGTTATCGGCCCGATAGTTATCATGCACCCCTAATTATCTCTCGTATATGATATTTATTGTAACCACACACTCAATTGCATGGTTCGTAAATTCAAGCCTTAGTATCCCAACGACATTAGAAGTACAGCAGAGCAGTACGTTTGCTGGAGTCGTTTTAGTCTGTTTGCTCAGAGGTGTCACAACCCTCATAACTGATAGAAACCATCAGCGGTGCAATAGAATTTAATTCATTAATTTATGAGACCTGTTTTAGACTCATTTAGGGTCACGAAGGGGGCTGGAGTTTATCCTGGCTGTCGGAAATAACTCATGAACATGGATGTGAAAAAAAAGCTCCCCCTTCCTACCTGGTCTTAGTTTTTATGTGTTTGCTAAATCTAAAAAATCTTAGTACAGTCACCCATCATTCTTCCTCATATTTGCCGTTCCCAACATCCGTTCGGTGGACCAGCCTGGCTCTGGGAATTGTTCTCTTTTGGCTCAGTTGGCCCATAAAAGTCGTTCCAAACGTGTCCAGCGGTGACGCGGCTCTCGGTCTGCTCCGGGTAAGTAACCAGTCAAAGCCTCGGTCACCGCTGGTTTTTCATTAAAGAGCTAATTCAAAGCGGCCCACGCAGAGTGTCAGGAGTGTCCCGGCCCGTTGTTGGCACCATTTATGACACAGTCTAATGAGCAGCGCTGGGAAAGCTGCGGTCAGCTGTGTGTATGGAGCTGGTGAAGCCCTGGATATATGACCCACGAAGACGGAGAGAAAGTCCCTACTCAGGAGCCTGAATCAGCCCCATGAATCACTTATTTTCTTTTTCACTTGTTCCCTAATCACGTAACCTGTTGAGTATTGTGATTCATGGGAGTAGCTGCTGGCTTGTGAAGTTCAAGCGCGAGGCCGTCATGCGTCCTCTCGGGGAACGACTCTTCCAGCATGGGGCCTGCAAACGGTTAGCGTGTTGTTTAATGTACGCTAAGCCGCTGTGATCAGTCAGAAAAGATGTGGGCTGGTGGATCATCGTTGAAGGTTTTGATCAAATCAGGGCTGCAGCCGTAACCAGCCTCGCCACAGTCGCCTCAGGTGAAAAGTTTCCATTTAAGTGGAAGATGTCAATGTATACCAAAATAAGGAAACGATTAAGCTTCGTCCAGGCCCCTGAATCTTGAACGAAAGCGGTTTCAGCATCGAGCCCGTGGCTCAGTTTGAATCTCTGTTGATATACTGTGTGTCTCCATCCGCATTAATGTGCGCTGTCCTTTACACGGGAGGGTGTGTTAAGCCTGGCTTTTCACAGTCCATCAGGATGATCTCCGGTAGATGTTAATGAGCTTTCTCCCTAATGTTAGCTCAGTCGTCCAACTGGACAGCTTTCCAAGGATCCGGTATACTGATGTTGACATTTTCTCATGTGTAGACCGTCTATAAAGCCTTTAGTCGTGGTCTTTTTTCAGATAATACTGGCGCAGTTAAGCTCACCATCGAAGGGTACCTTTATAAAGTTTTGAACGCTACACAGAAATATGTGAATATTAAGTAGTGTAATAACTGACAAAGATACTCTCCCTTTTTGTGTGCTTTAATGTAAGCAGTCCTGTTTCACGTTGTGCCAGCTGCTGCGGCCACATGTGCGTGTTACTGCAAATAAGCGCTTGTCATGGATCCAGAGTTCTTTGGGAAAGAAGATACAAAGAAAAAGAAGTGATGTAACAGCGCGCGCAGCTTAAGGTGTTTTCAGATGTGGAGAAGCCTGTAGACTGATCAGACCTCTTTCTTTAACGTCATTTAAAGTCTCTGACAGACAACTCCAAATTAAAATGCTTCTTCCAGCAACGTGCAGCCGTCACTCTCCTGTCGTCGTGAACCGAGACGAGCCCATGACAGGCGTCGCATCAAAAATCACAGCTGTAATCGCAACCTCTGGATTTGAACTCACGACATCCTAAAACGCCAAATTTAAGGTATTTACTGTCACCAGCAGTAAAGGTCAAACCAGTATTCCCAGTATCCTTAGTTTTTAAAGACATCTCATTACTTTTTTTTCTTTGAGCAACAAATCTTAAAGTGTCCCTAAACAGGAGGACTTTATCCAAAGTTATTCTACAAAATAAATAGATAAATGTATTTATGAGTTGTTTCAGAAAATAAATCTTTTGCCAGTGCGGTGTAAAGATTTGCTTTTCTTCTGTCAGTTTGTTGATTGGTTTCGATTTGAAGGCGAGGAGTCACCGGGCCGAGCAGAAAGTGGCCTAATCTGGGTCTAATAGGAGTTTACTTGTGAGTCAGTTTCCACATAGAGCAGCGTGTGCGTGCGCGAGACACGGTTGGGGGTTGGACTGTGACGTGAGAGCTCTAATCAGAGGCAGCTGGGGCCAACGGTGAGATTAAAGTTAAAACACAAAAACAATCAGCTGGGATAAGTATATTATCGCAACGGGCCGCTACCTCCAGTTTCTCAGTGAGAGCTGAGCGGAGGGACGGAGGGACGGAGGGACGGATGACACACTACCTGGCCTGCGCTGCACAGACGCTCTGATTAAAAGCTCCTCTGTGTTGTCTTTGATCCTCTCAGCGGTGCGCTTCGTCTCACCACAACACACACAACACACACTGCACACACACCATTTAAACAAATGAGTGGCGAAATGTGCTCACGAGAAGACACGAATCTACCCGCCGCTTCATCACGACATCAGCTCTCACATGTACGGTCGAAGGTCCAGCTGGCTCGGAGCCTTCCTGCCACTAAACACGCCAAACCATACTGTAAAAATGAGATTTTTCAGGATCTAAGCGAGTGTCTTCATCATCACATTATTTAGATCACATGTGTCAAACACAAGGCCCGCGGCCCAAATGTGGCCCGCTACGTTATTCTATGTGGCCCTTGAGAGCTTTTGCATTATTAGCTTAAATTTTAAACCAATATTTTAAGATTTAAAATAATCTTATACCGCTTTAAAGCACCCCATTGATAATAAACTACATCTCCCACAATGCATTTTGTTGTTACCCACAACGATAACAGTATATCACCATGAGCAAGACATCAAGACGATTTTCAGAACTGATGTACTTGAGAAAAACCTTTACAAACTAACCCCAACATGTCCAAGAGCAGTTATTTAACAGTATAATAAGGTGTAATTTAATTTATTTTGATTTTCATTGCATTTTGTTACATTCATGCTGCCAATCTGGCCCTTCGAGGGCCACCATGATGCTGATGTGGCCCTCAGTGAAAATGAGTCTGACACCCCTGATTTAGATGATTAGAGCTGCATGAAACAGTTGTACGTTGCACGAGGAATCGTTTCATCTGTATTTACCAGGGCTGTAGCGATACACTAATACGATACGATACATGATATTCAGCTCACAATACGATATATATATATATATATATATATATATACATATATATATATATACAGTCATGGAAAAATTATTAGATCGCCATTTTTTCTTCACTTTCTTGTTCATTTTAATACCTGGTACCACTAAACATCATCATGTGACTAAAACAGACAGAAAAGAAAACACTGAATGCATAAAAGCAGTGTTTTTGGCAGTACAACGCCATAGCTATTGATGTAAAAACTTAAGTGATTTAGGTTATAATCAAGAAAACCATGGAAAATGGTAAGATATCAGCTCTTAAATAAAACTCTTATGAGCAATCTTTGTGGTTATCATTATGTTTGTCCAAACAAATGTACCTTTAGTTGTACCAGGCATTAAAATGAACAAGAAACTGAAGAAAACAAGGGTGGTCTAATAATTTTTTCCATGACTGTATATAACAATATTCATCTTACAATACATTTACATCATTTTCCGTAAGATTTTAAAGGGACAAAGTGATTTTGGTGACATCTTGTGAGTGTTCCAATGACTTTGTTTGAATTAACTAATTGAACTGAAAGCATCAATTACACATTATATGGCTGACAGGCAGCTTGCAAATGCTGGACAAAATGAATAAAAGATGTGTTGAGAAAAATAGTTTCATTTATTTAAACAGTGCAAGCGGGGGTTTTGAAAGAAGCTTAGAACATCGATACCCGCGGCTGAGAAATCGATACTCTCTGGGGAAATAAAATATCGATATATATCGCAGAATCAATAAAATCACGTATCCCTGGATGGATTTCCTGATATCTGTGTTGATCCCACCACTGGTTGGTCAACCGGCGTGATGGAGCAGAATTAAAACCACAGCGAACCGGGTCGTAGTCATGTTGGAAGTGTGTCGAGGTGTAAAACTAAAAGGTTCGGGGTGATTTGTCAGAGCTGTTGTTCTCTTCAGCTATAACTGCACTGTTTGTTGTAGTTTGCGTTTGAGAGTAGATTTAGCCCGTGTGTTTGTATGAAAATGAAAGTGTGTGTGCTGGCGTGCGTGTGTGTGTTTGCGTGAGTGTAAGAGGATTAAGGCCTGTTCACAGCCGAGGGTGCAGACTCAAGCATTTCTGACCGTTCCCCCGGTCTGTCCGGTTGGCTGATGTGGTATTAACTCGCCGCTGCGTTCTTACGTGTCCCTGTTGAATTCTGTGGGAGAATATCCCCCCAAAAACAGCGACATTTTTTCTTCCCTGTCCAGCTCAGCTTAAAGCCCCCACCCCCACCCCTCCATGGCTCCCAGTCTGGCCTGAAAACCCTCCCAGTTATCTCCGGCTGTGGCATCCGCTGCCGTTTCACTGATAGCTTTTTCCAAGCCTGTATCTTGTGTTGACTTGTATTTTCTTTTGAAGTCTGGCCACTGGTGTTGTCACAGACCCTGGTTTCTCCCAGCAGACAGAAAGAGTCAGCGACTCCAAAGATTATGCAGATGAAGATATCCGGAGACGAGGCTTTTCACGGTCAACGGGGTTTTATTTTAGTGACTTATAGCGGTCAGGGGTTTCTACAACCGCTGTAGAAGTACAGCAGTGCATTTCACACCCAGATTTTCTTGACGTCGGCTTCCAAATATTGTCATTTCTGGCACTGAGAATTGCATTTTTAAAGACGGGCCACGAAACAGTAAAACAAACTGCTTGTCGCTCGGTTCCCTTCAGCCATCTTGTAAAAGCCCAAAACTCATACAGTCGTCTCTATTTCTGGACTGGCTCGCCTCCAGATCAGCATTATCTACACATCACGCCGCACAAAACCACCTTGTAAATAACCATATTACTTTACCTTGTAACTCCAGCCCCAGAGGAAAAGATCCCCAACGTTGGAGCGCTGGGGGAATGCTTCGGGGGCGTGAGAGGTTAAGACTTGTTGAATAGCTGGTAGGCGTCACACAATGAAGTGGATTAGGCAGCACTAGAAAGGGCCTTTGGGGCTTTACTGGGGTGTTCAGCAGCTTACAGCGCCTACAATAACACGGCTACAGTGAACAGCAGATCCAGCTGGGCCAGTAAGGGCAAGCTGGGAGGACGAGCTGGGAGCTGGGAGCTGGTGCAGAAGGTCAAGAAGTTGTGATGGATAAGACAAAGTCAGAGGAGAGTTTTTCAGGTTGGAGTTAAGTTAAAGCATCGGAGACAGAGGCGCGGCTACATTTAGCCTGAGATCCTGTTGTGTCGTTTTTCTGAAGGACCCATGGGCGTCACTTTGGTTACAGAGGCGAGGAGTTGAGGGGGAGGGGGAGCACGGGGGTGCAGAGGTCCAGTCCTGGTGTGGCGGCTGGAGCCGTGGCTGGGAATATGATATGGTTACAGTATATTCTCCCAGACAAACCAGTGCACTGCAGCTAGCACGGCACGATGCTTTTTTTTTTTTGATAGTGGTTGTTTTTGTTTTTGTAACCACCCTTTTATGTTATATTGAGATGAAAGCGTCTACAAGGTCATAAAAAGGGGGAAAAAAAGCAGTTTTTATGTAAGAATAAACACCAGCTATTAGCTTTTTGGACCAATAATCAGCGTTTGTCCTCACCTCTGCTCAGGATTACCGCTGCGTATCGGGCCGAGAATTAAAACTTACAGCGGGCCGGGATAACGCTGCAGCGGGGCACATGGCGTGATAGCTGGGATAATAACGCTGCGGTTTGTATTAGGTTTCCTGTAGCCAGAGTAAGAAGCTCTCACTTCCTGCGCAGCCACAGCAGCAGAGACAGTGTGCATCTGCTGGACATATTGAACTCATGCTGTGGTTTCATGTCAGCCGAGTGTGAATTTAAAGACTTGAGCTAATTAGCATTCCTGTTCATGTTGAGGTGAGTGATGTGTTGCAGGGTTCACTCTGACAGGCGGCAGTTCGACGGTGCCTCAGACAGCATGAAGACAGTGTAGCATGATATTCTGGTAGGATAAAAACTCAGCAAACAGATACCAGAAGTGAAACTGTGGCTCAGAGCATGTTACACGTAAAGACAAGCTGCATTTATCTAGTTGTATCTACTGAGCTGTTACCTCTCCCACTCACACACATACCGCCTACTCCTGTCCTGCTCAGCTTATCTGAAGGTTTTAGGCAAAAGTGAAGTGAGGATTCAGTCAAATATGGCATAAATACTTGTTTTACGGAGCCATTAAATTCAAATAAATGCAGTGAATCTATACGATAGCGGAACTGCGAGTTGCTGCGGTGGCTGGTTTCACATGTGCAGGCCGACTTCCTGTAACTGCCACCGTCCCGTTCTGTGATGAGACGAGTGACGCTGTGGTAACTTCTCACAGCTGTGCACTCGTTCGTCATCGTTCCTTCACTTTCACTGCTCAGAAAAGCATGACATACTTTTATTTTCTCATAGCGAACATCAGCCTGAAGGTCTGTCGAATGCTAATGTTTCTACGTAAACGTCTGTTCTGCTAACCTGCACGAACGTTGTGGAAGTCTGGCCCAGATTTGTAGATGACAGTAATATTCTGTCACGGGGGCAAACTGGAGAGCATCTGAGGCGTCAGCCGGCGTCGACAGAGCGGGGAGGCAGCGGCAGATTAAACGCAGCTCCTCCGCTGATGGACGTCACAATGCACTACATGCATCACAGCCTTAATACCGCGCTGCCACTTAAGCGCACGCTATTCTGTCCGTATATCGGCGGATATGGTTTACAGCATGTAATAACGGTAATGAGTTCCTTATGCAGAGATCCCAGCCAGAGCAGCTCGGTCGGCCCAGAACCGGGGATGTTGAAGGTTTGGAGGGGCCGTGGAGCAGCGTGGCGTTTCAGAAACGTACTTCCTGTCACCCCGAGGATGGCAGAAGAGTTCAGCTGTGTCTGAAACATGTCTGAAACGTGAACATGTGGACACCTGCTTTTAGCACAGATGTGCAGCTGCAACCAGGAGTTGACAAACAGTTCAGAAACAGACCCTTGATTCTCTTTTCTGTGTCTGATGAACAAGTTGAAGATAGTTTTTCATATTTTAGATGCATTCAAAACAGTGAAATGAATTACTTCCTTCAAAGTCAAACACTCAGCTGGCGGCGGCCTTGGACAGAGCTGCCCATGAACATGTTTGGGCGGCAGAAGCTTCTGACATGCCAGGACAACGAGACTGGCTGGAGGACAGCGAGACTGGCTGGAGGACAGCGAGACTGGCTGGAGGACAGCGAGACTGGCTGGAGGACAGCGAGACTGGCTGGAGGACAGCGAGACTGGCTGGAGGACAACGAGACTGGCTGGAGGACAGCGAGACTGGCTGGAGGACAAGCGAGACTGGCTGGAGGACAGCGAGACTGGCTGGAGGACAACGAGACTGGCTGGAGGACAACGAGACTGGCTGGAGGACAGCGAGACTGGCTGGAGGACAACGAGACTGGCTGGAGGACAGCGAGACTGGCTGGAGGACAACCGAGACTGGCTGGAGGACAGCGAGACTGGCTGGAGGACAACGAGACTGGCTGGAGGACAACGAGACTGGCTGGAGGACAGCGAGACTGGCTGGAGGACAACCAGACTGGCTGGAGGACAGCGAGACTGGCTGGAGGACAACGAGACTGGCTGGAGGACAGCGAGACTGGCTGGAGGACAACCAGACTGTCTGGAGGACAACCAGACTGGGTAGAGGACAACCAGACTGGGTAGAGGACAACGAGACCGTCTGGAGGACAGCGGAGTGAAGGTGCTGGAGGGGCCTGATCTCAGTTCTCCAGAGGTCCAGGGCCGACGTGGCCCAGCTCAGTCCGGACCGGGCCAGAACTCCTGCAGAGACGCGTGTGGAGTTCTTCCCAAAGCTTTTCAGCCAAGTTAAACAATTTAAAGGCAATTCTACCAAATTCTACTGAGTTTATGTAAACGTCTGACTTTGAAGAAAGCAATAAAAATAATCTAAAAAAATTCTGTCTCCTACTCTGATATTAAACAAATTTAAAAATAAAAAAAGATTGATCTAAAACAGAAAGGGATTCCTTAACTTGACTGTCAGACATTTATAAAAACAAAAGCGGATGTAAACGTTTGGTTTGGTAAACGTGCGTCCCGGTGTCAGTTGGTTCACATTAGCCGTCGTTTAAACGCTGGTATCAACCAGACCATGCAGTGGTTTCCAGTTGCTCCCCTCCTCCCCACCACATCACCTGTCACTAAACCAGCCTTTGAACAACCGCACTGCATTTACACAAATATCATACCAGTACATTTGCATGAGGCCCGACAAAAACCATCAGGGCGGAGCTTCTTATACGGGAGCCTGAAATAAAAAACGGTTCAAACTGATCCGGTATGTTTTCTCACAGATGTTGGGATTTATTCACCTCTGCTGGCTGAACAGTTCGTGAACGTCCGTTAACGCTGTATCGATAAAGTTTTCACTGAGAGTCAATGCAACAAACATGAGCCCTTAAACTTGAAAGTGCTTCCCTTAAAAAAAAAAAAAAATTAATCTAACAAATATAATCGATGATTCGATGCTCAAACGTCCCGAGGAAACAGAACTCAGCTAGAGGAGAAGCGGGTCGTGTGTTATTAAGTGTGAACGCCGGGCCAAGCCCAGTCTGCAACAGCAAATTACAGGCCACATTTAAGACTGATGAGCCAAAACATGACTGCCAACCCGGGCCAGCGCCAGAGAACTCCCTGACCCGCCGGTGCCCTGGCTCCGCTGGAGCTCTCACCGTGCCTGCCGGTGTCTGGAACCGACGCGGTGAGAGCGCCACTTTAAAGTCCTGAGCCGGCGGGCCGGTGCTGATGCTCTCCGGTCCTGACCAGAACCGCTCCGGTGCTGCTGTCCGCTCACAAAACTGGGCTCTTTACGCTTCCTTCACAACAACAAGCTCTGTGATGTCGTCTGTTTGCTCGTAGCAGATTAGCTGATGGCTCTAATTCAAAGTTGTGTGTGTGTGTGTGTGTGTGCGTGCGTGCGTGCGTGTGTGTGTGTGTGCGTGTGTGTGCGTGCGTGTGTGTGTGTGTCGTTCCTGCAGAGCTGCAGAGGGAGGGCAGCATCGAGACCCTCAGCAACAGCTCCGGATCCACCAGCGGCAGCATCCCACGCAACTTTGAAGGCTACCGCTCCCCGCTGCCCACCAACGAGAGCCAGCCGCTCAGCCTCTTCCCCACCAACTTCCCCTAGAGCTGCGGCGCCTAGAGCTGCGGCCCCTAGAGCTGCGGCCCCTAGAGCTGCGGCCCTCCAGCATCACACCAACACACCCCCATCAGCTCAGATCTAATGCATCAATTCTGTAGTTGTGTTTTCTTCACACTGTCCTTGTGTTCTGTTTTTTTTTTTTGTTTGTTTTTTTTTCTCTTCTCACACATGAATGTCCAGGTCTCTCCAGTATTAATATTTTATTTCTGGGTTTGGATTGTCGATCTTGTCGTTTGTTTTGACTTTTACAGATTTTCCCCGTTCTTTCTGAATTTGTCCTGTTTAGATGCCAAAAAAAAAAATCATTCCAGAAGCAAAAATTAGTTGTTGTCTGCGCTGGAATTTCATTAACGTCGGGGAGGATACGCCGGAGGCCAAATGCATAAAACTGTTTAATGACTAAAACCGTGCACGTGCACCACAACACAAGAGCGTGTCCTCGTCACTACGTTTATAAAGCTGTACGTACGTACGTGCATACGTACGTACGGCTCTCTTTTATGGAGTTTTTCACACGTGCACAAACCCGATTTGAGTTCCCGTTTTTTCCCCTACCGGCTCATTTGCATATGAAATAAATAAAATTAGTAGCGCCACGACTAAATAAACACGACAGAGAAAGCAACAGAAAGAAAGAGCGGGAATTTTACCCCGTGAGAAATGGAGATAATCATCATTTAAAAATCAAAAAAGAGGAAAAAGAAGAAAAGTTTAAGTCTCTTGATTCTGAAATCAGAAGCAGAAAATGAACAGTTGGATGGAAATGAGGAGCAGAAGAAGAGAGTGACTGTAGAGCGACGGAGCGACTGTAGAGTGACTGTAGAGCGACGGAGCGACTGTAGAGCGACTGTAGAGCGACGGAGCGACGGAGGAGGTGGTTGAGCCGCAGGGCGACGCTCCACCAGGAGCGCCGGGTCACCGGTTGATCCTCAGACGGAGCTGGTGTTGACCGGTTTCTCAACATATGTGAATGTTGGTTCTGTTCTGAGAGCGGCGTCAGTCCGGCGGCCATCTTTCCACACGACCGGGACACGTGGCCAAGTCTGATTTTATCACACACTTAAATATGATATAAATACATCCTGTTCCAGTAGATTCACTGAACATTCTGACGCCTTTTAACAGTTTATTCTTCACCGTATCAGGATGAAATTCTTCGAAGATCACGTGACTTTTTTTGGCTTATTCTGTGTGTATTTGTAGTTTATGCATCTGGCCTCCGGACACGTCCACGGTGAACGTTTGAAAGCTGATAAATCCTGGAAGGGGGAGGAGCTTTTTCTTGGTTACCTTGTTGTTGAGTTAAATCAGCAGCCGGGCCCGGGCCCTCGGCCCGCCGTCGTCCTCTGCGTGTGCGTTTGAAGTTTTACGGTGTGCCTATTGTCTGAATGAGCCATAAGAAAGGGAGCGCCAGCAGAGGAAAAAAAAATGTTTATTCCAGTCAGTGATGTGTAGCAGCTCCCTTTTCCCTCCGAGTGTGTGTGTGTGTGTGTGTGTGTGTGTGTGTGTGTGTGTGTGTGTGTGTGTGGTGTGTGTGTGTGTGTGTGTTGCAGCTCTCGTGGCATGTTGCTAAATGCTTTTGATTGAATTTGCTTCTTTCATGCCTTTGATTTTCATGTAATTACATTTGACAAAAGAAGCAGTAATGAGATGACACTATTACCACATTGCAAAGGTAATTTAGATGTTTACAGAGTAATTGAGACATGTTTCTGAAATCACTTAGACATGTTCCCCACTCAGCCGTTCCTAGTTGTAAATTTTAATTGTGAATTGTAAAGGAGGCTCTCCCTCTGGATTTCATACATTCGTCAGCTTTGAACCAAATCTTTTCCTCGGCCTCCAGTTAGAGACGTTTAAAACAACGTGTGCTAGCGTTGCCCGCGGCAAAGATTGACGGATAATCTGGAATTCCTCTCCTGACGCCGTTTGCCTGACACCGTCCACGTCCTGTCAGGGCCGGCGGGACGGGCCGCGGATCCGCTAACTCAGAGCAAACGCTTGTTGATGGAAAGATTACATTTGTTAAATACTGACTTCTTTTTTCCCAGCATTCAATGCAAGTAAAACCATAATAAAAGTAGTGGGAGTGAATCTGTCTGCTGTTTCCGTCTCTTGGCTGTGATTGCTCCTAACGTGCTGCTCGCTCTTCCACCACGGCGGTGACCATCAGCTCATGCTACGGCTGCTAATTACTACCATATTTTTTAACAGGCAGTAAAGTGTTGTTAAAGGGACTTTTTATGAGCGAGCGACTCTTTGTTCTGAGGGAGTGAAGAGGGCGAGCGGCCACGTTTGTTCCTCCTCTAATCAGCTCCCCGTCACATCACACCACTCTTGTTTACAGATTTTAAAAAGTGAAGTTAAATGCAGCACTGGAGGCATTAGAGACACTTTAAATTAAAACTGCTGCAATATTTTTTGTGTTGCTGAACTTTATTTGCGCCCGTAAAAATGCTGCTCATCCAGCCTGAGAGTCTCAGGACGTTTCTAAACTTCACTGTGTTGCAGAAAAAAAGGGGAAACTACACTTTTCAGTCAACAGATTTGGGTTTTAGGTTGTTTTTTTTTTGTTTTGTTTTGTTTTTTATTTCAACATATTTTCACAAACACGTTACACTGTAAAAGCAGAAGAATTCTCTGTCATCATGAGGGACACATGCACAGACATTAAATGAATATCTACCACACTGAAAACAGCTGATCTTCTCTGGGAGGAAGCTGAACTCTGAAACATGCACAAGTGTTTTTTTTTTTCTTTTTTTTTTTTTGCATGAACTCATAAACATGTGTCCTGTTGAAGCCGCTGAGTGAGAGCAGGTCAGCAGGTACCTGAAGCAGGTAAACCGGAGCAGCGTCGGAGCGTCCGGGTCCTGGAGCTGCTGCAGCAGAGAAGTCCGGGGTTTAACCGGAGCGTCCGGGGTTTCAGCCCCTCAGACGCTGTGAAACATGGCGCCGTGGCTCGCTGGCAGCAGGTACCTGTGCAGGTGAAGCTGTCGTCGGGGCTGTAGGTGGAGGACGACACTGGTTACCACTGGTCAGCGCTCACGTGAACGTGGTAAAACTGGAACAGAGTTTATTTCCAGCTGTGCGTAATTCAGCACATCAGCCGATGTTTCCTATTTCATGATTACTCAGTTGAACCATTTCCCAGAACCCCTACTAATGACATCATTTTTATTTTTATTTTTTTTTAAACAACCAGCAGAAAGATCTCTGGATGTTTTATTAGATATTTATCTTCATGGATGCATCTAATTCAGTAGTTTGCTAACGTTAGCTCTCATTCCCAACGACAACCTGATCTTCATTTAAACAAGCACAGACTTCTTTTACAAGGGATCAGTTTAGTTCTGCAGCTGGATGTGACAGATGTGACAGATGTGACAGGTGACAACACCCCCCCCCCAACTATTCTGGCCCACATGCTTCAATAAAGATCACTGCAGAGGCCTGAGAGCAAAAACTGTACTTCAGCACATATATTCCAAGATAAATGACTATTAAAAAATCTGGAGTTTTATTATGACTATGATTTTTATTCTGATTCTCATTAAAATAAAAAGATCTGATGGTTACTAGAACTGACACATAATTTCATCTGCAGCAAAGATGATTGTTTTGGAGTTTCAGGCAGAGAAAAGACATGTCGGGGTTTTAGTTTGTAGGTGAAACTGAGCTCAGCTCTTTACAAACAGAAGGAAGCAGGAGCGCGTGTGTGGGACTCACCTGGGGGGCGCGTGCGTCACATCTCTCCTGGGTGGGAGGAGCCTCAAACATCCTCGGAGGGTTTTTTTCTTCTTCCAGCTGAATTAGTGAATAAACTCAATCATGTTAAAATAAGAAAGTGAACTAAAATCATTTCCCGAGTGTTTGCAGGTGAACTCGGATCAGTTCCCGCCTGCGGGACACGTGTTCAGGCCCGGAAGCGCTGCTGAACGGCACTGCGGGGCCGCGCGCTTCGTGTTGAGCTCCACGTCCCTGACGGACTCACCATCAGCTGGACCCGGAGAGGCGGGGAAACGGGCCTGAGATCGGTTCACATCTGAACTGGACCGCATCACATCATTAATTCAGCCTCAGAAAAAGTCATTTCCGTCGCGTTTTTCATCATTTCTCTCTGGTCGAATTGTTTGTAACGACAGACGCGGTTATCCAGGTGTTTTGACATTAGAATAAAGAATCTAGATTTAAGGAAACTACCCCCCCCCTCCCCCCCTCCTTACGTGTGGAGGCGGGCTGGGAGTGGAAGCAGAGGCCCGCAGGTGTGATCCGGGCCCTGCAGCTGCTGGTTCCGGGTCTGCGCGCGCTCAACACATCTGCAAAGCACACAACACATGATTTAGTTCGTTAAAATAATAATAATGAGGATAAAATGCACGTCAGCCCACGTCACATCACGTCTCGTGGAAGCAGAAACCGAGTCGGTTCTGACATGCAGAACGGTTCTGGACGTCCTGAGACGCGTCTGCTGGCCCAAATATCAGACTTCCTCCTGACTTTTCTTACTCTTATTTTCCGCGGATTTAAAAATAACTAACAATTTTTAGGTGAAGCTGCACGCGCGCTTAAAGTTCCAGTAAGATTTTGATACGAGATGATTCAGTTTAATTTATTTAAAAGAAACATTTAGTGAAATGTACAACTGTTTTTATAATGAATGCACTAGAAGGTGAATGAATAAAAACGGCTGTGAGAAGCTACTTTTTTAAATTCTATATTTTCATATTGTTTTGGTTTTGTGCACATTTATCCATCAGCGTCGGAGGTTTTGGATTTTGGTTCCAGCAAGGCTCCCAAAAAAAAAGTTAAGAAAGGGCAAATGCATTAAAAATATAAATGTGATTTTTAGAAGAATATTAAATTATATCAAATTAGTTTTATTTTGTTTCAAATTTGACGCACGTGGAAGAAAGAAAAGTCGGTCTCACACACGCACATCCGGACTGTTTTTTTTTTCTTCTTCTTTAATTTAAAAACTGGGCCTCCAAAGATCAGTTGATGTTGTTGTGATCAGAAACTGGAAAGTTCTTTTTCTTCTTCATTAAACTGTGGCGACGGTCACTGCGTTGTTACACGCACGGATTGACTCCATGACGTATATTTTTGACGCGTCACAGACACGTTCACCTGCGCGTGGGTCGGTGTTCTGGCCCACTTTGGCGCCCAGCAGCTCCTCGGCTCGTGCATCAGCGGTATCACGTCAGAATAATTAAAATGGCTGAAATTAATCCCAACGAGTCCGCGCGCGGCCGGTGCGTTTCTGTGACGGAAGGAGTTGGATTTCTGCGATGAGAACCTGATCGGAGCGCGTGTCCGCGGCCTCCCCCCCCCCCCGGGTCGCCAGAGCGCCCCCGCCTGGTGCTCCACCTGTCTGTGCGTCGCACCTCCAGCTCTGCGGCTGATCTGGAGGAACAGGCGCGTAAAACGGGCTCCTGGTTCGGCAGGTAACCGGATCAGGTGACCGGATCAGGTAACCGGTTCTGAGCGGATGTAGTTCGGTTTGTCCGGAACTCACATCCAGAGAAAATGTTTGTTTTATAGCAGAGCTGTGATGCAGGAGGCTTTAACCTGATCCCAGAAGAGCATCTTTTTCTCTGTATTGTTCCACATAATATGAGAGCGCGTGTACACAGCGTGTGTGCGTGCGTGCGTGCGTGCGGGAGGAGATGAGAAAACACGTAGCTTTTCCTCAACATGGAGCTGATATGTGTCACAGCAGCGTGAACTGTGGAGAGGAGCAGGAGGAGGAGGAGGAGGAGGGCTGCTGGGAGTTTCAATAGGCGGAGTAGGAGGTGGAAGGAGGAGGAAAAGAGAAGAGGAGGAGGAGGAGAGGACAAGGAGGAGGAGAGGGCCGCTGGTCGCCGGCTTTCCATGTGACAAGGGGAAATATGAGGGACTTTGACAGGTCTTAAACGGTCTGGCGCCAAGGCCTCAGTCTAGCCGCTAAATATAGCCGAGAGATGATGCAGGGAGATGGGAGGAGAAGATGGAGAGATGAAAGGACGAAGGGAACAATGTCGAGAGGAGGGAAAAAACAGAACAATACTTGATTATAGACGAATGTGGCGCAAAGTTGTCCGGTTCTGTTGTAATTAGAGCGTCTTTGGCTCCGACCAGGCGTCAAATCAGCAGGATGGAAGTTGCTTTTTAAGCACATTTCCACATCTATTACTGTATTGTGTTGTATCAAGGGGACACATCAAGGGCAATAGATAAATAAATAAATAAATAAATAAATAAATAAAAGCATTAGTCAATTTCCTACAGAAAGAGTCCGGCAGGCAGTTAATTGACTTTGAGCCTGCAGACTGACAGATTTAAACGTCCAAATCTGCTTGTTCTCAGTCATTACCGTGGGACGCGTGATCATCTTTTCACAAATTAACCAAATTATCAACGTAGATGTAACAAAAAGTCCAGAATTAGCTCTGTTTCAATTGCGTTTCCAAATGTTATTTTGCGTATTTCCGCTTCGCTTCTGCGCATCTCCCGCTGACGCACATATGGTCAGAGAACAAGTGTAAAGATCATATCTGTTGTCTGCTCGTATTAATCCCCAACACAGAAGATGTGTTAATCTGCCAGAGCTGCGCCCCCAGAATTACCAGCAGCTCGGAGCAATCTTCCCTCGACTTAATGACTTTTAAATCGCGCCTAATGGAGATTTCTGTACCGTTGAAGGCACAGAACAAATAAATGTACGAGCATTGTTGATACAATTATCCAGATGAGTATTCCGCCAGAAAAATCCTTATCCACCTCCATATGTTGCTATTTTTTCCCCCACAGTAAAGCTGCGTGCAGCTGCAGAGGTTCTGGACGTGAAGAGTTTCAGTCTCAGGTGTAAAAAATAAAAAAAGTGAAAAACAAATGTCCACCACGAAAAAACTAAGTGAAAGTGGGATAAAACAGTTTTGATTATTTTACACTTTTATGTCCTACACAAGTTGCCAAAAATCCTAATTTCTCACCAGACGCTGACCCGCCGGTGAAACCTGAGTTCTGTGCAGAACTCTCCGCTCCGGGAGGTTCTGCTGAGCTGCGGGAAACACTTTGGGTCGGGCGGGTCGCGTCTGTCCGGCCTGCTGGGTCTTTCCGCGTGAGCGCGCGGGTCTGCTGGAAGCCGAGCAACAAGTGTGCAGTGCAGTGGAAATGCGCAAACCTACTTCCAGCCCCCGCACTCTCAGAACACGCAGAACCGCACAGAAGTGCGGGCTGAAGCCGCGGCCGCATTTCAGGAAGTGAAGCGAATCATATTTGCGCGTTTTACGCGCTGCGTAATGTTTTAATGCGCTTTTTTATGCCGAGTCTCTGTATGTTCGCGTGAGTGTGTGTGAGTGTGTGTGTGTGTGTGTGTGTGTGCGTGTTACTTCAGGCAGTTTTACAACCAGTCAGAGGTTTGCAGGGCTGAAGCGGAAGCGGCGGAGACGCGGCTGACTTCCAGGGCTCCGTCGGAAACACGCAGTTGCGTCTAACAGCCTCATTCGGGGGGATTAGCGCTTTTTCTTTCGCTTTCTGACGCCTCTGGTCCGCGTCACAGTCTTGACAAAGCAGCTGTTCATCCAAAACGACGAAGAAGAAAAAAAAACACACACAAAAAAAAACAACAAAAAACAACTCACAACTGACACGAGTCATGGCCGAGGGAGAAAAGTGGAGCAGAGCCGCAGATGAGGCGGCTGCGGGGGCCCGCGGGGGCCCGCACATGCAACACTTCAGGGGAAATATAAAGAGACAAGAGACTGTTGTTGTTGTGGCGCATCAGCCGCCTGGCGCCGCGCGGCTCGTTGACGGACTGAGTCCAACTTAATCAGGCGCTTGATTTTTCTGAAGGAGCTCAGCGGAGCAGAGTGCGGAGAGGCTGGCGGGGGCCCCCCGCGGCTCCCGGAGCCCCGCACTGTCCTCAGTATAATAAAGTACAACCTGTCGGAGATTACGCGCCGCCACGGGCCGCTCCGCGCGCAGACTGAGCTCTAAATCATGTCAACGCTTCTGCGTTTGATCTGGACGTAAAACCAGAGGCTTCGCTCCAAAATATCCCTTTTAAACAGCATCGAGACCAGACAGCAGCAACAACCATCCTCATTCACATTTACAGTTTTTAAATGTTTCACAATTTTTTGATCAGCAGTCAGTTAAGGAAGAGTTTGTCTGGAAGTGAACACTCACCGCTTTCTTTCTCCCGCTAATTTAATTCATCATCATTCATGCGGTTTCCCCTTTTTTTTTTCTTTTCTTTTTTCCTTTTTTTCCTTTTTTTTTTTTTTTTTTGTTCCACGCAGCGTTGCTGGTTTGTCGTCTCCAGCCTCCGGAGCGCAGCGCCTTCCCGTCAGCTCGATCAGGAAACCGCACCGATAAAACCGCTCTCGTGGTGAAGAAGAGGCTGTCTGAGGCTCGGCTCGGGTGCACGCGCGCGGCTCTCTGGAGGTCTGCGAGGCAGGTCCGGCACCAGAGCGGCCAGAGCAGCCGGAGCAGCCGGCAGAGCGCCTGGTTTTATGGAGCGCGGCCGCGGCTCTCTGAAACGAATCTCTCCGGAGTGCAAAAGCAAAAGCCGCGACTTGTTGGATTTTCTGTTGTGAGTTGTTCTGAAAGACTGGATGAGAAGAAGCGGAGCCGCTGCTCTGCGGAAGGTGAGTGTTTGGGCAGTGAGTCTGCGGACAGGTCTGTTTTCCGGAGGCGACATTGTTAAAACGCAAGCCGAGAGAGGTGATGCCTCCACCGGCCAAGAACTGAGGGCTGACCCGGTGTTTGGCTTGGAAATGGGGGTGGGATTTCCCGATCTTTCCTGTCATTGGTTAATATTTTATTCTGTTGACATGTTTTCTTACTGCTAATGCTTCCGACACCTTCTTGTCCCCCCACCCCTCCTCTCCCAGAGTCTGGCCGGAGCTGTCAGAACCACGCCTATAGGGGCCCACAATTGGTCCAGAAAGCGTAAAATCAGCAATCAAAGGGGCTTGGTTCATTAGTGTTGGGGATGGAGGCAGGAAGGACATGTGAGATAGTAACAGATCTGCAGTGAGCGGGACCACATCTCTCCAGTCAGGGTGGGATGAGCGGAGCAGAGCAACGGATTCTTCCTGAGAGCGGCTCACAGCGCAGCGGGGCTCCGCCGTCACCGCGCGGCCACCACTGACACTCTCCGCCGAGGACGCGAAGGAGAAGCGCGGCGCCGCCGGCTCCGGGCGGGTTCCTTCACCCTCACGACACACCGCCGGCTCCGGGCGGGTTCCTTCACCCTCACAACACACCGCGGGTTTGCGCTTTTCTGCGCCGCTTTCACCAGAAACTCAGAGCCGTCGAGGCGCGGACCTACCGGGGCTCTCCGTCGGGGGGAGATACCACTAAAACATCCGTTGTTTCACTTCGGTTTCTGTGGATGCACCGATGAGAGATCCAGTTTTTACAGGGACCGCAATGGCTTATCACCCTTTCCACGCACACCGGCCGACCGACTTCCCCATGTCCGCCTTCCTCGCGGCCGCGCAGCCTTCCTTCTTCCCGGCGCTCAGCCTGCCTCCCGGGGCGCTCACCAAGCCCATCCCGGACCACGGCCTGGCCGGGGCGGCGGAGGCTGGGCTCCACCCGGCCCTCAGCCACCACCAGGCCGCTCATCTGCGCGGCATGAAGAGCCTGGAGCCCGAGGAGGAAGTGGACGACGACCCGAAAGTAACGCTGGAAGCCAAGGATCTGTGGGACCAGTTCCACAAACTGGGGACGGAGATGGTGATCACCAAGTCCGGGAGGTAAGAAGAACTCAGAGATAAGAGACAATTCCCGTTTTCAAACAAACAAACACAAACAAAATAGCTTTTTTTTCTCCTTTTTCTTTTTTGTTGTTGTTGTTGTTTTTTAAAGATCAACGCGCCAGGCCTTCAGCTGGTTCTTATTTTCCTACATATTAGTAGTTTATCATTATTATTATTTAGACACAACAAAGCAACCCCCCCCCCCCCCCGAAATAAATAAAATAAATAATACATTTACCACCAACTACTGCACAGAACTTATTGTTTTTAATTTTAGCTTTATTTGGGAATTTAATTTGCTGATTAATGGAATAAAACTGGGATTAATTTAAAAAACATTTATAATTTTTTTCTTCTCAGTTATCACGGTGCATTTTTGTCATATTTTGGGGAGAATGTTCAAAGCTTTTCTCTCCGGTTTTATCTCCTAAAGCTTCTGGCTTTTATAAACAAGCTGTCACTTCAAAAAAAAGCAGGGACGAGAGGAGCTGTGGTCATAAATATACAACACACACACGCACATGCACACGCAGACGGACAGAGACATCACACACACTCACACACACACGCGGTGGTTTCTCTGCGTGGAACTGGACAGTAACATTTGACAACTCCGTGTTTTTTGTTTTTTTTTTTCCTTTAGTCAGATTTGTTTCTGTGCATCCGGATAACGTGGCGCGTGTTTCTCTCCGCAGGAGGATGTTCCCGCCGTTCAAAGTGCGAATAAACGGGCTCGATAAAAAAGCCAAATACATCCTGCTGATGGACATCGTGGCGGCGGACGACTGCCGCTACAAGTTCCACAACTCCCGCTGGATGGTGGCGGGAAAGGCCGACCCGGAGATGCCCAAGAGGATGTACATCCACCCGGACAGCCCCGCCACCGGGGAGCAGTGGATGGCCAAGCCGGTGGCCTTCCACAAGCTCAAGCTCACCAACAACATCTCCGACAAACACGGATTTGTAAGAATCATTTTTCATCTTCCGCCATCTTCTCTTAGCCGGTTAGGATTTTCAGATTTTAGGCGCGAGGAGCACGTGCGCAGACATGTAACTGAGATGGTGTGTTTCAGATCAAGTAAATGTTCTGTGGAGTGTGTGAGGTAAAAAAAAAAAAAAAAGACAAATTAAATGGAACAGCGTCACTGAGGAGGAGAGAAAAACCTGAATGAGGGAAATTAATATTATTTAAATATAAACGCAGCAAAAAAAAAAAAAAAAAAAAAAAAAAAATCCCCCAAATCCAAATGTGAACGTGCGCGGAGCTGAGACACCTTCATGTCCAGAGCTGAAACAGAACTTTATCAGACAAAGCGCCTCTGCAGACCCGGGAACGGCGGCCGGGCCCGGAGAGCGCGTGCGCTGCTGCTGCTGCAGGAGAAAATAAAGGAAAGAAAGAAAAAAAAAAACCTTAACCTTTAGCCAAGTGTTTGCAAGGCTCGGGATTAAGTGGTGTTGTATCAAACCGGGTCAAAGAAAAATGACGTGAAATGAGTGTGAATGGCACCGACACCCCCCCCCCCCCCCCCCCCCCCAGCCTCTGACCTCACCTCAGTGTAGTTATAGTCACCTAAAGCGTTTTATCAGAAACGTTTCCCCCGTTTTTACCACAGCTGTTGTTGCTCCAGAAACACGTCTGTTACAGTCAGATTTACTTTATAGAATCTTTTACAGTTGTGAAATTCTTATTCTGCAATGTTGTCTAAAATTTACGCTTTATATTCGCAATGACCCGTTTTCTTTTTTATTTTATTTTATTTCTTTATCTGTTTAATTATTGTTTTGCTGGTGGAGTCATTAAATTAAAATTCTGCGTTTAAAAAAAAAATGTCACTAATGCTTTGACAGTGTTTGACAAAATTAAATTGACCCTTAAGATCTAATTCCATGTTTGAAAATTGTCAGTAATTTAAAAAAAAAAAAAAAGGGAAATTCATATTTTTTGCCCGATGTAAACGGATCTAATTTATTTATTCGTTCATTCATTCATTCATCCTGGTTCTGATCCACTATGACAGCATGTGTGGCCTGGTCAGGGTTGTTGTTTTTTTTTTTTTTTTTAATTACCGACCAGGCCTTCATGAGCAGTAATTATCAGAGCAGTGACAGTGGCGGGAACAGATATTTACTCCATGTCGTTTCTGTGCGCGCTGGTCCAGACCATCCTGAACTCCATGCACAAGTACCAGCCCAGGTTCCACATCGTGCGGGCCAACGACATCCTGAAGCTCCCCTACAGCACCTTCCGGACCTACGTGTTCCCGGAGACCGAGTTCGTGGCCGTGACCGCCTATCAGAACGACAAGGTGAGCTCGCGCACCGACGCACCGGCGCACCGGCGGCCTCTAACATGGCTGCGGTGGTTTGCATAATAAATGTCACACACACACACACCCCTCCCCCGCCACCAAACCCTGAAGACTTAATCTGATTTTGTAGGTCGCCTAATTTCCCTGCTGAGGACTCCCATGTCCCACTTCATTTTTTTTTGTGTGTTTTTTTTTTTTTTTTTTTTTTTTTGAATTGCCGTTTCGCTTGGATTTGTGGGTGTAGCGGATGTATCTCGCAGTGAATTTAAATTGGGTGTTGTGCGGTGTGTTTTCAGTTGTTGTGGTCTATAAATGGCCTGTTACATTGAAGAAAAGTGAATAAATTGGGCGTATAAATGCTGGAGATTGTGAGCAGTTAGTTGTGATGCTGCAGCTGTAGGGGGCGGGGCCTCCTGCTTTATTCTATTTATTTTATTTTGGTTATTTAAAAATAACTTCAATTATCAAATATTATGTTTTTAAAATCCAACATTTGTGGCTTTAAACTTTGAATGTAGGCTATTTGATACCGTTGTTATAACCCCCCGCCCCCCCTCCCCCTCTGACCCTTTGTCCTCCGCTGTGGAGTTAATGGGGGCTCGTGTCCAGGGGGCGGAGGTCTCGTTGTAAAAGTTTATGGCAAAGAGTCACCATCGATTAGAGAGCATTTAAAAATGCTCCGGTCACCCCGCAGCCGGACTGGACCGATGCTGCGGGACGAACTCTGCTCAGACTGGAACCGCCTGGAGCGGGTTGTTGGAGGACCAGCGGGGGCCTCCGGGGGCCTCCGGGGGCCTCCAGGAGCCTCCAGGAGCCTCCCGGAGCCTCCCGGAGCCCAGAGACTCGGCCATCTCGGCACCGGCCTCGTCCGCGTCACGCAGGACCCGCAGAAGGGATCCGAAACCGCGATATTAATTATTGATATGCAGGCATCTGTTCAAGTATTGCACCTCTGCCTTTTTTATTTATTTATTTATTTATTTATTTTTTGTTGGGGGGGGTCTGATGCGGTGCTACAGAGGAATATTTCGCGGTAAAATGTCTCTCCAGGGGCCGATGACAATAACGCCCCATCATTACGCTTTTATTAATAATGCAAATCTGCTGTGTGTTAATCCAAACGCGCTTTTTCCTCCACGCGCGCACAAAGGACACCGACAACACGAGCTTTGTGTGTTTTTTTTTTTTAAATGGATCCACGCCGCTGAAATTCATCCTGTTTTTGTATTTTATTACAGATAACGCAGCTGAAAATTGACAACAACCCTTTCGCCAAAGGATTTAGAGACACTGGGAACGGAAGGAGGGAGAAAAGGTAACAGCCGGACCTTTACCGAACCGCTACGTGTGCGCCTGCGCACTGGCATTAGTAACACGTCACGTACATCATCATTACATTATTATTATTATTATTTGTATTTATTTCTTGCAGGAAGCAGCTGACCATGCCGTCGCTGCGGATGTATGAGGACCAGTGCAAGGCGGACCGGGACGGCGCGGACTCGGACGCCTCGTCCAGCGAGCCTCCGGGCGGCAGGGATCCGGTCCACTCCCCGCTCGGTGCCGGAACCAGCCCGCTGAGGTTCAGCAGGCCCAGTCGAGGTGAGAAGTGCTCTCGCTCGTCTCCGGAGGCTCTTACGTGCACGCGGATTTTTAATAAC
Source organism: Hirundichthys speculiger (assembly GCA_018398805.1). Classification (NCBI taxonomy): domain Eukaryota; kingdom Metazoa; phylum Chordata; class Actinopteri; order Beloniformes; family Exocoetidae; genus Hirundichthys; species Hirundichthys speculiger. The sequence goes on along the minus strand of JAGFBZ010000826.1, from coordinate 29,642 downwards.
GGTGTGTGATGTTGAAAAAGAAGATTAAATATCAACCAATAAAATATCATCATGTGAGTAACATTAATCTGGATTAAAAGGACCAATAATTAACCCCTCACTGAAATAGTTTTACCTTTACTTTTTATATTTGAATTTAATTCAAGCAAACTTTTTTTTTACCTGCTATTATCATTGATTGGATTTAATATTATAATTTTAGTTAATGATATTTGCTCGGGGGTCATGATCTGGAGACAATTGACATTGTAACATTTATACAAATAAAATAAAATTGAACTGAATTCACCTCCAGCCAAGACAGTGGCAACATTTTTAAAAACATCATCTGGACCCCGGCTAACACATGGGTCCAGAACTGTGGACGGTCCTGGACCCGGGCTAACACATGGGTCCAGAACTGTGGACAGTCCTGGACCCCGGCTAACACATGGGTCCAGAACTGTGGACGGTCCTGGTTTATTACCTGTTAACGGCCCGGACAGGTCCGTTTGCTTAGTATGTTGGTCCCGCCCCGTCGCTTCTGCTACCTTTAAACACCTGAAAAGGCCTTTTTCAAGTGTTTTTTTATTTTTAATGTGACAATGTCTAATGTTTTCACACAGAATAACAGAATAACATGTAATTCAAAATAAAATACATTTAACCTCGAGGAGGTAATTATCAGAGAAGTTCTGAAATGGGTTTTATGGGTTTTTGTGACGGTTAATTCTGACCAAATGTCTTCTAGATGAGAAAACGTGCACCGACAGCGAACAGGAGCTGGAGCATCACGAGGAGCGCTGCACCGGCTCCAACAGCCCAGGAACCGAGCCCGTGTCCCCCTACAGTACCAGGTGTGAGGAGCGGGTCGCCCGTCCCTCTTCAGAAAAGAAGGACGAGTCCATATTCAGCATACGGAACCTAGAAAAAGACAAAGTGGAGAGCAGGCACAGGAAGGACACCACGGACGCGTTGACAAAGGACCCGGACGCCGGCGGCGTCAGCGCCAGCAAGGACGCCTTCTCCCCCCTGGTGGTCCAAACCGAGAGCCCCTCCCACTTCAGCCCGGGACACTTACAGAGCCTGGCTCTGTCGGGCCTGCACAGCCAGCAGTTCTTTAACCCTCTGAACGCCGGGTCGCCGCTGCTGTTTCACCCGGGCCAGTTCGCCATGACCCCCGGAGCCTTTTCCGCCATGGGCATGGGCCACCTGCTGGCGTCCGTGTCCGGCGCCAGCGGGTTGGAAAACGGCGGCCTTTCAGCCCAGGGCGCCGGAGGAACCGCCAACCCGTTCCCCTTCCACCTGTCCCAGCACATGCTCGCCTCTCAGGTAAGGAAGCTTTTCATTTACCTGTTCAGGTGTTAACCTGCTACCTGGAACCAGCTGTTCTGACTAAATGTCATTTATTTGTGAAATTAGACTAAAACAAGAGATCATAATAAAATAAAAAACTATTTAGCCTTTCATTCAGAGGAAGAAAATGTTAATTTATTTAAAATCTGAGTAATCTGAGTAAAATCTAACTAATCTGGTAACTGGTGGAAACAAGCGTTTTGACTGGAACCAGTGACCTGCAGATGTGGCTCTAAGTGTCTCCTCCTCCGTGTTGCAGGGCATCCCCATGCCTCCGTTCGGGGGTCTCTTCCCGTACCCCTACACCTACATGGCGGCGGCGGCCGGCCGCGGCGTCGGCCTCGGCCCTCCCGGCCACCAGCGCCTCCGGCCCGCTCTCCAGGAACCCGTTCCTGGGCTCGTCCCGGCCCCGCCTCCGCTTCAACCCCTACCAGCTGCCCGTGTCGCTGTCCCAGAGCGCCGGCCTGCTGGGCTCGGGCCTCCCCGGCGGGCTCGGCCTTGGGCCCGGACTCCTCCAAGCCCGGCAGCAGGGAGACCAGCCCGGCCCCGGAGCACCACGGCAACCACAAGACGACGGGGGGCTCCGGCGGGCGGGCGGCGCCGGCGTCCCCCAAACCCTCCATGAAGGACTCTGTGAACGAGCTGCAGAGCATCCAGAGACTGGTGAGCGGCCTGGAGGGCCAGAGGGAGCCCCCCCCCCCAGACGCCGACCCCCCCAAGTGATCAAAGACTGGGACTGGGACGAACCAGAGGACTATACGTGCACACGGGACCGCTGGGGGGAGGGGGGGGGGGGACCGACGAGAGGCAATGAAAGCTGATTACAAATATTTTCTGTTTGTGGAACAAAGCTGCAGGTTGACAGAAAAGTAGTCGATATAATTATATTTAACTTTAAAATTCACAAACGTTGAAGATTCTCCTCCGGAGACAAGCTGATTAGATGTTGGAAAACAATTTCAGCACTGTCAGACTGAACTGGATCCCAGTGGGTTTATTCGGGTCAGAACCCGCCTCATCACGCACAGCAGTGAAGGTCAAATTAGGAAAAAAAATTACAGTATACAAAAAAAAAAAAAAAAGAAGAAGATCACTAAACACTAAATATAGATGTAAAATATTATCTGATTTAAAAAAATAAAGCCACTCATGTTGGAAGATGTGAAACCAGAGCGACACTACAAGAGGAAAAAAAAAAACCGCTTTTGTTATGTGGTCACGTGACCCGTGACGGACAGGTGAAGCGTCGCGGTCCAACCCGTCCGAGCCCGTAACTTGAAGCATCCGGGCCTGAAACAGGAGGCTCGTCAGGTCCGAGTATTTCTAAAGGGATGGAAGCTGGTTCCGTCTGGGAGAGGAAGAGGAAGAGGAAGGAAAAAAAAAAAACCCGCTTATCATTTCATGCAAGAAATATTCTTTCTGAACTATTTATGTAATTAAATTTTTTTTTTCTGTAAATAAAGCTAAGATCCAATAATATGCAATTGGTATTAATTTATTTAAGGCTGTATATTAGCGTGTATATATTTGGAGTTGAACTTGCCCCCCTCCTCATCCCCCTCTTCCTCCTCCCTTTGTTTTACATGAATATATTCTGTAAATTGAAGCTATTTAGCGCTTGTTGGTTTGGAAAAAAAAAAAACAGTCTGAAACATGGCAGATATTTTAGGAGACGTGTTTTAGTCCACATCCACCGGTAGATGCAGAGGAAGGAAGGATTAACAGAAATGAAAGCAACCTCAGGTTATTTCACTCCAGTCAGGAGACATTAAAGTCATCCCTCCACCGGCCGCATCATTTATCTCTACACACAAATATATTTAAAGATGGAACTATCTTGTTTATGCTGGTTGTCCGGGTATTTCTCTTTTTTTATTTCTCTTTCTCTCTCTTTTTTTTTTTTTTTTTTTTGGATTGTCTCACAATTTCAATAAAAAAAAAATCGCTGTGCTCAAAGCTTGTATCCTTTTTTTTTATTGTCATTGTAACGCAGAGTAATGTAACGTCATGTAACGGAGAGTCAACAGAGACACACGAACACACACACACACAGGCGCGCGCTCACAGGTGGGGCACGAGCGCCCTCTGTCGGTCATCTGCGGGGTGAACAGCCCACTGCTGTATTTCATGACAAGAAAATATATCTGGGTTGAATTTGCATTAAAAAAATAAACCTGCATCTGAAACCACGTGGTCTAAACTGACTGGCGGGAAATTTCAATAAAGCTAAAGCTCTGATTAATACAAAGTTCTCTGATTAGTGTGTTTTATTAAGCTTTACACTAACAAATAGAGATCCAGAAGTTAATGTGTGTTTTCTCTCAGCATGTCTGTATTTGTTGTTCACCAGAACCATCTAATAGTTTTTATTTCTATTAAAGCGCGCGCTCCTCATCCAGCTCTGTTTCCGCCACTCAGCGTTTCCTCCAGCAGCCTATTGTTTGTCGGCCTGTATTTTTAGAATAATCTAAGTATTTATAGGAGGGTTTTTTTTCCTGCACGCGCTCTGCAGCCGGAGACAGTGAAGTGTTTTTTTTTTTCATCTGAAGGCGGCGGGAAATCAACAAGCACATTTTTGGAATATAAATATAAATCCACCAATAAACATTTATTTATTTTACACGCACAAGTGACATTAATATTATGGATTTTATTCCTGGTCTAAATGTGACATCATTCCGAGTCTGGATCCATTTTTTAAAAGTATTTTTAGTTTTTCTGATAATTAGTTTCTGTGAGGCCTGTGTGAGAGCGTGACGCAGCAGCGTCAGTGTGTGTGTGTGTGTGTCTCAGTTTAAAGGGTTAAGCGGGGCGGGGGGGGGGGGGGGGGGGGGGGGTTAGGGCAGCAGACAGCCTTTTGTCCGGGACACGGCGCCTGTCGCCTGCCTGCCGGCCACAGCCTCCACACCGCCCCGCTTCCTAATTAGAGAGGCCCCCCCCTTCTTCTTCATTTTCTTTTCTTTCTGCAGCGACAATCACAAAACTCTCATTCTGTTACGGGGGCCATTGTTGCCACTCTGTTATCTTCAATTAACAAGGACCTCGCGCTCTGGGAGAAAAAGTATTTGTCTAAATCAATCAGTCAATGAGTGATCAATAGGTTCCCGTGGAGGCCCCGTGGATCATAACTAATGAGTGGTGACGGCGTGGGGTAAAAAGGCCAAGATTATTCACAACTTTGTGAAATGATCAGCGGCCCGTCTGTGGTGCTGCTGGAGCGGCTGCGGGCCGGTGCGGGCCGGCCCGGCGCAGCGCCTTGACCCGGTCCGGACGGTGGAGGAGCTGCGGTCCGAACCCTCCATCAGTCACAGATATTCTGCCTCTGGGCGGAAGGTTACTTATTTGCATTTATCTTTCTCATTTATTCACTTGAAACAGCTATAAATGAAATTCAATTGTAGCTTCACATTTTGGAAGTTAATGTTAACTTTTTAAATATTTCCAATTATTATGTGATAATAATACTAATATCCAGTTTATGTGACTTCTCTGGTCTGGCGGTAAGTCCAATAAAAAAAAAAAAAATAATCTTTTGGTAACGAAGTGGTCTCAAAAGTACCGGTATTGAATTAATTAAACTAATTAGACTAAATTAATTAGACTTTGAATTAAAACTTTGAATGTAGCATTTACTAACACAAATATCTAATTCTACTGAAGTCATATGCAGTTTTATTTCTTTTTTGTGTGTGACTTTTGAGCTGCTTTGTGAAGTTACTCCTAAAGTGTTATAAAGTTGTCACAAATTCAGATTTCAACATTTGAAACAGCTTAAAGCTCAGTGTTATATGTTTAAAATGAAGATGTCCTTTAGTATTCACGCGTCCTGTTTTATTGTAATAATTTAAAGCAGCACTAAAGAAGAGTGTAAATGTTCTCGGCTGAATGAAGCAGCAGATGCAGCTCCTGTCTGGATCAAAGCTCAGCCCGTCGGCCTGTCTCCCGCCTCTCTCTCCCGCCCCTGTGGCGGAGCTGGCCTCCTATTGGCTGCGGGGCTCAGGTGCAACCATGACGTCCCTCCACGGCGGAGCGGGAAGGATCCAATCACAGGACGAGGTTGGTCTTCAGGACTTGGCAGGAAGGTCACAGTTACAAGATTCCATGTCTCACATAAAACATAATTATAAAAAAAACATGATGAATTGGTTTCTTTTTTAAAATTTGTATTATAATTTTCTTTGAATGACGGGGTATATCCCGAAGGAGAAAGCCAGTTGGTTTAACTTCAGTCATGAGACCAGAAGATCCGTTTAAACACATAATAAACAGGCCTATAAAGAGTCCAGCAGGTCACGTGGGCCGCCAGAGCCCACCAGGACCAAACCAGGTTCTAATAATGATCAGCCGTCACGTGAGTGTTTCAAAACGGGCCAAACAACACGCAGCACGTCATGAAGGTGACTGTTCATCCATTTATGTATTCCTGAAGTTATTTTGACTGTGGGGCTGCAGCATGTGAGCATGTGCGCGAACACGCGCCCCCTCCTGGACGCAGAGGAGGGAAGAGTCTGTCCCGACTGGAGTCCAGTAATTCCTCCTTTCTTCACTCCAGAGGTCCGTCACTTTTCCTGGTTAGATGTCTGTTTCTGACTAGAATGAGGAGGTGGTGGACCTCCCAGAGCTCCCACAGCTCCCACAGCTCCCACAGCAACACTGACACATCCAGAGGACAGATGCTCAGCACAATCCTGAGCTTCAGGGTTCAGAATTATAACGCTGCTGTTATCTCAGTAAAAAAGCAAACATGGGTTGACTTAAAAAAAAAAAAAAAAAAAACAAATAAATCCATCAGTTGCATCATTCACATGTATGAACAGTAAAGTGATACACTTGTCATGTTAATAATCAGTCTTCCATGTAATTCATGTGCACATTTTTGTATTATTATTATATTATATTATATTATTATATTATATTTTGTATTATATGTTATATTATTATTCTTTGATGTGTTCTCAAACATATGATCATATTTGTAAATTCCCAGGTCACTCAGTCCAACAGACACTAGGTGGCACTCTAACTTCCTCCAGAGGCCGGTTTCACTTGAACGCATCACACTGAGAAAAGAGTTATTATCTCCTAATGTCTGAAAACCTGTATCATTTTCTTCCTTTAATATTTCCAACTTTAAACTGCTAAAACACAAAGATACTTTAGAGCACGAGCTGAAAATGACTGAAGTTTACAAACTAAAACTGGTGAAGAGTTTAAAGAAGTCATTGAAAAATGTTGGTAAATGGATTTTTAGTTTCAGATCTTTATGTCAAAAACGATACCAGGAGTTTTAACGTTCAATCAGACTGATTGAGACAAACTGCAGCTGTAGTTCTTGTTCGTCTGCTTATCTTTAATTCAGTAAAGAAAGCAAGAAAGAAAGAGTGCATATTTATATGCTCTCTTGGTTTTCTGTGCCATGAAAAAAGAAAAAAACGCCTGTAAAAACTATGTGTCACGGTTCATCCCTCTATGACCTGCTCCTCTAAAGACAAACGACCAACTGGGAGAAGCTGAACGGAAGAGTGGTAAATCAAAGCAAAGTCAAACAGAGCAGGGCAGCTAATGAAGTGGCTGGAGAGGGCCAGACTGGGCCAGACTGGACCAGACTGGACCAGACTGGGCCAGACTGGGCCAGACTGGGCCAGACTGGACCAGACTGGGCCAGACTGGGCAACCTCCACAGCTCATTACTGCCAAAGGAAACACCGGAGGTTCATGCTGAAACTCAGGGAGACCTGGTTCCACCCGCCACACTAAAAACCCAAACTACCAATACAGAGGAACTGTGCAGGATCGGCGCGTCTGACCCTGCAGAAGTCAGTGGCTCTGATGGTACTGAGAGTCCGGGCCTCCGCCGGGCCGCCGCTGAGACGAACGGAGGAGATTACAAAGACCAACAACCGCTGTCAGGATGAACAATCGCTCTGGCCGAGCCAAGATACTGAGACTAAACTCAGCAGCTCTTCTAAAAACATACAATCCCCCGAATCATGTCGAAGCCCCAGACACATGTAAAACACACACACACGCACACGCACACACACACACACACACACACACACACACACACACACACACACACACACACACACACACACACCAGCTTAGATAAACTCTGAGCCTCTCCACAGAAGTGCAGAGCTCTGACTGCAGTTCAGCCCATCTCCTTCTCATCTAGAGACAAAGACTCTTGTAAAGTGGCTTGTAAATGGGCCGGCGGAGCGATCCGGGGATCATAGCGTGATGTCATGATGTCATGATGTCATGCTAGTTTCACGATTTCAGTTTCCCCAGTTTCATATCAGCCTGACTGACACTGCTCTGATGGATGCCATCCCTGATGTCAATTCAGTTCAAGTCAACTTTATTTGTATAGCGTCTGTTACAACGTCAGTTGTCTCCAGGAGCTTTACAGAGACTCAGATCATGACCCCCCGAGCAAATATCATGAACTAAAATGATGTTAAAATGATGTTGGGGCAGAGGTGCACGTCACCACGTCTGAGAGAGAGATGTAGCGAAAGATGACGGTTTAATAATTAGCACTGACGAAGGATGCGCTGTGTTTAAACGTGGTCTGTTTGTCTCTAAATGTTATCCCGTTGCCTCGTTTCCACGTTTGAACCTTTTTAGTTTCTTTTCCTGTTTTATTTTGAAACCATTTTGTCCCAGTGCATTCTGGGATTTTCCTTCTCTGATCGCCACGCACCAGCAGCGTATTAGTCATCATGTATGTTTACGGTGTTTACAGAGACTTGTCTTTGTTTTACATTTTCTGTGTCATTCTTTTAACAAGTTTAGTTTTGTTCTTGCCATAATCTGCTCTGTGTTTCCCGCTCGTGTTAACTCTCAAAGCCTTGAATCAAGGACACTGGACTTTCATCCAGGGGGCATCGTCACTAAGGAAGTCCAGTTTTCTTGATTGGATCTGGCTCCAACTGTCATCAGTTAACAGGACATTTGTATCTGAAAGTTGATTTTTGTCATTTCAGTTCAGGTGCTTTAACGTGTGGCAGAGCTGAGGCGACAGTCTCATAAAGACAGATTTCCACGTCCCTGTTGGCCTTGGGGTCGGGCTAACCTGTCAGAACTGGCAACCTGGAGGAAGTTTAGCATTCGCTAGTGACACTTCATGTCTTGTTTCTATGGCCCAATTTAATTTTGGGCGGAAAACGTGGGACGTGTTTAGACCTGAAGACTCATATTATCCCTGTGAAGTCGTTTTAGATCAGGGCGATACTCACTAACAGATGTGACATTTAATTTACTGTCATGTTAGCTTCTCTGCTTTAGCTTCTGTATGTGCGCTGCGGTGAAACCACTCACAGAGCTGGAGGGAGGAGACTGGGCTGAAATGACTTAATGAAACCTTCTGAAATATCTCTAATTTAAATGAAAAGTTTCTTTGCAAATGTAAAAGGCATCGCTGGTTCGAGAGCTTTTCAGGCTTTTATTGCTTCTCCTCTGAGTTGAAACAGGTGATATGGTTTGTTGGTCTGTTGCTGGATTTTAATTATAGAACTTTTTTACAGGAAGTTGAGGAAAAAAAAGGTTGAAGCGTTTAATTTCCAGATCCAGCAGAAAGAAAAAATGTTTTATACCAACTAGTTTTCTGAATTAACTTTTCATAAAATGCCACAGAAATGAGGAAACGACGTGCTTCAGCAGATAACACACCAACAGTTACAATTTCGTGTGTCTTTACTGAACAAATCCATTTAATGTTTACTGTGAAAAAGTAAGTTGGGTGGCTAACTAGGGCCAATTACTTTTCCAAGTCTGAATGAGCTGATAATTTCCATGAAGTAGTAAAATGTCTCAGTTTCAACATCTTGATTTATATTCTGTTGGGAATAAAACATGGATTCATGAGATTTTAAAATAGTTGCATTCTTTTTTTATTTTCGTTTTACACAGCATCCCCACTTATTTGGAACTGGAGTTGTGCTTCAGTGAAAACTTTGGAGGGAGTAGTTTGCACATTTTGGGCCTGATCTTCCGCCAGATCTGCTAAAGCCGCTATTTAGGGATAGCGGGTAGTGGGAGGGGCGTTCCCTCACAAAGAACGCAACCTTCCACCTCCCTAAACCCGCTATCCCACCTGCGCTACCCGCTACATTATGAATAGGAGTGGTTAGAGCTTCCTCCTCTTCCTTCCTCCTCCTCCTCTGCACTGATATATACATATAAATATTTTTACGCAGACAATTCCTATCAGCTACCTGAAAGTCCCAGATAGTTGGTGTCCTCCCAGTAAACACGCTCTGGTCGTCTATGGTTTAACCGGCAAGCAAGCCGTTAAAGACGATCTCTGGCATTTTCTCAGGGGTTCAACTGAGGCCAAATCACACTTTTAATATAGTTAATTCGAGAGGCGGAGCCGTTTATACACCTCCACATGTGACCAGGTGGACGCACATTGATGCCATTTGGATGCGCTCTTGTACACGCCGACATGTGGGTTGCGGGTACCCTAAACCCGCAATTGCAAGATAGCGAGTTTGTGGAAAGGGCAAAAGACACGCCCATTGCCACACCTACAAAGTGAGTAAGGGAGTCGGCATAACGGGTAGCGGCATTAGTGAGCGGAAGATTGCATTAGCGGTTAGCGGAGGTTCCTATACTCGCAATCTGCGGGTAGTGGCTAGTGATGTTATGAGTGAAGCGAAGCCCCGAAGCGCGTATCGAGAAATGAGGGGGCGTGTCCGTGAAGCGCGTATCAAGAGTCGCTTCATTTGGGGAGGAGCCAAAAGTGATGACGTCCGAAGCTTCACCGCCTGGCTGTACCACGTGACTGCTTCGGGAAGTGGTTCATTTCTTGTCTCAAGAAATGGGGTTTGACAGCTTCATAAACGCCACAGGCTCCATTAGAAATGTGGGTTTTTGTAGGCGAGTTGCAGTCAGTTCAGAGTGTGGATAGAGTTTGGATAGCTTGGATACTAGAATCTGGATAGCGTGTATATAGTTTGTGGTAGTTCAGTATATAGTTTGTACATGATGGCACAAACATTTTTATGCAGCCCAGCATCCTCTGTGCCATGTGAAAGGGTGTTCTCCAAGGCTGGAGAGATTGAAAAAAAAAAAAAGGAATCGGTTAAAACCAAAAACTGTGGAAAAATTCCTATTTCTGAATAAATATACATAAAATAACCCCTTTAATGGTCGTCATTGTCCAAATTACACAAGCATATCGAGTGTGCTCCCTCCGTAGTTCCACAAACAATTTTTATTGTTCTCTGCCAGCATGAACTCTGTTGTTCTGATAGTGCAGTGGTTAGGGCAGGCAGCCTGTGTACAGGTAACATAGTTTTCGTGGGTTCGACTCCCGGCTCGTCGACCCTTTTGACGCGTGTCTGCCCAGTTCTTATGATACTACTTTGGGAAACATTAAACAGAGATTACTTTCAGACAATATTTTATGCACTTGATCATTTATTTGGTCATACACATTTTGTTATTCACAGTCATTCGCAAGAGCCATGACTGATACATAAATTCAATGCATCACATCTTAAGATTCAGCTGGCTGTGATTATAAACCTGACCAGTAGGTGGTGTCATGTGGATATGAAGCAGCAAGAAATGTACCATTTCTCGAACCATCTGGCCAATGTGTGACACTGCTTCACGGGGCTTCATCTCACCATCACTAGTAGTGGCTAGTGTTAATGGGTAAGGGGAAGTGTAGGATCAAGGCCCTGGACTCCAGGTAATGAACTGTTAGGGTTTGTGTTGCTCTGCTGATAGATGACTTCCTTTGGTCCCCATCCGTCCTGATTGTTCTCCCCTGTGTCTCATCTGTGTCTCCTCTTGCCTTTCCCCTTTCCCATGCTATCCCATCCTGTTGTTCTGGATCTGGATCTTGAGTTGTAAGTTTTGATTTGAGTTCTGCTTTACTTGGATTTTCCCGCCCCAGCAGCGTCTTCTGTTTAGCTATTAAAGGACTTTTGTTGATTACTCCTGCCTCTCTAGTGGCCTTCATTTGGGTCCTTCTTTCAACAATTCAACTTATTTGTAAAACATATATTACAGTAAAAATGGTCTCTATGTGTTTTTCAGAGACCTCTGAGCAAATAGTATTAACAAAATTTTGTATTATTAAATCCTAATTAAAGAAGCAATGAAGAGTAAAAAAAAAAACCTTGAAGCAAAACAGTGGCAAAACAAACCTCCCGTTTATGAGGAAGAAACCTTGAGCAGGACCTGGATCATATGGGGGGACCTTCCTGATGAAGAGGAGGGAGATAAGACAGAGAGAGGAAACGCACAGATATTGTAGCAATATTATATTGGACAAAATATACTCATAGTAATTATCCATTAGCTGGAGACCTAAGAACGCGATGCATTCTATTCCGACTGGTTCATTGTTAGTACATGAACTACAGAGATGACAATATAAACAGATGTAGGCAGCAACACTGATCCAATCAAGGATGACGTCTATATAGACAGGTGGAGGTCAACGCTGGGATGACGTCTATATAGACAGGTGGAGGTCAACGCTGGGATGACGTCTATATAGACAGGTGGAGGTCAACGCTGGGATGACATCTATATAGACAGGTGGAGGTCAACGCTGGGATGACGTCTATATAGACAGGTGGAGGTCAACGCTGGAATGACGTCTATATGGACAGGTGAGGTCAACGCTGGGATGACGTCTATATGACAGGTGGAGGTCAACGCTGGATGACGTCTATATAGACAGGTGGAGGTCAACGCTGGGATGACGTCTATATAGACAGGTGGAGGTCAACGCTGGGATGACGTCTATATAGACAGGTGGAGGTCAACGCTGGGATGACATCTATATAGACAGGTGGAGGTCAACGCTGGGATGACATCTATATAGACAGGTGGAGGTGGAGGTAAACGCTGGGGATGACGTCTATATAGACAGGTGGAGGTCAACGCTGGGATGACGTCTATATAGACGGGTGGAGGTCAACGCTGGGATGACATCTATATAGACAGGTGGAGGTCAACGCTGGGATGACGTCTATATAGACAGGTGGAGGTCAACGCTGGGATGACGTCTATATAGAGGGTGGAGGTCAACGCTGGGATGACGTCTATATAGACAGGTGGAGGTCAACGCTGGGATGACGTCTATATAGACAGGTGGAGGTCAACGCTGGGATGACATCTATATAGACAGGTGGAGGTCAACGCTGGGATGACGTCTATATAGACAGGTGGAGGTCAACGCTGGGATGTCTATATAGACAGGTGGAGGTCAACGCTGGGATGACGTCTATATAGACAGGTGGAGGTCAACGCTGGGATGACATCTATATAGACAGGTGGAGGTCAACGCTGGGATGACATCTATATAGACAGGTGGAGGTCAACGCTGGGATGACGTCTATATAGACAGGTGGAGGTAAACGCTGGGATGACGTCTATATAGACAGGTGGAGGTCAACGCTGGGATGACGTCTATATAGACAGGTGGAGGTCAACGCTGGGATGACGTCTATATAGACAGGTGGAGGTCAACGCTGGGATGACATCTATATAGACAGGTGGAGGTCAACGCTGGGATGACGTCTATATAGACAGGTGGAGGTAAACGCTGGGATGATACGTCTATATAGACAGGTGGAGGTGGAGGTCAACGCTGGGATGACGTCTATATAGACAGGTGGAGGTCAACGCTGGGATGACGTCTATATAGACGGGTGGAGGTCAACGCTGGGATGACGTCTATATAGACAGGTGGAGGTCAACGCTGGGATGACGTCTATATAGACAGGTGGAGGTCAACGCTGGGATGACGTCTATATAGACAGGTGGAGGTCAACGCTGGGATGACGTCTATATAGACAGGTGGAGGTCAACGCTGGGATGACGTCTATATAGACAGGTGGAGGTCAACGCTGGGATGACGTCTATATAGACAGGTGGAGGTCAACGCTGGGATGACATCTATATAGACAGGTGGAGGTCAACGCTGGGATGACGTCTATATAGACAGGTGGAGGTCAACGCTGGGATGACGTCTATATAGACAGGTGGAGGTCAACGCTGGGATGACGTCTATATAGACAGGTGGAGGTCAACGCTGGGATGACGTCTATATAGACAGGTGGAGGTCAACGCTGGGATGACGTCTATATAGACAGGTGGAGGTCAACGCTGGGATGACGTCTATATAGACAGGTGGAGGTCAACGCTGGGATGACGTCTATATAGACAGGTGGAGGTCAACGCTGGGATGACGTCTATATAGACAGGTGGAGGTCAACGCTGGGATGACGTCTATATAGACGGGTGGAGGTCAACGCTGGGATGACGTCTATATAGACAGGTGGAGGTCAACGCTGGGATGACGTCTATATAGACAGGTGGAGGTCAACGCTGGGATGACGTCTATATAGACAGGTGGAGGTCAACGCTGGGATGACGTCTATATAGACAGGTGGAGGTCAACGCTGGGATGACGTCTATATAGACAGGTGGAGGTCAACGCTGGGATGACGTCTATATAGACGGGTGGAGGTCAACGCTGGGATGACGTCTATATAGACAGGTGGAGGTCAACGCTGGGATGACATCTATATAGACAGGTGGAGGTCAACGCTGGGATGACGTCTATATAGACAGGTGGAGGTCAACGCTGGGGATAGACAGGTGGAGGTCAACGCTGGGATGACGTCTATATAGACAGGTGGAGGTCAACGCTGGATGACGTCTATATAGACGGGTGGAGGTCAACGCTGGGATGACGTCTATATAGACAGGTGGAGGTCAACGCTGGGATGACGTCTATATAGACGGGTGGAGGTCAACGCTGGGATGACGTCTATATAGACAGGTGGAGGTCAACGCTGGGATGACGTCTATATAGACAGGTGGAGGTCAACGCTGGATGACGTCTATATAGACAGGTGGAGGTCAACGCTGGGATGACGTCTATATAGACAGGTGGAGGTCAACGCTGGGATGGATGACGTCTATATAGACAGGTGGAGGTCAACGCTGGGATGACGTCTATATAGACAGGTGGAGGTCAACGCTGGGATGACGTCTATATAGACAGGTGGAGGTCAACGCTGGGATGACGTCTATATAGACAGGTGGAGGTCAACGCTGGGATGACGTCTATATAGACAGGTGGAGGTCAACGCTGGGATGACATCTATATAGACAGGTGGAGGTCAACGCTGGGATGACGTCTATATAGACAGGTGGAGGTAAACGCTGGGATGACGTCTATATAGACAGGTGGAGGTCAACGCTGGGATGACGTCTATATAGACAGGTGGAGGTCAACGCTGGGATGACGTCTATATAGACAGGTGGAGGTCAACGCTGGGATGACGTCTATATAGACAGGTGGAGGTCAACGCTGGGATGACATCTATATAGACAGGTGGAGGTCAACGCTGGGATGACGTCTATATAGACAGGTGGAGGTCAACGCTGGGATGACGTCTATATAGACAGGTGGAGGTCAACGCTGGGATGACGTCTATATAGACAGGTGGAGGTCAACGCTGGGATGGATGACGTCTATATAGACAGGTGGAGGTCAAACGCTGGGATGACGTCTATATAGACAGGTGGAGGTCAACGCTGGGATGACGTCTATATAGACAGGTGGAGGTCAACGCTGGATGACGTCTATATAGACAGGTGGAGGTCAACGCTGGGATGACGTCTATATAGACAGGTGGAGGTCAACGCTGGGATGACGTCTATATAGACAGGTGGAGGTCAACGCTGGGATGACGTCTATATAGACAGGTGGAGGTCAACGCTGGGATGACGTCTATATAGACAGGTGGAGGTCAACGCTGGGATGACGTCTATATAGACAGGTGGAGGTCAACGCTGGGATGACGTCTATATAGACAGGTGGAGGTCAACGCTGGGATGACGACATCTATATAGACAGGTGGAGGTCAACGCTGGGATGACGTCTATATAGACAGGTGGAGGTCAACGCTGGGATGACGTCTATATAGACAGGTGGAGGTCAACGCTGGGATGACGTCTATATAGACAGGTGGAGGTCAACGCTGGGATGACGTCTATATAGACAGGTGGAGGTCAACGCTGGGATGACGTCTATATAGACAGGTGGAGGTCAACGCTGGGATGACATCTATATAGACAGGTGGAGGTCAACGCTGGGATGACGTCTATATAGACAGGTGGAGGTCAAACGCTGGGATGACGTCTATATAGACAGGTGGAGGTCAACGCTGGGATGACGTCTATATAGACAGGTGGAGGTCAACGCTGGGATGACGTCTATATAGACAGGTGGAGGTCAACGCTGGGATGACGTCTATATAGACAGGTGGAGGTCAACGCTGGGATGACGTCTATATAGACAGGTGGAGGTCAACGCTGGGATGACGTCTATATAGACAGGTGGAGGTCAACGCTGGGATGACATCTATATAGACAGGTGGAGGTCAACGCTGGGATGACGTCTATATAGACAGGTGGAGGTCAACGCTGGGATGACGTCTATATAGACAGGTGGAGGTCAACGCTGGGATGACATCTATATAGACAGGTGGAGGTCAACGCTGGGATGACGTCTATATAGACAGGTGGAGGTCAACGCTGGGATGACGTCTATATAGACAGGTGGAGGTCAAACGCTGGGATGACGTCTATATAGACAGGTGGAGGTCAACGCTGGGATGACGTCTATATAGACAGGTGGAGGTCAACGCTGGGATGACGTCTATATAGACAGGTGGAGGTCAACGCTGGGATGACGTCTATATAGACAGGTGGAGGTCAACGCTGGGATGACGTCTATATAGACAGGTGGAGGTCAACGCTGGGATGACGTCTATATAGACAGGGTGGAGGTCAACGCTGGGATGACGTCTATAGACAGGTGGAGGTCAACGCTGGGATGACGTCTATATAGACAGGTGGAGGTCAACTGGGATGGATGACATCTATATAGACAGGTGGAGGTCAACGCTGGATGACGTCTATATAGACAGGTGGAGGTCAACGCTGGGATGACGTCTATATAGACAGGTGGAGGTCAACGCTGGGATGACGTCTATATAGACAGGTGGAGGTCAACGCTGGGATGACGTCTATATAGACAGGTGGAGGTCAACGCTGGGATGACGTCTATATAGACAGGTGGAGGTCAACGCTGGGATGACATCTATATAGACAGGTGGAGGTCAACGCTGGGATGACGTCTATATAGACAGGTGGAGGTCAACGCTGGGATGACGTCTATATAGACAGGTGGAGGTCAACGCTGGGATGACGTCTATATAGACAGGTGGAGGTCAACGCTGGGATGACGTCTATATAGACAGGTGGAGGTCAACGCTGGGATGACATCTATATAGACAGGTGGAGGTCAACGCTGGGATGACGTCTATATAGACAGGTGGAGGTCAACGCTGGGATGACGTCTATATAGACAGGTGGAGGTCAACGCTGGGATGACGTCTATATAGACAGGTGGAGGTCAACGCTGGGATGACGTCTATATAGACAGGTGGAGGTCAACTCTGATGGATGACGTCTATATAGACAGGTGGAGGTCAACGCTGGGATGACATCTATATAGACAGGTGGAGGTCAACGCTGGGATGACGTCTATATAGACAGGTGGAGGTCAACGCTGGGATGACGTCTATATAGACAGGTGGAGGTCAACGCTGGGATGACGTCTATATAGACAGGTGGAGGTCAACGCTGGGATGACATCTATATAGACAGGTGGAGGTCAACGCTGGGATGACGTCTATATAGACAGGTGGAGGTCAACGCTGGGATGACGTCTATATAGACAGGTGGAGGTCAACGCTGGGATGACGTCTATATAGACAGGTGGAGGTCAACGCTGGGATGACGTCTATATAGACAGGTGGAGGTCAACGCTGGGATGACGTCTATATAGACAGGTGGAGGTCAACGCTGGGATGACGTCTATATAGACAGGTGGAGGTCAACGCTGGGATGACGTCTATATAGACAGGTGGAGGTAAACGCTGGGATGATAACTATATAGACAGGTGGAGGTCAACGCTGGGATGACGTCTATATAGACAGGTGGAGGTCAACGCTGGGATGACGTCTATATAGACAGGTGGAGGTCAACGCTGGGATGACGTCTATATAGACAGGTGGAGGTCAACGCTGCTGGATGACATCTATATAGACAGGTGGAGGTCAACGCTGGGATGGGATGACGTCTATATAGACCGGTGGAGGTCAACGCTGGGATGACGTCTATATAGACAGGTGGAGGTCAACGCTGGGATGACGTCTATATAGACAGGTGGAGGTCAACGCTGGGATGACGTCTATATAGACAGGTGGAGGTCAACGCTGGAACGACGTCTATATAGACAGGTGGAGGTCAACGCTGGGACGACGTCTATGTAGACAGGTGGAGGTCAACGCTGGATGGATCATCTATATAGACAGGTGGAGGTCAACGCTGTGATGACGTCTATATAGACAGGTTGAGGTCAACGCTGGGATGACGTCTATATAGACAGGTGGAGGTCAAGGCTGGAATGATCATCTATATAGACAGGTGGAGGTCAACGCTGGGATGACGTCTATATAGACAGGTGGAGGTCAACGCTGGGATGACGTCTATATAGACAGGTGGGAGGTCAACGCTGGGATGACGTCTATATAGACAGGTGGAGGTCAACGCTGGGATGACGTCTATATAGACAGGTGGAGGTCAACGCTGGGATGACATCTATATAGACAGGTGGAGGTCAACGCTGGGATGACGTCTATATAGACAGGTGGAGGTCAACGCTGGGATGACATCTATATAGACAGGTGGAGGTCAACGCTGGGATGACGTCTATATAGACAGGTGGAGGTCAACGCTGGGATGATGATCTATATAGACAGGTGGAGGTCAACGCTGGGATGACATCTATATAAACAGGTGGAGGTCAACGCTGGGATGACGTCTATATAGACAGGTGGAGGTCAACGCTGGGATGACGTCTATATAGACAGGTGGAGGTCAACGCTGGGATGACGTCTATATAGACAGGTGGAGGGTCAACGCTGGGATGACGTCTATATAGACAGGTGGAGGTCAACGCTGGGATGACGTCTATATAGACAGGTGGAGGTCAACGCTGGGATGACATCTATATAGACAGGTGGAGGTAAACGCTGGGATGACGTCTATATAGACAGGTGGAGGTCAACGCTGGGATGACGTCTATATAGACAGGTGGAGGTCAACGCTGGGATGACGTCTATATAGAGGTGGAGGTCAACGCTGGGATGACGTCTATATAGACAGGTGGAGGTCAACGCTGGGATGACGTCTATATAGACAGGTGGAGGTCAACGCTGGGATGACGTCTATATAGACAGGTGGAGGTCAACGCTGGGATGACGTCTATATAGACAGGTGGAGGTCAACGCTGGGATGACGTCTATATAGACAGGTGGAGGTCAACGCTGGGATGACGTCTATATAGACAGGTGGAGGTCAACGCTGGGATGACATCTATATAGACAGGTGGAGGTCAACGCTGGGATGACGTCTATATAGACAGGTGGAGGTCAACGCTGGGATGACGTCTATATAGACAGGTGGAGGTCAACGCTGGGATGACGTCTATATAGACAGGTGGAGGTCAACGCTGGGATGACATCTATATAGACAGGTGGAGGTCAACGCTGGGATGACGTCTATATAGACAGGTGGAGGTCAACGCTGGGATGACGTCTATATAGACAGGTGGAGGTAAACGCTGGGATGACGTCTATATAGACAGGTGGAGGTCAACGCTGGGATGACGTCTATATAGACAGGTGGAGGTCAACGCTGGGATGACGTCTATATAGACAGGTGGAGGTCAACGCTGGGATGACATCTATATAGACAGGTGGAGGTCAACGCTGGGATGACGTCTATATAGACAGGTGGAGGTCAACGCTGGGATGACGTCTATATAGACAGGTGGAGGTCAACGCTGGGATGACGTCTATATAGACAGGTGGAGGTCAACGCTGGGATGACGTCTATATAGACAGGTGGAGGTCAACGCTGGGATGACGTCTATATAGACAGGTGGAGGTCAACGCTGGGATGACGTCTATATAGACAGGTGGAGGTCAACGCTGGGATGACATCTATATATAGACAGGTGGAGGTCAACGCTGGGATGACGTCTATATAGACAGGTGGAGGTCAAACGCTGGGATGACGTCTATATAGACAGGTGGAGGTCAACGCTGGGATGACGTCTATATAGACAGGTGGAGGTCAACGCTGGGATGACGTCTATATAGACAGGTGGAGGTCAACGCTGGGATGACGTCTATATAGACAGGTGGAGGTCAACGCTGGGATGACGTCTATATAGACAGGTGGAGGTCAACGCTGGGATGACGTCTATATAGACAGGTGGAGGTCAACGCTGGGATGACGTCTATATAGACAGGTGGAGGTCAACGCTGGGATGACGTCTATATAGACAGGTGGAGGTCAACGCTGGGATGACGTCTATATAGACAGGTGGAGGTCAACGCTGGGATGACATCTATATAGACAGGTGGAGGTCAACGCTGGGATGACGTCTATATAGACAGGTGGAGGTCAACGCTGGGATGACGTCTATATAGACAGGTGGAGGTCAACGCTGGGATGACGTCTATATAGACAGGTGGAGGTCAACGCTGGGATGACATCTATATAGACAGGTGGAGGTCAACGCTGGGATGACATCTATATAGACAGGTGGAGGTCAACGCTGGGATGACGTCTATATAGACAGGTGGAGGTCAACGCTGGGATGACGTCTATATAGACAGGTGGAGGTCAACGCTGGGATGACGTCTATATAGACAGGTGGAGGTCAATGCATGGATGACGTCTATATAGACAGGTGGAGGTCAACGCTGGGATGACGTCTATATAGACAGGTGGAGGTCAACGCTGGGATGACATCTATATAGACAGGTGGAGGTCAACGCTGGGATGACGTCTATATAGACAGGTGGAGGTCAACGCTGGGATGACGTCTATATAGACAGGTGGAGGTCAACGCTGGGATGACGTCTATATAGACAGGTGGAGGTGGTCAACGCTGGGATGACGTCTATATAGACAGGTGGAGGTCAACGCTGGGATGACGTCTATATAGACAGGTGGAGGTCAACGCTGGGATGACGTCTATATAGACAGGTGGAGGTCAACGCTGGGATGACGTCTATATAGACAGGTGGAGGTCAACGCTGGGATGACGTCTATATAGACAGGTGGAGGTAAACGCTGGGATGACGTCTATATAGACAGGTGGAGGTCAACGCTGGGATGACGTCTATATAGACAGGTGGAGGTCAACGCTGGGATGACGTCTATATAGACAGGTGGAGGTCAACGCTGGGATGACGTCTATATAGACAGGTGGAGGTCAACGCTGGGATGACGTCTATATAGACAGGTGGAGGTCAACGCTGGGTGGGATGACGTCTATATAGACAGGTGGAGGTCAACGCTGGGATGACGTCTATATAGACAGGGGGAGGTAAAACTGGGATGACGTCTATATAGACAGGTGGAGGTCAACGCTGGGATGACGTCTATATAGACAGGTGGAGGTCAACGCTGGGATGACGTCTATATAGACAGGTGGAGGTCAACGCTGGGATGACGTCTATATAGACAGGTGGAGGTCAACGCTGGGGATGACGTCTATATAGACAGGTGGAGGTCAACGCTGGGATGACGTCTATATAGACAGGTGGGAGGTCAACGCTGGGATGACGTCTATATAGACAGGTGGAGGTCAACGCTGGGATGACGTCTATATAGACAGGTGGAGGTCAACGCTGGGATGACGTCTATATAGACAGGTGGAGGTCAACGCTGGGATGACGCATCTATATAGACAGGTGGAGGTCAACGCTGGGATGACGTCTATATAGACAGGTGGAGGTCAACGCTGGGATGACGTCTATATAGACAGGTGGAGGTCAACGCTGGGATGACATCTATATAGACAGGTGGAGGTCAACGCTGGGATGACGTCTATATAGACAGGGTGGAGGTCAACGCTGGGATGACGTCTATATAGACAGGTGGAGGTCAACGCTGGGATGACATCTATATAGACAGGTGGAGGTCAACGCTGGGATGACGTCTATATAGACAGGTGGAGGTCAACGCTGGGATGACGTCTATATAGACAGGTGGAGGTCAACGCTGGGATGACGTCTATATAGACAGGTGGAGGTCAACGCTGGGATGACGTCTATATAGACAGGTGGAGGTCAACGCTGGGATGACGTCTATATAGACAGGTGGAGGTCAACGCTGGGATGACGTCTATATAGACAGGTGGAGGTCAACGCTGGGATGACGTCTATATAGACAGGTGGAGGTCAACGCTGGGATGACGTCTATATAGACAGGTGGAGGTCAACGCTGGGATGACGTCTATATAGACAGGTGGAGGTCAACGCTGGGATGACGTCTATATAGACAGGTGGAGGTCAACGCTGGGATGACGTCTATATAGACAGGTGGAGGTCAACGCTGGGATGACGTCTATATAGACAGGTGGAGGTCAACGCTGGGATGACGTCTATATAGACAGGTGGAGGTCAACGCTGGGATGACGTCTATATAGACAGGTGGAGGTCAACGCTGGGATGACGTCTATATAGACAGGTGGAGGTCAACGCTGGGATGACGTCTATATAGACAGGTGGAGGTCAACGCTGGGATGACATCTATATAGACAGGTGGAGGTCAACGCTGGGATGACGTCTATATAGACAGGTGGAGGTCAACGCTGGGATGACGTCTATATAGACAGGTGGAGGTCAACGCTGGGATGACGTCTATATAGACAGGTGGAGGTCAACGCTGGGGATGACGTCTATATAGACAGGTGGAGGTCAACGCTGGGATGACATCTATATAGACAGGTGGAGGTCAACGCTGGGATGACGTCTATATAGACAGGTGGAGGTCAACGCTGGGATGACGTCTATATAGACAGGTGGAGGTCAACGCTGGGATGACGTCTATATAGACAGGTGGAGGTCAACGCTGGGATGACGTCTATATAGACAGGTGGAGGTCAACGCTGGGATGACGTCTATATAGACAGGTGGAGGTCAACGCTGGGATGACATCTATATAGACAGGTGGAGGTCAACGCTGGGATGACATCTATATAGACAGGTGGAGGTCAACGCTGGGATGACGTCTATAGACAGGTGGAGGTCAACGCTGGGATGACGTCTATATAGACAGGTGGAGGTCAACGCTGGGATGACGTCTATATAGACAGGTGGGGTGGAGGTCAACGCTGGGATGACGTCTATAGACAGGTGGAGGTCAACGCTGGGATGACGTCTATATAGACAGGTGGAGGTCAACGCTGGGATGACGTCTATATAGACAGGTGGGAGGTCAACGCTGGGATGACGTCTATATAGACAGGTGGAGGTCAACGCTGGGATGACGTCTATATAGACAGGTGGAGGTCAACGCTGGGATGACGTCTATATAGACAGGTGGAGGTCAACGCTGGGATGACGTCTATATAGACAGGTGGAGGTCAACGCTGGGATGACGTCTATATAGACAGGTGGAGGTCAACGCTGGGATGACGTCTATATAGACAGGTGGAGGTCAACGCTGGGATGACGTCTATATAGACAGGTGGAGGTCAACGCTGGGATGACGTCTATATAGACAGGGTGGAGGTCAACGCTGGGATGACGTCTATATAGACAGGTGGAGGTCAACGCTGGGATGACGTCTATATAGACAGGTGGAGGTCAACGCTGGGATGACGTCTATATAGACAGGTGGAGGGTCAACGCTGGGATGACGTCTATATAGACAGGTGGAGGTCAACGCTGGGATGATCTATATAGACAGGTGGAGGTCAACGCTGGGATGACGTCTATATAGACAGGTGGAGGTCAACGCTGGGATGACGTCTATATAGACAGGTGGAGGTCAACGCTGGGATGACGTCTATATAGACAGGTGGAGGTCAACGCTGGGATGACGTCTATATAGACAGGTGGAGGTCAACGCTGGGATGACGTCTATATAGACAGGTGGAGGTCAACGCTGGGATGACGTCTATATAGACAGGTGGAGGTCAACGCTGGGATGACGTCTATATAGACAGGTGGAGGTCAAACGCTGGGATGACGTCTATATAGACAGGTGGAGGTCAACGCTGGGATGACGTCTATATAGACAGGTGGAGGTCAACGCTGGGATGACGTCTATATAGACAGGTGGAGGTCAACGCTGGGATGACGTCTATATAGACAGGTGGAGGTCAACGCTGGGATGACGTCTATATAGACAGGTGGAGGTCAACGCTGGGATGACGTCTATATAGACAGGTGGAGGTAAACGCTGGGATGACGTCTATATAGACAGGTGGAGGTCAACGCTGGGATGACATCTCTATATAGACAGGTGGAGGTCAACGCTGGGATGACGTCTATATAGGACAGGTGGAGGTCAACGCTGGGATGACGTCTATATAGACAGGTGGAGGTCAACGCTGGGATGACGTCTATATAGACAGGTGGAGGTCAACGCTGGGATGACGTCTATATAGACAGGTGGAGGTCAACGCTGGGATGACGTCTATATAGACAGGTGGAGGTCAACGCTGGGATGACGTCTATATAGACAGGTGGAGGTCAACGCTGGGATGACGTCTATATAGACAGGTGGAGGTCAACGCTGGGATGACGTCTATATATAGACAGGTGGAGGTCAACGCTGGGATGACGTCTATATAGACAGGTGGAGGTCAACGCTGGGATGACGTCTATATAGACAGGTGGAGGTCAACGCTGGGATGACGTCTATATAGACAGGTGGAGGTCAACGCTGGGATGACGTCTATATAGACAGGTGGAGGTCAAGGTAAACGCTGGGATGACGTCTATATAGACAGGTGGAGGTCAACGCTGGGATGACGTCTATATAGACAGGTGGAGGTCAACGCTGGGATGACGTCTATATAGACAGGTGGAGGTCAACGCTGGGATGGGATGACGTCTATATAGACAGGTGGAGGTCAACGCTGGGATGACGTCTATATAGACAGGTGGAGGTCAACGCTGGGGGATGACGTCTATATAGACAGGTGGAGGTCAACGCTGGGATGACGTCTATATAGACAGGTGGAGGTCAACGCTGGGATGACGTCTATATAGACAGGTGGAGGTCAACGCTGGGATGACGTCTATATAGACAGGTGGAGGTCAACGCTGGGATGACGTCTATATAGACAGGTGGAGGTCAACGCTGGGATGACGTCTATATAGACAGGTGGAGGTCAACGCTGGGATGACGTCTATATAGACAGGTGGAGGTGGTCAACGCTGGGATGACGTCTATATAGACAGGTGGAGGTCAACGCTGGGATGACGTCTATATAGACAGGTGGAGGTCAACGCTGGGATGACGTCTATATAGACAGGTGGAGGTCAACGCTGGGATGACGTCTATATAGACAGGTGGAGGTCAACGCTGGGACTGGGATGACGTCTATATAGACAGGTGGAGGTCAACGCTGGGATGACGTCTATATAGACAGGTGGAGGTCAACGCTGGGATGACGTCTATATAGACAGGTGGAGGTCAACGCTGGGATGACGTCTATATAGACAGGTGGAGGTCAACGCTGGGATGACGTCTATATAGACAGGTGGAGGTCAACGCTGGGATGACGTATATAGACAGGGGGAGGTCAACGCTGGGATGACGTCTATATAGACAGGTGGAGGTCAACGCTGGGATGACGTCTATATAGACAGGTGGAGGTCAACGCTGGGATGACGTCTATATAGACAGGTGGAGGTCAACGCTGGGATGACGTCTATATAGACAGGTGGAGGTCAACGCTGGGATGACATCTATATAGACAGGTGGGTGGAGGTCAACGCTGGGATGACATCTATATAGACAGGTGGAGGTCAACGCTGGGATGACGTCTATATAGACAGGTGGAGGTCAACGCTGGGATGACGTCTATATAGACAGGTGGAGGTCAACGCTGGGATGACGTCTATATAGACAGGTGGAGGTCAACGCTGGGATGACGTCTATATAGACAGGTGGAGGTCAACGCTGAGATGACGTCTATATAGACCGGTGGAGGCCAACTCTGGGATGACGCCTATATAGACAGGTGGAGGGTCAACGCGCTGGGGATGACGTCTATATAGACAGGTGGAGGTCAACGCTGGGATGACGTCTATATAGACAGGTGGAGGTCAACGCTGGGATGACGTCTATATAGACAGGTGGAGGTCAACGCTGGGATGACGTCTATATAGACAGGTGGAGGTCAACGCTGGGATGACGTCTATATAGACAGGTGGAGGGTCAACGCTGGGATGACATCTATATAGACAGTGGAGGTGGAGGTCAACGCTGGGATGACGTCTATATAGACAGGTGGAGGTCAACGCTGGGATGACATCTATATAGACAGGTGGAGGTCAACGCTGGGATGACGTCTATATAGACAGGTGGAGGGGAACGCTGGGATGACGTCTATATAGACAGGTGGAGGTC
Source organism: Hirundichthys speculiger (assembly GCA_018398805.1). NCBI lineage: Eukaryota > Metazoa > Chordata > Actinopteri > Beloniformes > Exocoetidae > Hirundichthys > Hirundichthys speculiger. Next base: position 3,742 of record JAGFBZ010000826.1, on the reverse strand, counting down.
AACGCTGGGATGACGTCTATATAGACAGGTGGAGGTCAACGCTGGGATGACGTCTATATAGACAGGTGGAGGTCAACGCTGGGATGACGTCTATATAGACAGGTGGAGGTCAACGCTGGGATGACGTCTATATAGACAGGTGGAGGTCAACGCTGGGGATGACATCTATATAGACAGGGGAGGTCAACGCTGGGATGACGTCTATATAGACAGGTGGAGGTCAACGCTGGGATGACGTCTATATAGACAGGTGGAGGTCAACGCTGGGATGACGTCTATATAGACAGGTGGAGGTCAACGCTGGGATGACGTCTATATAGACAGGTGGAGGTGGAGGTCAACGCTGGGATGATGTATATATAGACAGGTGGAGGTCAACGCGGGGATGACGTCTATATAGACAGGGGGAGGTCAACGATGGGATGTCTATATAGACAGGTGGAGGTCAACGCTGGGATGACGTCTATATAGAGGTCAACGGGATGGGATGAGTCTATATAGACGGGTGGAGGTCAACGCTATATGACAGGTGGATGGGATGACGTCTATATAGACAGGTGGAGGTCAACGCTGGGATGGGATGACATCTATATAGACAGGTGGAGGTCAAATGGGATGACGTCTATATAGACAGGTGGAGGTCAACGCTGGGATGACGTCTATATAGGTATATAGACAGGTGGAGGTCAACGCTGGGATGACGTCTATATAGACAGGTGGAGGAGGTCAACGCTGGGATGACGTCTATATAGACAGGTGGAGGTCAACGCTGGGATGACGTCTATATAGGACAGGTGGAGGTCAACGCTGGGATGACGTCTATATAGACAGGTGGAGGTCAACGCTGGGTGGGATGACGTCTATATAGACAGGTGGAGGGTCAACGCTGGGATGACGTCTATATAGACAGGTGGAGGTCAACGCTGGGATGATGACATCTATATAGACAGGTGGAGGTCAACGCTGGGATGACGTCTATATAGACAGGTGGAGGTCAACGCTGGGATGACGTCTATATAGACAGGTGGAGGTCAACGCTGGGATGACGTCTATATAGACAGGTGGAGGTCAACGCTGGGATGACGTCTATATAGACAGGTGGAGGTCAACGCTGGGTTGACGTCTATATAGACAGGTGGAGGTCAACGCTGGGATGACGTCTATATAGACAGGTGGAGGTCAACGCTGGGATGACGTCTATATAGACAGGTGGAGGTCAACGCTGGGATGACGTCTATATAGACAGGTGGAGGTCAACGCTGGGATGACGTCTATATAGACAGGTGGAGGTCAACGCTGGGATGACGTCTATATAGACAGGTGGAGGTCAACGCTGGGATGACGTCTATATAGAAAGGTGGAGGTCAACGCTGGGATGACGTCTATATAGACAGGTGGAGGTCAACTGGGGATGACGTCTATATAGACAGGTGGAGGTCAACGCTGGGGATGACGTCTATATAGACAGGTGGAGGTCAACGCTGGGATGACGTCTATATAGACAGGTGGAGGGTCAACGCTGGGATGACGTCTATATAGACAGGTGGAGGTCAACGCTGGGATGACATCTATATAGACAGGTGGAGGTCAACGCTGGGATGACGTCTATATAGACAGGTGGAGGGTCAACGCTGGGATGACGTCTATATAGACAGGTGGAGGTCAACGCTGGGATGACGTCTATATAGACAGGTGGAGGTCAACGCTGGGGATGACGTCTATATAGACAGGTGGAGGTCAACGCTGGGATGACATCTATATAGACAGGTGGAGGTCAACGCTGGGATGACGTCTATATAGACAGGTGGAGGTCAACGCTGGGATGACGTCTATATAGACAGGTGGAGGTCAACGCTGGGATGACGTCTATATAGACAGGTGGAGGAGGTCAAACGCTGGGGATGACGTCTATATAGACAGGTGGAGGTCAACGCTGGGATGACGTCTATATAGACAGGTGGAGGTCAACGCTGGGATGACGTCTATATAGACAGGTGGAGGTCAACGCTGGGATGACGTCTATATAGACAGGTGGAGGTCAACGCTGGGATGACGTCTATATAGACAGGTGGAGGTCAACGCTGGGATGACGTCTATATAGACAGGTGGAGGTCAACGCTGGGATGACGTCTATATAGACAGGTGGAGGTCAACGCTGGGATGACGTCTATATAGACAGGTGGAGGTCAACGCTGGGATGACGTCTATATAGACAGGTGGAGGTCAACGCTGGGATGACGTCTATATAGACAGGTGGAGGGTCAAACGCTGGGATGACGTCTATATAGACAGGTGGAGGTCAACGCTGGGATGACGTCTATATAGACAGGTGGAGGTCAACGCTGGGATGACGTCTATATAGACAGGTGGGAGGTCAACGCTGGGATGGATGACGTCTATATAGACAGGTGGAGGTCAAACGCTGGGATGACGTCTATATAGACAGGGTGGAGGTCAACGCTGGGATGACGTCTATATAGACAGGTGGAGGTCAACGCTGGGATGACGTCTATATAGACAGGTGGAGGTCAACGCTGGGATGACGTCTATATAGACAGGTGGAGGTCAACGCTGGGATGACGTCTATATAGACAGGTGGAGGTCAACGCTGGGATGACGTCTATATAGACAGGTGGAGGTCAACGCTGGGATGACGTCTATATAGACAGGTGGAGGTCAAACGCTGGGGATGACGTCTATATAGACAGGTGGGAGGTCAACGCTGGGATGACGTCTATATAGACAGGTGGAGGTCAACGCTGGGATGACGTCTATATAGACAGGTGGAGGTCAACGCTGGGATGGGATGACGTCTATATAGGACAGGTGGAGGTCAACGCTGGGATGACATCTATATAGACAGGTGGAGGTCAACGCTGGGATGACGTCTATATAGACAGGTGGAGGTAAAACGCTGGGATGACGTCTATATAGACAGGTGGAGGTCAACGCTGGGATGACGTCTATATAGACAGGTGGAGGTCAACGCTGGGATGACGTCTATATAGACAGGTGGAGGTCAACGCTGGGATGACGTCTATATAGACAGGTGGAGGTCAACGCTGGGATGACGTCTATATAGACAGGTGGAGGTCAACGCTGGGGATGACGTCTATATAGACAGGTGGAGGGTCAACGCTGGGATGACGTCTATATAGACAGGTGGAGGTCAACGCTGGGATGACGTCTATATAGACAGGTGGAGGTCAACGCTGGGATGACGTCTATATAGACAGGTGGAGGTCAACGCTGGGATGACGTCTATATAGACAGGTGGAGGTCAACGCTGGGATGACGTCTATATAGACAGGTGGAGGTCAACGCTGGGATGACGTCTATATAGAAAGGTGGAGGTCAACGCTGGGATGACGTCTATATAGACAGGTGGAGGTCAACGCTGGGATGACGTCTATATAGACAGGTGGAGGTCAACGCTGGGATGACGTCTATATAGGACAGGTGGAGGTAAACGCTGGGGATGACGTCTATATAGACAGGGGAGGTCAACGCTGGGATGACGTCTATATAGACAGGTGGAGGTCAACGCTGGGATGACGTCTATATAGACAGGTGGAGGTCAACGCTGGGATGACGTCTATATAGACAGGTGGAGGGTCAACGCTGGGATGACGTCTATATAGACAGGTGGAGGTCAACGCTGGGATGACGTCTATATAGACAGGTGGAGGTCAACGCTGGGATGACGTCTATATAGACAGGTGGAGGTCAACGCTGGGATGAC